>WBMW01001482.1:1225402-1263718 GCA_013396635.1 Penelope pileata | reverse complement strand
GCAGTTCTATTGCATTGTAACACAAATAATGACTCATTTGCTTGCCCTCATAAGATCACATTTAGAGAACTGCTATTTATCTCTGCCTGAAGGCTCTGGAATAAATACACTCCCCAAATGACTGATTTTAATCAAATATATTTTTATCACTTGATTCTGTTTCTGTTATTATTGATAATGACTACACAAGTGGAAGTTTGGTGTATCATCTCTGCTGCTCTACATTACGGTGTTTTTTATAGTGAACAGTCTTTTGTTAAATGTACTTTTATAATTGTATTTACACAGGGGAGGAGGAGAGAAAAATGAAAGAAAATATATATCCTTGCACAAAGAGTGTGAAACTCCTACAGCAAGTAGTTGGAACATAAATTAAGAATAGGGTATAAAAATGTTTTCTAGAGAGTAGTATTTTAAAATGATGTAAAAATACATACCATATAAAACAAAGATATAGTGTGGAGAAGGAAAACTCCACAGTGGTTGTATTCTAGAACAGGTTTAATAAGTAGAGGAAGAAAAAACCTTACCTGCTTAAATTTATAATTATAGAATCATAGAAAGGTTTGAATTGGAAGGGACCTTAAAGATCATCCAGTTTTTGGTTTTGTGCGAAGAGATATTTCTGCAGAAATTTCCACAAATGCAAAAAAAATGTTTTCACAACCTCTTCCTGAAAGACTGTTTTTTCTGTATTCAGCATTTAAAAACTTTCCTTATTTATTTTTCAAAAGGAAAGAAGGGAGACACGAGCCTTCTTAAATATTATGGCACAGTGCAGTACCTGTGATTTAAAGGACTGTCACGCATATTCATCCTACACAACCAAAGGCATAATAGAGAATATGAGCAGCCTCTGTTGAAAAGGTACAGATATCATAAAACGGTAAGATTGAAATGTTGTATGATACCTCTATGGCTCATACTTTCAGTCCCTTAGTGTAGCATCACAATTTGCATGCTAATTTATGTTTATTCTTGTTTATGTTTCTTGCTCATCTAGTGTTGAAGATGTACAACTGTTTTTTGTGTATTAGCTTGGAGTTGTTTTCCCACTGGTGGGGGAGTATTTGGATGTCACATCACTCTGTTAAATGTATTCTTTGCAAAGATGCATTAAACAGACTGGAGATTTGAATACATGTTCAAAATTTTGCTTACATTGAACTGACTTATGCAGACCTTCACAAACAGGAGCATTACATACTCACTTTTCCACTTAGGCATCTGTTCCTTTACCTAAGAATAATATGGAAGAGTTTCCAACATTGCTATGTCTCAGTGCTGAAATTATTACATTTGTTTTCTTTGGAAAGGGGAATACTGAGTGCCTTTCACATTCTCTGTCTACCTGATGCCATGACCCCAGATTTGTGAGCAGTGAGGCTTCAGCTCGGACCACAGTAGTAACCCAGCCCTACCCTGGAAGCCTCAAATAAGTTATTTCCCAGCTCATCTTCCAGTCCAAAACTTGTTGGCAACATGTTCGTGGTTTGTCACTGACAAGAATTCCCTCTCGCTGCCTTTTGGTACTGAAGACATACGAAGGCTGCTCTGATAGCAGTGCCTCCTATTTTATTATTTTGGCCCATGACATCAAAGGCGTATGTTGGTGGTATGGCAGTACAAGGTGAACCTTCCCACCAATGTTCCATTCCATGCTGTTGCCGTATGACAGATGGCAGCAGAGGGGCAGTCTGACAAAATGGCATCCGACATGGAAGTGCAGATGAAGCAAAGGTGTGGAATTGAATTCTTCCATGCGGAAAAAATGGCCCCACTGACATTCATCGATGCTTGCTGAACACTGATGAAGACCAAACAGTGGATGTGAGCACAGTGAGGCGATGGTGGTGCATTTCAGCAGTGGTGACAGTGATATGAAAGACAAGCCACATTCTGGATGGCTGTGCACAGGTGTCACACTGAAATGAAGAATGTCTCAAACAGCTCATCTGCACAAATCTGCTAATAGTGGTGACTATGTTGAAAAAGAGTGTTTTGTAGCTGAGAATTTGCTCTATCAAATAGCGTTCTTGTACGCTTTGTATCTGTTGTAGTTTCCATGGAAATAAATAGGAGGCATTGCTTTTGGAGCAACCTATGCATATATTCTCCTAACCCAGCCAAGCAGAGAAGAGCTAGATGGGGTAGAAAAGCAATTCACAGAATGATGCCAATTCCTTGCAAAGCGCTGCTTCACGTTCCTAAGGGAATCGGTGCCCTTCCAGGAGGTGCCTCCAGGTTATATGCTAGTGATTTTCTATAAACCAGACGAAAAGCAGGGTAACCACAGGCAACATTTTAACTTACCTGCCTGCAGCTGCCCTCCTCAGCTTTGTGACTGTGCTGTGATAAGGCAGCTGGCACGCTGCCTCTAGTTTGCTCTGTCACAGCAGTGAACACACTGTGTCCCCACACTGCTGTAGGTCAGCCTGTGTGCCCTCCTCCTCCTCCTCTTCTCAGAGCTAGAGGAATCAGAAATGCAGTCACTGGCTTTGGTACATGCCTAAGGCAAGGCGCAAAGCAGGGCCTCGGCTGTGGTGGCTCTTCCCTTGGAGACAGCAGTGTCCACCCCCACCACAAGAATATGATCCTCAGTATAGTCCTCTTAAGTCTCATTTCTTTCATGTGCTGAGAACACCTGTGCACACACTGGCGCCAAGTGCAGTGAAGGCAGCCATGATCAGCACCACCTCCAAAGCATGAGGTCCACTGCCAGCCGAGGCTGTCTAAGGACAGCTTCAAGGTCAACCTTACCCAAGCCATATCCCACACTTCTGTGCTCACAGAGCTCTGTGTTTCACAGAGCTGGGAGTGGGTGTAGAGGGCAAGATACCTGTCATAAAACAGAATGTACAACAGAGTCAGGACTTAGTACTGAAAGTCTGACTGAAAAGACAGCCTCTATGATTCTATTTTCAGTAAGGTAGAAATAGTGACTTACTTTGATATCTACAAAGTTTAATTTTTAGGCTATATATTTCCAAAATTCAAAATATACTTGACTTCACAGAAACGTTCTTTTTCTCCCTCCCCTAGAAACTGGGGAAAAGAAAATGTAACCGGGAAATAATGATGCAGTGGAAAGCAACATTTCTGTTCTCTGTGTCCTTGCCTATGTTCCTTTCAATGTACCGCGCCATTCCTTCAGTTATTATGCCCAACAACAGAAAACTTGTTTTCCAGTAAGTGGGAGTGAAGGGATTCATTACCAGTGGACAGGACAGAAGATAAAATTCTCAAGCAGAGCTGACCCTTTTCACTCCCCCCAGAGTTTGATACAGTGAAAAGAAAGCAAAAGTCTGCCCCAAGAGTCTGGGGTGCTGGATGGAGGCAGAATTGATACTTCATGGAAGTATGGAGATTTAGAAAGCCCATAGGAGACAGCTTTGACATTAGAGCATTTTAGTCATTATTCTGAAAGCTCAGGTTTGACATGATCCTATTACATGTTGAATGTCCAGCCAAAAGTCCATTTTACTCAAACTTTTACTCAAATTCTGATCAGAGAGAGCTATCTGAACCCCAGTCCTGGCCCTGGGATATTACTGTGGGACAGAAATAGCTGCATGTTTCTATCTTTCCATCCACTGTACTGAACGACTACAATACTCATAATCACAGGTTCATTTATCCCAGTATCGTTTAAGAAATTTCAGTATTTCACCACATAACTTAAAGCAGGCTGAGGAAACTGCCTATGCAGGTGCCTCACTAGCCTTATGAGCAAACATTTAGAGAAAGAGAAGTATATATTCTCAGGCACCACCATTTAGTAGCTCACAGATAAACTAGGATGTTTCTGAATGAAATAATTGTTGCGAAAACAAGTATAAAGAGTATTTACTGTTCTTTCTGGTCAGGTAAGTTCTGATGACTTAAATCCAAAACTAGTATAAATAAAATTTCTGTTTTCAAAGTTATGAAGTTATTGCAGGGCTGCCTTATAGTCTCTGATGAAATGGAAATGCTGCTCAAGAGCTGAACCTGAAGGCACGCAGCCTCTAGGATGTGCAAGAGAGGGGATCCCAAGAGGGCACGCTGCTCTCAGGTATTTACCAGTGCTTCTTCTTTGGATACTTCTGAGAAATGGAATTTTAGATAAGTATAGAGCAAATGCATGCTCAGGGATTTCTGAAAGAAGAATTAGAAGGTCAATCATAAAGGGCTTGTAATTACCTCAGCCACAGGATATAAGAAATAGCTATGATGAGAAAGTTTAAACAGATCTCCCTATCTTCTCTCTTTCAAAAGTAAATAGATTTTCCTTGAAACTCCTGAATCCTGAAGCAAACAAATTCTTTGACACATACTTTATGTGATCTGCAAACCTGACAGGTTATTTCCTGTGCTGGTTACCTGTCTTTCTCAGTGTTTGAGTTAGTCTCTGTTAAAAACATGTTTCCCTTTCACTATGTCACAGATGCATTTGCTGTGATTTATATAAAAAAATCAGTAGTAATATAAATCCAAATCAACGTAGCATGGTACAAGCAATGGAATTTAGACCAAAACTTTAATCATTACCATTATGAGCAGAAGTGTAAATTTCATATCCTAACTGGAATAAAGCACTGCAGCAGGAACTCACACTGAAAAAAAGAAAAAAAGAAAAAAGAAAAAACGAGCTCTTTTCTACCCATCACCTTCTTCAGGGTTCAGCAAGTCAGACACAGCCTTCATTTCTATTTGCAGCTCCGCAGGAAGCTGCAGAAAACCTATTGCCAGGGGCTGCAAAAGGAGCGTACTGAACGAGCCATTACCTCCCCTGGCTGTGCATTTCCCTGCCAACAGCTGCTACATCTGTAGTGTCCCTCCAGCAGAAGGTAGCTGCAGCAGCTTGCTGAAACCCTCATGCAAACTTTATGGTACTAGTGACTGCAAATGGTTTGTTTGCCTTTGGTTTCTGCAGCCATAATTCAGGGTTTCGTTCTCTGTTCCACTGGAGCTGTGCTGGAAGATGACATCTGGGATTGGGCCCCAACTGTAGCCACTAAAAGCATATCAGACCCAGGCAATGCAACATTCTTACTGACTAGCATGGAAATGTAGTTTAACTCATACAGTTACAGAGATCTAATCACCTATTAAATCCACTACAACTGCATTATATGGCCTTTCCCTGGCTTTTAGTCAAAAACTGTTGCTTTAGATGTTTTTTATGAAGAGAACGCACTGCTGTGAAGCTACATTGAGTAAGACAGAACTGCAATTTTTAATATGTCTCAAAATTACATAATTTTGTCTTTTTTCTCCTACTTCAACAACCACGTCATTATTGGCAGAATTGTTACATTTATGTTTAAAGTAAATATAAATAGATATCTAACAACCACGCTGGCATGATTTTACAAAGCATTCTGTGTGTGTCTAATACAATTCATTGAGGAATATGGAACTACAATTGCCTGAAATAAAATAAGGAAATTCCTTTGGAATTAGGTGTACAGGAAATCCCTGATCATGAGCATGAGTTCTTTTTCCTTTGGCTGGTTCCCCACTAGCCACCATATAACAAAATTCCTTTAAATCCCCAATTGTCTTCATACTCTATGAGATTTCTGTGGTGCTTTCCCTGATCCCTAATGGAACTATTTCTTTTCAGGTTTTATTCTGTATTCCTTTTATTTTTGAATCCACGCAGAGTTCAGGGGTCGCTGAAAGCCAGGAGGGTGGCCAGAGCTGTGTTACAGTCAGTGGCTGAACTCCAGTAGATTGCCACAGGTGAGCTGACCACCTCACAGAGCCTGCTGATGGCTTCATAGTTTATTCCAGTATTACTTCTTCATGCCTCCATCTCACTTCTTCCTCCTCTGCTGCGTTACAAAGAGAACTATCACAATGCAATGGCCTACAGTACTTAACCTCTTTGAAACCTATTTGCACTGAATAATAGAATTTTTGCAGTTTTGCTCTTTTGGCCCATGATGGACAGGGTTCAGAGGTTAGCAAGGAGCAAAGCATGTCCTTTTTCCTTGTGGAAACTCTTCTCTTACTAAGTAGACAGAAACATAATCTCCTCCTGGAGTGGCAAATAGATGCCAGCAAAGTTTGATTACAGTGCATGTTGAGTCATGTGCTGCCTGGCTGATCATTGCACCCCACATCTGGCAGTGCCCAGGATGGAGTGCAGTGTGAGATGGGGGCTGCTGTCAGCATTTCTTCACCTCTGCCTCTGCAGCAGTGGGTCCGTACAACCATTCTGACGGCTGCATTTTGGCCTTACGTATGTGATCTTTCAGCCTTGGTCGTTAAGCATTGCCACAGTGCTGCAGTAGAAGGGAAGAAGAAAACAGTGTTTGTGTCCTGTGTGGACGACAGAGATAGGAAACAACAAGCAAATTCTCTTTTGCCTAGCATACAGCTGAGCTATATAACATACCACTCAGAAGAAGTGTGCTATGCTGCTGACCATGAGAAAGCAGCAAGCCTCTCCAGGGTTCCTTTAGCCTATTACAACCCAACTCTGCCTTTCCTATACACTAGAGATAAAAGTACAGTTTAATGTATGACACTTCTTGAGGTCCTGATACTTGTTTTTCAAGTTGAGCTTTAATACTCACAAGTCTAGGGGATAAGGACATGCTACAGTGTGTGAGATACACACCCTGGAAACATGGATTCTAAAAACTGACAAAACACAAACAGAGTTGTTAATAATGATGCACACCTTTCTATTTCTGTTCCCCTAGCTACAGTAAAACTAAAAAGCACTATACACATGACTGCTCCAAATCTACCTATTTCCACCTCCTATTTTCCAACATAAATATGTTGGATTTTTCAGGATTTCATGACCTTATACCTCTCAGGAGCATTCTTCATATGGGTAGAAATTTATTTTTAAATAGTTGGTATTTCATCTCCCTTTCAGACATTAATTATCTCATATCAGTATAAAAAAAAAAAGGCAACAATTTCTTATCAATAATCAGGGAATTAAAACCTGTAAGAGAGTTATTCTTGATATGGTGTTATCCCACAGGATACCTGTGGCATTAGGTTGATTTAGTAACAAAATATAACGCTAGGTTACTCCAGACTTCACAATGAAAAGCTGGGTAATGATTTCAGCAGAAAATTGCCAAATCCAAAGATGTCAAGCACACACAGGAGATTTTATTTCTGAATACAAGGCTATACAGTTGTTTTCAGAACTCAAATTCAATACAAATTTGGGCACAGCTGCACAAGAAAATGGGAAATAAATATTGGTATTCAAGTCTACATACCTAGAGTCCCTCTTCACTTCTCAAAGCACTCAGTACAGAGCTGCTATAAGAGACAGAGACAAAAGGCCTGAATAATAAAAACTGCAGCAGTTCAACAGAGCAATACAACAAACAACCTTGTCTGACTTAGGTTCTTTTGGCACTACAGTCAAGCCTTACACTCATACTTAACCAGCAATATTAAGTATTTATTCACACAAAAGGAAACATTTTATTAAAAGCATCTACTTATTTTGCTCTACGATTACCTCATTTACATTGGAAAATAGAGTAGAAGATGTGTGAACCGCTACAGCTGATAAAGCCAGTGGACTTCAACAAAGCTGGGACTTTTGGGACCCAGGATTTTCAAAAATATTTTGGACACAACAATATTGAGGTTAAGTCATCATTATAGTAAAGTCTCAAAAATATTGATCTGTTTCTGAAAACTTTTCATCTTAAATGTTGATACTGATTACAGTATATCTTCCTGTATGAACTGCAGGTGTTGAATAATGCGTAGCTAGAGGTGTTACTCATTCTGATAAGACGGAAGCTCTCCAAATGGATCTGCAAGCACTAGAATTCCATTTAATGATGACAACCATTGCTTCAGAGAATAGAACTTTCCGAACATTTATACTATAATTACATTTTCTAAATCATACTTGGTTGAAATTTTAGGTTCTATAAAAAACCTAGTAAGAATGCGCTAAACCCAAAGCACATTAAATATTAGGGAGTTCCCATCCTTTGTAGTGAATTAATATTTTCTATATCAAACATCAAAGGAAGACAGAGAAATTCTGTTCGGATCAAAGCTCATCTTACCTCATTTGATTTCCATTCTTGTGTCTGTCAATGGGGAACTTGCTTCAGTAAAAACAAAGGATGAAATCTAATACGTAACACAAATCTAACATCACAATCACCTAAAACTAGGAAATAATGTATAAATTATAAATATTTCATTCCTAGAAGGGAAACAGCAGTGTCATATTATGTGTCTATGAGAAGATCAGTCTCAGAAAAGGATTCAAAGGGACCTCTATTGAGAATTAGAGACTGCTAAAATTAAAATACAGAAATACTGCAGGGAGCAGAAGTAAAAAAATCCCACGAGAATTGAAGTGATGCTGTCTCTTGTTCCTTCTTTGACATAAATATGTTGATTATATATCATATAATAGTTTATGTATCTTACAATACTTAGAACTTACAATCAGCTGAAAAACTGCAAACATGCTTCTTCCTCAGAAGGGTCTATAGGGCCAATGTCTAATGGCCACTCCTGAAAGAAATGTAGATCTAATTCTGAAACAGCAGAAAAGGAACTTGAAGAAGAATTTGCCATTTTCTAAACAAGTGCTCTAACCACTAGGCAATCATCTGAAAGGGAGGCTTACTTTTTCAGCCTTATTTTAATTTGAAATTAAACTAAAAATTGTGACCCAAGCCACATTTGTGAGGTAGCCACCTCTTTGTGGCTCATTAGGCATCCTCCTGAATTCCATCTTAATTGTTTTTCTCAGGAGGTTTAAGAGGAGATGCTGTCTGGATGTGAATCTGGACTAAGTCTGAGCCAGGTGCCAAGCTGGATGCCTGCAAAATAAGTCCCTTATTCTGCCTGTTTTCTAGTGAAAACTCAGGAAGAAATTCAGGATTTTCAGCTCAGCCCTGTAAGTACTTATTCTTGCAAGCAAGGGATTTGCAGGAACAGTCCCTTAAGTTTGCATGTTCCAAGTTTAATGTGCCAGAAGAATTTAATAGACCATTCTGTGGTTTTGAAATTATGCTCAATACAGACTTAGTGCCAGCAGTTTTAAAATAATTTCCTTCAATATTAGACATAACAGTGCAGTGGAAGTTTGAAATAGAACTCACTTCCTTGATTAGATATTATCCCCCTGCCTTTCTGACCTACAAGCTATAAAGAAAGCTCCAGAGTATATGCTTAAGCATGCATGTAGTCCCATTAACTTCAATGAGCACGGGAAAACCGAATTAGGGTTTATGTTTCTTTAAGCTATTATTTGAAGACTGCTCAGATGGACTGAACAATTAAATGTTTCTTTAGAGAGAAACATTGAAGGTATTGTGCTAAATCACAGTTTTTCAGCAGAGGAGGCTTCTATTTGCTTAATGGGAAATACCAGATCTACACAGACTACACAGATATTGGAATTGCCCGAATGACATAGATTTATTGAAAGCTGTTCAAGGCCTCATGAAGTTCAAATGAAAAAAAAAAAAAAACCATAACTATGTCTTAATATACAAACAACCTCAAATTTCATTTTTGGTAATTAAAATTCTCTTCATTATTTGGGAGCATTTAAACAACTGAGAAGATGGATACAATTATTTTTGGTCCTAAAATTTTCATAGATTTATATTAAAATTTGGCAACAATTATTTAAAGTGTGGCTTCTATTTTTTACCGTGCGGGGAAAAAAATATATCAGTTATCCATTTACAAAAGGATATGGCATCATACCATCAATCCTCTATCTCATCCTGCAAACCCATGCATAATAAAAGTCTATCATCCACTTACTTGGAAATATCACACATACCTGCCAAAGGTAGTGACATATATATACAGGTGAGAAAATACTACAGTTTTGGGTGCTAACATATAACATTGTACCATTGTGCAACTTGTGAAATTACTGTGCAGAATTTTATTCAAATGACTTAAGTTTGACCACACACTAATGATACAGCTCTCAAAAATCTTGGATTAGATACATCTTTTCAAACTGTTTGGACTTTCATCTATTGAAAAGACCATACAAGAACAAATTGAAGATTCAATCAGTTAGTCTTAGTTACTAAGTAACAAAAGAACCAGTTGGTGGCAGGTTTCAGAAGTTGGTTCCTGGTCAAAGGAAGTAAAATTTTGTTTTCCCAAAACTCAAGCTGATCATTTTTACTGCATGTTATATTTAATTACAAAGCAGTCCTCGCTGTGTTACAGTTAGCTATGGATAAAACTCAGCTTCTTATTAGCTACTCTTGAACTCCCTCTGACCAAAACATTTGTTGTGCCTCAGTGGCATAACTAGGTGTATATGTTGCAACTAGACACATAATAAATCACTAGTTTAACAAAAGCCAAGTATCTGCAAATTATTGATAATGAAAATGTAGCTGTTTAACAGTAGGAAAAATGTTTCTGGTAACTTATCCTAAACAATTTTTTTCTAATAAATAGGATTTTTTGAATTATTTCTCCTCTCACTAGCTCACTTGAGCTTGGAAACCTTAGGCTGTTCCTGCCAGTTTTGCCTTAGTGACTCATTCTAACTCAGCTTTTTGTGTTTGTGTTTTATATTCCATGGTACTGTGCCATTTTGAGAGCACATATTGTATTTTTGTTAATAAAATAGAATGTATGAAGTAATTCAGTCATATAGAATTACTCAGTGACCCTTAGGTCTTATCCAAAAATAAATAAATAAGTAAATAAAAATAAATGTTAAAAAAAAGGAGATGGATCAAGAAAGCAATTAAATTGGTTTAATTGACATGATTCTGGACTCAATGTGTTCCTTGGCTCCCAGTCCTGCATTTAATAAAGTATTTGTTTGCACAATCCATCTGTGCATAAGTGTTCAAGAAAAAATAAAAAGACAGAAAGTGCAAACAAAGCTTTTAATAGGTCCATTAACAAATAGATAAGTTGACATTTATCTTTGATATGTCAATTACAGATGAATCTCATTACTACATTAACACATTTTCCCATAAATTTCCCTTGAGCGCATAAGGCATTTTTTACTGCATTTGTTGTCTTACACTCAACCTGTCATTAACTGTGCACTTTCCAGCCAGGGAAATAGCTATGCCCACAGCTTCCCCTAGAATAAAGAAAGTTTCCCTTAATTCTCCATTGTCCTAATGTCATTGCGGAAGCTGATGTCCTTTGACACATGACTGAGAAGGAACAAACTCCCAAATACATGATTGCTTCATCTTTTCAGCTATGTGGTACAAATACACACTGCTACTGCATTCTGCCATGTTCGTGGGCAGTCTAGACCTCTATGATAGTGTCCTCGTAGTCTATACATTTGCATAGAACATACACAACGCATCCAGGAGTGCACACTTAAGTGGCAAAGTAGAATTGCTTCTAATGTTTTTCCACATAGTCATAGCAGTTCGTAACTGGATTTTTACTAGCACTTGTGATTCCCAAAGCTTTTCTTTACTTTGTCTGCCATGTCACTTGGGATTCTTGCAGTAGCATTCTCAAGAAGCTGGTGAAAGAATCTAGACAAAATTTGCAATTTATAAACTTTCCTCCACTGTTCCTCATTTTCAGAAATCTTGCACCCTTTTCATCCACTGAGATTTCATTGGAATTCCACTTTACATCAAACTGCTGCTTACTGTCCACAGTCTAAATATGGCCTTGGACACTTCCCTCACAAATTCCGGTCATTTTTCATTGCCTTAATACTGAGCCACCTAGGTGACTTTTGCGCAAAATCCCAGGAAAGGTCTTTTTCATCTCAGGCACTTGAGAAACACTCATTTGTAAGTTACAACATTGCCATCCAAACTCCCTAGTGGATACCAGGTGAACAACATTTGTGTAGTCAGGCAGTGTGCACACTCACCTCCATCTGAATGACAACTCAGCTCTTTTGGAATATTGCTGAAATGGGTAATGAACCTTCACCCAAGTAAGGCTATATGTTATTTTTACTGTTGGAAAGGCAATTCTGGTTAGCCTTGACTCAGCTAATTCTGCTATTCTCTTGAAGCAAAAAAACTTTTCTCAGCAAAGAACAGCCTGTTCTATGATACTTTACTAGAGACAAAGAGTCCTTTCACAAATAGATTTAGAATGATCTATCTGATGTAACGTGTTTATAGGCTTCTATAAGGTCTATTTGTCATAAGTGTGCTTTTAAATATACTATACTGCGCAGCAAAGTTAGTATAGGTATCCTCCTGCAAAGAATATTTTTGCTGTGGAATATAGAAGGCATATATTGGAGATTACTTCTTTCAACAGAAAATGATGGTTTATATGGTTTTGGTAGTTTCCTACTTTGTATAAATACCCTGTGCAGGTAGATGAGCTGCAGCTGAGCTAAGATGGCTTCACACACACTAACCAGCAGAAGGACCGTGAAACCCAGCCTAGGAGCTTATGGGTTGAATATAGGCTAGAAGTGTACAGCAGTGCTTTGGAGCCAGTGAGCATGCTGATGAAATGCTGTCCTGTGCATCTTTATCCACTCAAATCCACAGATCTCAAGGAGATCTGCGCTAGGCTCTGCTGCTCAGAGCTGACATATCCTTGTAGAACACAGAGACAATTTAATATGTTGTCCCACTGCTTGTAACGTAAAAGCAAAAGTCGTCAAAGCAAGCCATACAAAAGGTAGGCCCAGAGCAAAATGGGATGAGAAGGCAGAGAAAAATGAAAATTAAACCTGTTAATGGAGAACGATCTACAAGCTCTGATTGTTTAATCAAAATAAATAAACTATTTAACCAAACTAAATAAACTTGATAGGCAATTTTTTAAAAGTTTCATGTGAAAATCCATATCTAGTCTATCTTTATCCATGGGTCCTTCTTTTCAACTTAGATGCTTACTGTTAAATGTTTTTTTTATGCATAATTATCATCATAGACAGAAATATTATCCTCTTAACGTACATTGCCAAACTACACCACTTAAATACTTGATAATGCATACCATGTATCTTCAAGTAACATGGTAATGACAATTAGTGCACTGAAAGTGAAGTAGAAATACTAAAATGCTGCCTGCTTCTATGAATAATGCTGAACTTACAACTCTAGAAATGAATATATATAATACTTCTATTATATAAAAATATGCTGCTGAATGTCACAGTCTGTCTGTGCACATACACAGGCATTCACAAAAGAATAACAATCAGAAATGCTGGCACTTTCTTTACATACCAACCTTTTTGTACTTTTGCATTGATGCATTCTAAATAGAATGAGAATGATTTGTAAAGATCGCAATGAGAAATTCTACTAGGGCTTTTGAAATGATGTATGATGCATAGCCTTTAGGCTATATTTTCCTTTGAATAAAAGTTCAATAACACCAAGTTTTCACTTCAAAGCAAGACTGTTATGCTCAAATTACATCTATTTTAAAAGATGGTCACTAGTCTGTACCATTTTTATTTCAATATCTTAGAGAGTAAACAAGATGTTCAGCTTTGTTAACAGCAGTTCTGGCTAAGATCACTAATATGCATTAGTTAAGCATTTGAAAAGCAAATTTGAAAAGTGGTATAAAGCAAATGCGTTTTTTTTTATTTTTTTTTTTAACTTTCAAAATCCTGTTTCTGCTCTGATGTAGGAAAAAAATGGGCCAGATTTATCTCTACCTTCATTTCTCTGAAACAAAAGCTAATTACGTCACAGACAAGCTGAGCTCAGACTGATCGAATCCATAACACAACATCTATGCACACCTTAATCTGCTCACTGCAAACCAACTGTTCCACTTCTGTGTCAGGATATGGATCTTAGCCTGCTGTAGTCATAAAATCAAAGAAAAACCCCACAAACCTATACAATAGCAAATCTGCTCTAGGACTGAGTTTCGAATACATGACCTAATTTAAAGCAGAAATCTCATTGATTTCAGACTCATGGCCCAAAGGCAAACATTCCAGCACTGTTGTCAATGAAGGCAGTGGCATAACTCCCACTGGATGCAATGCGAGTTGGTTGGTTTTTATATCAGACTTGCATCAGAAGAACATTGAGTGAAATGTCCCTGTCAGTGTCAATAGGATTGTTGTGACTCACCAAGCAAGAATCAAGATTTCATTTCTTAAGTCTGCAAAACAAAAGCCAGGTAATCACTTTCTTCCTAGGATTTTCTTATTTATTTTTCTCTTTAAACTTTTTCTTGTCTCTTTTCAAGCACAACTTCTTTTCTCAGCCCCATGCTCCAAGCAACATGATTTTGGAGATACACAGAGATCACAGGTAGGCTTACTTACAGGGGATTTAAGAAACTGAAAATTCCCTATATTTGATTGTTCAATAAACCAAATTGTGATAATGTCTAAATATCTCCAAATAGTGTGAAAGTTCACCAGTGCTTTTGATTAGTTAAGGAAGTAGTAGTTCACAACTGTTGTGAGCAGTATTAATCATTTTTAGCTCCTCTGGAAGTACTTTCTGTCCACAGATATTAGGACACTATTTCCTTAGTAAACTTGTTCAATTCTACATCAATAACAGAATTAGACCAAAACTGTTTCTAAGCATCCCTCGATTGGTGGTAGAGAAGAACAAAAATATGGCTGTAATATTGAAGCCAATCTCTGCTTCCAAGAACTTTCCATAATTCCATTATTAAAATTCCTGGCATCACAAAATGACTTAGCATAGACTAAAATGTAGACATAACCTCTGCAATAAGGCAAGAAACATAAATGTGTATGGACAAGGGAAGATGATCAGAGCTTACCATGTGATCATTCATCAGTAGTTTTGTGGCATGTTCATATCCTCTCTTTTTTAAGAATTGGGGGGGAGGGAGGGGTAAATAGATTTATTTATTTTTTAAAGAAATCATTAAGAATTTT
Source organism: Penelope pileata (assembly GCA_013396635.1). Taxonomy (NCBI): domain Eukaryota; kingdom Metazoa; phylum Chordata; class Aves; order Galliformes; family Cracidae; genus Penelope; species Penelope pileata. The sequence continues at coordinate 1,248,891 of WBMW01001482.1, read as the reverse complement.
TGTGTTCCTGAAACTTCTCTTATGCTGTTAAAATGACAGGTATGTTGTAAATTCTTCTTTCATTAATACATATCCTTTGGTCAATGAGTTATGTTTGTCTGCTTATGGCATTTTGACACGTTACTCCATTTAGTATAGAATTCTTTTAAAAAACCAAAATGCTAGTAATAGCCATTCCCTTACAACTTCCTTGTTTCATGTTGACACTTATTTAGGAATAACAGGAATTATAAAATTATAAAATCTTTTCTGAAAGGTTACAACTCACTTAGAAATTTCTGGTTATCTGAAGACAACAGCAAAGTCAGAAAGGTGCCATGATATCATCTCAATTCTGAATACTATGATAAGATTATAGTTTCCTCACTTCTAAAGTAGATTTTTATTGAAATTTCAATTTAACAGCTTTCATATGGTGCAAAACCAGTATTTGTTCAGATTCTGTCCCCATGCCATCACCTCACACCTCTGACGCCTATATGAAGCAATAGAGCACAGGGCAGAATACAATCTGGGTAGGAGTTAAAGGAAACAAGTATAAACAATAAAGAAACAAGAACAGAATAAATTTTTGAAAATGTAGGCTCTGTCAATATTAGTCACAGTTTTTTTCACATGTAAGAAAAGAGAAAGGAGAAGGAGCCCACAGAAGAGGCTTTCTAGATGGATGGAAAGCGAGTGCCAGCATAGCAAGTCCAACCGTGAACCTGGTACTCCAAGCTATCTCTTCTCTTCTTACCAAGCCTTAGATAAACAGCTCCTGTGCAGTGTTTTTCTACAAGTGTAATGGAAACATTGCTGCTTTTACTATCTGAGGTAGTCTATAAATTATATTTCCCTGGCATACCAAGAAGGCAGTACTAAAAGCTTTGTTGACTTGTAGATTAACTCTTGCATTGCACATTATGACTTAAAGGGACAGGCAATTTATGGCCTATGGTAGGTATTTTTATGCAGAATAGTGCATGGACCAGAGGTTTATATCTTTTATTAAGAGGATTAAAATACTTGTGGGTGAACGATGTCTTTAAAAAGCTGTTGATGTAGGAAAAGCATCATATACTGGGCAAGACATTTATACCTTAGTGAACATTTTATATCAGTGTTTTAATACATCTGCAAAGCAATAAAGCTGGAAATAAAGTGAAGTAATTCTGAATCTGAGTAGAAAAAAATCAGTTTTACTCCAGATTCCAGCCCGACACCAAATATCAATGTCACCTACACAGTTTGAACACCGTGCCCAATCCTGAGCGCAAACAGACAGTTAAATTAATCTCTAATGCAAGTGCTGAAATCATTGGAAGCATGCCTGCTTATATTAGGTTAGTTTGGTTTTTTTTAGCTACTATGCCTTAAAGTATTTATTATCAGCTGCATAAAATACACCATTTAAGAACATATGGCTTGGCAAAACATCTCTCCCTTTGCTTTAGTGTTTCTGGAGCTGGAGTTAAAGAGTCTTTATAAACTGCTGAAAGAAGAAAATAGCTGAAGACTAAAATGACAAGAACAGTTGGAGATATGAAAGCATTCTCGCAAGGGAAGTGTTTTAAAGACAGTCAGAGTACTATTAAAAAGAGTGGTAATGGAAGCAGAAGCAAGTCAAGCATATATGTACCAGTTAATGCCTTCCTGGGCAGCTCACAGTCCTCCACACACAGAATTACTGAGTGTATTGTTTTGATGACTATTTTTCAGTCTTTGTGACAAAGCTGCCCCTGCATGGACACATCTTCATTCCCTACTATTTCATCCTTGCAGATGAAAAAGCATGCTTTCATGTGAGTCGCTAGGTGCTGGGAAGAAATTTGCAAACAATCTAATTTTAAGAGGAGAAGTAATGAACCTGAATCCCAGTTTTGGCTACAGCGGTTGTTTGATAAGCTTGAACTAAGATGCAGAGGGACAGAAGAAAGGACAGTCACTGGAAGGATATAATTTAGTGCTTAAAAAGGAACTTAGAAACATATAACAGCTATAATTCAGGCTAAAGTTTCATTTCATTTTAAAAGGGAGTCATTAGAAAATGCTTTGAAGCATAAGAATGTCTGCCCATTTGGGCTTCTTGGCTAGTCTAGGAAGGGAAGATCTCAAACAGTTTAAAAAAAGTCTTGTAAAGATCCAGACTTCAAGATAAAAATAGACAAAGTACTATGCAGAAAATTATCAACTTTTCTGGTGCCCTTGGGTTTTGCCCTGCAAGTGCTTACTCACTTAAAAAATCCTAATGTCTCCAAACCCCACTTACTTTCTAATTAGTGTATTATTACTTACATGAGTAAGCATTTGAAGGATAAGTGCTTTTGCAAGCAGTCTGAGAGAGGCCAGTAAGTGAATGAGCACTGGAATGGAATGATCCATTTAGCTACCCAGGAAGCCTGGGTATGTCTGAGTTGTGCCCTGCAGGCAGTAAATTACCTTTCTGTGAGTAAACAGGACTTATAATCAGCTAAGGGTCTGACATGAGAACTGCATTTGCTCGTGCAATTAGAGTAAAAGAAAATAACGAAAGAAATAGCAAGCCGTAGGTGTCTGACAGCACTTTGCGGATCAGAAAGTCTCAAGTAGATAAACGTAAGCAAAGATGTGGATCAAAGTGAAGTTTGAATTTGGAGGCAGCAGAGAAGCCCCAAATAAAGGGCAAGGCGTGCTATATTCTGTCATCCCAGAAAAGGAAAGGCTGTAGCCTCTTCACCTTCTAGTAAATCCACATCTACCTTGCAGAGCCCTGTGCCTTTATCATGTTCAAAACTAATTGGGATGAAGAGCAGAAAAATAAAATATCCTTCTGGACTGATTACCAAGCATATAAAGCAAGCTCCATATATAACTCCAGAATTTAGTACCAGATAGACGTATACGCTCTGAGAAACTGGAGAGTGGCATAAACAGTAAAAGACTATATGTTTCCATTTATGCTAAGTTATTAGACAGCCAGCATGGCTTCATTTCTGAACAAGAATTTTTACATCATTTTGATTGCCTACACATAAGGACCTAACACTGATTCAAACATCTTCTGATCTCAAAGACATCTGAACAGTTATGATAAAGACAAGTCAAGGCCAATTGGAGCCCATACTTGTGGGACAAGCAGCTGGGAGACAGGGATACTGAAAGGATATCGAGTGACATCAGATGTCTATATTTGAGGATTGGATTAAGACATCTATAACCTCAAGTTATTCCATAGCAGATGCCTGACATACTAAACCCCTTTATCACAGATGAGTATTGTTAATTAAGCACTGTGGCTTAGGAAGGTCAAGCATGAGTCTACCCACCCAGCCTTGTTAAAAACATACAAACAAATACTGGTTACAGAAGAGGCAGACACTAAAGAAGTGGAAGAAACGATTCTTTTCCTTGTGCTCTAGGATAAGCATGATAACAGTCTGGTAGACAGGTTGAGCATATTAATCGTTTTTTAAAAAGACACAGCCAAAAGCTGTTGTGACAGGCCCTGTGGATTGTCCTGCACTTAAACAAATGCAAATCAGCATTTGCTTATGACTTGGGATGGAAATACAAAGCACATTCATTCCACAAACCTCTCAATCCAAAATCATGAAGGCTAGCATTTCTTAAAATCACAGAACTACAGAATGGTTGAGGTTGGAAAGGATCCCTGGAAGTCATCTGGTCCAACCTCCTCCAAAGCAAGGCCACCTAGAGCTCATTGACCAGGATCATGTCCAGGTGGGTTTTAAATGTCTCCAAGGAGGAAGACTCCAAAGCTTCTCTTGACACAGGGTAACCTGTGTCAGTGCTCTGTCACCCTCACAGTAAAAACATGTTTCTTGGTGTTCAGACAGAACCTCCTGTGTTTCAGCTCACGACCACTGCCTCTTGTCCTGTCACTGGGTACCAATGAGTAGAACCAGACTCCTTCCTTACACCCTAACTTCAGATATTTGTATACATCGTTAAAATCCCACACTGAGTCTTCTCCAAGCTGAACAATCCCAGGTCTCTTAGCCTTTCCTCATGTGAGAGATGTTCCAGTCCCTTCATCATCTTCATAGCCATGTTGATATATGACACCAACATAGTCCTGTTGCTGGACTTTCTCTGGTAACTTCATATCTCTTGGGCTGCCAAGAACTGGACACGGTACTGGTGTGGCTGCACAAGTGTCGAGTAGAGGCTACTTAAAGATACTCTAAAATACACATATAGTAAGAAAGGGGTTTTCTTCATAATTTACAACTCTAAATACAGAAGATTTTTCAGTACTACATATAAAACCAACAGGAAAGAGGAGTCTACAGTATTATAAAAATGCTGGTACATAAAAAAAGCAGGACAAAAAATGAACAAAGGTAAGTTGTTTAGCATTGATCTCTGCTAGCTCAAATGCATATCTTCTGTAGGTTGTTTCTTATGGACAGCTGAAATATCAAACCAAGATAACCTTTGTATATTGGAGAGGAAATTCAGCAAACAACAGACGTAGCACAAGCTAAATGAGTTTATTAATAAATAGTTCATTTTAATTTATGCAAGAACTAATTATTTTGTCATTATACTGTCACTGTACAACGAAATAGTTCCGCCCATAACATGCTAGCTCCATCATTTATTATCTCTTCATGACAAAACTCCCCAAAACAGGAGATGTGCCTCAGATGGACAAAAAATGTTCACATTGAAGTTTTTAAGAGGGAGTTACTGAACTGATTATGATGATGATTCTAACAAATATGCAAGAAAATTCTCAAAGTACACTACACTGGATGCCCATTTTTGGACATGAAATGAAGAATTTCAGAAATCAGATGTGGAAACAGTGCCTTTTTTTTATATTGAATACACAATTAATTTGTGAATTCAAGAGGGTGGTAAGGTGCGTGGTCTCATTTCTCCTTCAGAATACACTTTTCTAGACTTTTTCTACTTTCCCGTTCCTCATGTTATATTCTCTCCTTATCTCATATACCTGAAGATACCATCTCCTTAGTGCTATTTGATCAATTTAGGGATGTTTAAATTCAGATAATAGGTACCTTTGCAGTTTTCTAGATCTATTCTTGATGAGGGATTATATGAGTCATGTAAGTGGAAAGACATTTATGTGATCCCTCAGGAGTTTATCTCAGTCTTCTGCTATGCAAAGCTCAGACATTGATTTTACAGCTGAAAGAGGAACGCTATTTTCCCTCTGTGGAAAATATATGAAATTTCAAACACCTGAGCAGCTTTTATTGAGACGGACTCTTACTGAGGAAGCTATTCACAAGATCAATCAATATTCATCCTGCGGCTTAGTAAGCATCTCTTACAAGTAGCAGGTTGACTGGAAGAACTTCAGCAAATTGCTGTCTCCCACTCACTGCCTAGATACATAAAAAGGCTCACTTCAGCAGTCCTAAGGGTTTGAGGAGAATCCCAGGTGCCACATCTAATGTGAGAGCTGGAGATGTTGTCCTGTACAGAGCTAAGGATGTGCATGCTGTCTCTCTTCTTAGCCCTACAAACTGTGCCTCAAACCTGAAACGGCTCAGGGAAAGAGTTCACAGCCTGCTGCTGACACCAGTGCTGTGTTCAACCCAAAAAGCATCTGTTTGATCAGCACATAGGGAAAAGATACAAGTTCCAACTTGTTTGCTGAGTAAAACTTGATGTCACTGAGTTTTGGAGAAGTCTGGGGTGAGATGGGTATGCTGCAAGCTGGTGTCATTTTAAAAAAGCTAAGCTTGCTTTTTTGTATATGAGATATATGAGATTGAGGAAAGGTAAGAACAAAGAAAGATCTATCCATATTGTTAAAGATAAAAAACAGATAAAAAACATAGCTGGGTTCAAGCAAAAAGTTTTTTTTTTTTTTTTTATTCTGTGCTAGGAGCAAGACCACAAAAGTAGTGTCTTTCATCTCTTAAGTTATTGTTATTCTGCTCACAGTTATAAGTAAATAGCCCAACTTCTTCAGAAAGTACGACTGATCATCCACTGTTACACAAAGTATTTTTATGATCAGCTAGCAGACTGTGTTTTTTTTTAATAAAATGTGAAACAAGAGACTAGGAGACATTTTTGAATGAAATTCATGTGATTAACATGCAAAATCTTCTACAAGCTCAGAGGAGTCAACGGATTCAAATTAGATCTCTCAGTGTTCTCTATCATTTGCACTGATAATATATTTGCAAGGCTGGCTCCAATTCCCCAGCTGACATCAATTATGTCAATAAATTCCTGAGGATTAATTCTCTACAATAAATGGAAAAATGAAAATACAGTTGTCGATATGTAGAGGAGCTCACTAAATGTTTTCCAGGATATATGGTTCTTTAATGTTGTATAACTAGCCTACTTCGTTAATGTATGTCACAGGAGTTAGCTTGCTGCTCAACTAATACGGATGTAAAAGAACCAAATCTCAAAAAATACAGGAGATGCTACAGCTTCAGCAAAGAAAACTGATCTATTAAGAAGGCTTTTTTCAGATGACTTTCAACAAGCCTTAGGGGCTGCTAAGCCTGGCAAAAATGAACATGTCATGTTTCATTGGAAATCACTGTCTGGCTAAAATGGAATTTTGAAAGACGAGCCACCTGCTTTATTAATAACAACATCACAAGATATTTTTAGTTTATTTTATAGATGCAAAACTGCGTTCCATAGATCATTTTAAAACGTGAACACAAGTTTAAAGACAAATGGAGTTATTTTTTAAAGACCTTCCTCCTCCTTGTCATCACAAGCGTCGTAAATATAAGACTTTTACAGCAGAGATGTCCCCCTTCATCTGTTTTGGCTCCAGGGAAAATCTACAGAAAAATAAAACTAAATCTACAATGTAAGGGAATCAAAACCATAAAATGTGAGCTGCATTACTGAAGAAAACACTGAAAGACTAAACACAAATCTCACTGAGGGCAAGATGACAGGTACATTAACTTTTCCACTGACCACTTTAAAACACAAAAAATGCATGCCACAGAGTAGAAGAAGGTGGTGGTGGTCCGTAGGCAAAAAGGTCACCGTTTCAAACAATGTGACCCCTGGTAATCTCCTCTCCAGTCTTACAGCTTACTGGGGAGTGTTGGGTCAGTGATGGGGTACAGTCAACCACGTGGAGGTCTGCACTATTTCAATACAGCAGACAACATCTCTTGCTAGAAAATGACAAGGGCTATTGCGTTTGATTTAGTGAGGGCCCCAAATTCACTGGAGAAAAGGGGAAAAGAAAGCAAAAGGGAAAATACAGAATGGAACCAGACATAGAAACATAGAATGGTTTGGGTTGGAAGGGACCTGAAAGACCATCCATTTCCAACCCCTTCCATGGGCAGAGGCACCTCCCAAATTTGGGCAAATTTAAATTTGCCCAAAGCTCCATCCAACCTGGCCCTGAATGCTTCCAGGGATGAGACATCTGTAACTTCTCTGGACAACATATTCCAGCGCTTCACCACTCTCATAGTGAATAATTTCTTCCTAATGTCTAATCTAAATCGACTCTGTTCTAATTTAAAGTCATTATCCTGTCATTATATTCCCTGATAAAAAGTCTCTCTCCAGTTTTCTTGTAGGCCCGTTTTAGGTACTAAGAGGCCGCTGGAAGGTCTCCCTGGATTGTTCTTTTTGAAATTTTGTCCTGAATTCAACAGACTCTGAGATCTTCCAACACCATTGGGATCAAACTTGTAGCAAATCTTATAGCAAACCTGTTACCCACCATTCAAAGCATCTGCCTCCCAGTTGGGCCAAAGCAGTTGCTTACAACAGCCTAACAGCAGTGACAGCTTCAGACTGGGGAAAAAATGAATATATTTTACGTTCAGTTGAAATGCAGAGGGGAATCCACCAGCAGTTGTCATTGATATGATATCAAATGGGTAGTAGGTAAGGAATCTCAAAGTGAACATTCCTGTTCCTACATTTTGTTGGCTTTTTCTGAAACCTATTGAAAACGTAGTGGGAATCTGTGTGAATGTGACTGTTAGCTGTGGCACACCTGGAGGACAGAGCAGAACAGCTTTGAGAAAAAGCGTAATGAGTAACCTTGTTTCTCCTGTTGCCATTTGGATCAAGTAGTTCTTGTGACTGACCATGCATCACAGCAGTTTTCTTCACAGAATCAAGAAATTTGAAGGAAAAAAAGAAAAGAAAGAAAGAACACATTTCTTGTATCTCTATTAAAAATGTGTAATAGCCAGCAAACCAGTATTTCTAGCTATTGTCTTCTTAGAATGATAATGGACTAGCAAAGAAATCTATTCTCTCCACTTTTCCCAATCCCTTTTTAGTTTTTAAATTATAAACCCTCAGAAAGATTAATTACTTTATAAAATATTTCTTTGTAATTCAGCCATAATTTCTATCAAGACATGCTACCTTTTATGAAGGCATATATACTTACATACACACAGTTATGTGTATATATATATGATCACTGAACTGAAGTCAGTACTGAACAAAAAAAAAATTCACTGACCATAAAAGAGAAGGCTGCAACCCAAGAAAGCAGTATCGGAAAGAGCAATGCAATATGAGATTTTTCATATTGGCCTGATTTACCAACCGAGAAATAAGCTGTGCTCCGTAAGTGATGTCCATTCATGTGTCTGCCTTTCATGTTACAAATATTAGATGAGTGTTTTTATTTTGTTGATTCAAAACAGTCACTCCAACCTCTGAAATACGTATAATACTGTGAAGAAGACACATGGCAGCCTTTTCTTTATAAGAAATGTTGGATTTTGATTGTAAGGTACCATCCAAATTGATCAAATTGCACTCAACTAAATTGTCAGAGTTTAGCAGAAGATAATCTCATCATCCTCAGAACACACTCCAGTAATGCATTACAGTAGTTTGGGTTTTCCCTTCAGTCAATGCTGGCTGCCAGCAGTGGCACTAATTAATTGAAGTCCAGCAGCATTTTGACTAATACAAGCTTCAGCCCAGTAGAAACAGCACGGATGTAGAATTGCTTTTAAATTTGATGTGTGCTTTTAGGGGATGGGGGGCTGCTTATCATTGTTTGGAGATTACCAATTCAACAAAATTGCTTTACAAAGACAGAAGGATTCCTATGGGGCTTGTTCAGGGCTGAGTCAGATTTCAAACACCTCCTGTCTGCCCCCATTTTCCCTGCTCAGCTTCTTAGCTGCAGGTCAGAGTGTTTTGGATTTAGGGATACTCAGGGTGTCCAGCTGTTTGCTTTCTAGATGGTATATCCTGCAGCCAAAGCTCATACCTCTTTTATGGATAAAAAATCAAAATTTTAATGAAACTGAACTGCATAAAAATGCTCTATAGAGAGAGTTGTGTTTCTTCTTACTGTTATCACAAGATACTGTAAAATTAAACCTATCCAGCCTTTTAATTACTTTTAAGCTTATGTTACTTTAGGGGGTAAAATGAGCTGGGTGATGACTCAGCATGAGTAAGCAACAGATGAGACTGAAGCTGGGATGAAAGTCCTTTTCTTTCTAATTCCCACTTTGTACAACTGTACTAAGACCTGACAATAAGCATCTTGGCAACACAGCCCACTCAAGCTGTTTATGATCTTTGCCCCCGGCTCCCCTCATCATTCCTGTCTTAACTGGATAACTTCCTTTGTCTGAAAAACTTGCACTTATTCTGGGTTTTTTTTTCCCACTCCTCAGCTTTCAGCCCTGGTTTCTGATGCTTTCTCGCATTTCCCACTTGATTCTTCATTCCAGCTGCTTCTTTGATCTTCTCTGTCCTTGACTATGATTTCCTGCTGCATCATTGCTTTGCCCCAAATTTTTTCCCATACACAATAAGCATTTCCCCAATGCACATAATAGCAATAAGAAGGTTGTTCTGTGCGCTGTCAGCTATTAATGTATGTCATCAGACCTTACACTACCATCTTATCTAACTTAGCAGCTGACAACCTAAACATCAGGTGTTTAATTCACAGACTACTGATATCACTAATGCAGCCTGGCAACCACAGTTTGGGATCCTCTGGTTCAGAAACTAGAAGAGTTCATCATCACAAAAAAAAAAAAAATAAGCAAAACCTTCTTTTAATCAGCTTTATTGATCCCTAAAGAGAAGGCTGCTCTTGGAACTGTTTTCCTTTAAAAGTGCCAATACGTCATGGAGACTGATGCTATTCATATAAAAAAAATCTGTCTGTAAAGGGAACAAATACGTTTCTAGCTCCTTCACTTAATAAACATAGAAAAATAATCAACCAATTACACAAAACAAGACATGGAATCCTCTTTTATGGCTAGCATACTTAGTCTTGTTAATCACACCTGGATTGCTAATGGTTCCCAGGGTTGGTCCTGTTTGCCAATCCATCTATTTCTTTATTTCCTGTGTTACATTAATGTTACACTTTTTTCACGGTTTTGAAGAGAGGATTTAAAAAATGATTTTCTATTGGAAACATTCATTTTACTTTGTTCCCCTGACAGTAACAGACATTTCAGGTAGTATACAGAGGTCAATGATACTGTTAGTGTTATTTATTACTGATACACTGTGACTAGTAAAAGTGTAGGGAAAAACAATAAGAAGACATATTATGCAGAGATAGTAGTTTTTTGTCACTTTATAAGTTTAGTCACAGCTCTGTAACATACCACATACTGAGTTGAAAGTTAGGACAGAAGATTACTATATTTATCATCATGCAATTTGAAATAACTTATATAGACCCAGAAAATAAACTATTTTGAATAGTCAAAAGAGACAAAAAGGTGTAACCAAATGTCACATATTAAGCATTGAATTTACATGAATTAAGACTGCAATCTTATTTTTGGATTTGAAGCGAGCACCATCCTCAAATCAAGCATCTTCGTATTGTGCCTGTGCCTAGCATTTTAACTGATGACACACACCACTAAATTCTCTTACTTATCTTTCTTCAACATCTCCCATCAAAAAAACTGCCTTTAGCTGTTTGGAACTCACTGTAGCCAAGACTGATGATTAAAATATGATGATCTAGAAGGACTTTTCTAACCTAGATGATTCTATGATTCTATGAAACAATGAGTATGGATCTCAGAAAACCCCTGATAGAAATCTGATTTAACAAATGTCTTTTGTCCAACAGGAGCTCTGTTGCACTATAGAGGACATAGTATACAAGACTAATCAAAATACTGTCAGGATGACACTATTCTCAAGTAAATCTATCTCTGAAAAAATAACCAGCAATGGCCAGGAGGAAAGCCTGCTGATTTAACTGATTCGTTATAGATGGCTTCATGTTTTGATACTTTGTCCTGTTTTTTGCTTGTGATTACTAGTCTTTTTTAAGCTGGTCTGAGAGAACACTTATTGCTTCTTGTCATCCAAAAAGAAATTAACAATAAGCTATTTTATTTCTTTCTTAACAGCAATCCAGTCTGTTCAGCTTATGGGGAAAATTCAGAAGAAATGAGGCATCTGTAACAATCTAATTAAAGTAGACAATGGTATAGGGAACAAGGACCAGTAAATACAGGTTTCATCAGGAATTTAATTATTGAAGATCTAGACCAGTTTTTCAGTAAACCAACACAGAGTACCAGTACACACAGGAAAAAATTAAACAAACGGAATACAATGAGTTGTAGGGAATTTCTAGTAAAGAATGTTAACACTAAGAAGGAAAGAATTAGCTATTCTAGCACTAATTATTTGAATCAAGTTTTTGTTGTTGTTTCTGCTTTTACCCTCAGAACAGATCCTTATTTCTATTACATTCAAAGACTCCTAAACAAATTTGTCTCATCTTTTACTATTTAAATGAATTTTATGGTGTTAATTAAAGTGATGGGAGTGCTATCTGAAAACCTACAGGCAAAAAGAACTGTATATCCAGTAATTACAGCATCTGGTTACTTCAGAAAATATCAAGACAATGAAGGCAATCTGTTCCCAAGATGTCAATTAGTTTCCGCATAAGAAAAATGACTCATGATAGATTTAAAGACATACAATGTGGCTTAGATAAGAATGGATAGACAAATCATCCAGCTGTGGAAAATAGGAAACTAATTTGAACGCTCTGCATCCTTCTTTGGAAAAGACTGGTGTAGTAAGCTATGTCATATGCCTAAAGTAAGAAACTTGAAGTGGAGAGGCAAAGTGGTATTTTTTAACTCTTAAAAAAAAAAAAAGAAAGAAAAAGAGAGAGAGAGAGAGAGAGAAAGAGAGAAAGTACAAACAGTTTTATCATACTCATATGGAGAAAGATCTCAGCTCCTGCACTCAGAACACCCCATTGTATTAGTGGAGAAAAGTTGCAGTTGTGGCATTTTGAATGCTCATCTAATTCAGACATCATGGTGAAGCTAAGGCCAATGCAGTATCAAAGATCAGCACACAATAATCAAAGATCTTTTGTAGTAGCAGAGGAACTACAGCAGTCACTGCATGTAACACAGTTAGACAATCTAAAAATGATAATGAAGGCTGATGGTGATGGCATTGCCTCATACAAGTGTATTGTTCTGTGCAAGTCCCATCCCCTGAATAAACATGTTCAAGGAGACCTACAAATTGAGAATTTCAATCAACTAGCATTGCAGCAACAAAGAAACCATTAAATCACACGCTAAGAATAAAGGGATAAATGAAGGCAGACACAAGGGAGGTTTTTCTAATCATGTAATAAAAGAAACTTATCTGAAGTAACACATTCTTCAGTATTCCTTTCCATCATAATAATCTGTCAGACATTTGGGCATTTATTGTGCAATGATTGTTTTGCTTTTCTTCTTGGACATATCCAGAATGCTTTACATAGTTTGACATGCATCCTCTTACTGCTTTCACTGCCTTCTCATGAACTCTGGAATTAGAAGCAGGAAGATCACTCATTTAATGTTACATGTTTGCATTAATGCTCATGTGGACAGGGATTCCTCAGCAACACCTAGCTTACAGGATGTGAGACGGACTGGATTTTTGATTACTATATGTTAACACAGTTACATCAAATTCTGTGATATTGCATAAAATTAATATTGAAAATTGTATCATTATGAATACCTGGATAATGCAGATGAAGCTTTATAACTGCACCCTGCTGCAGACGATACCCATGTTCAGTGATGGAAAAGCAAATGCTTCCCCAGGGACTCTCATAAGGCTCTGTGGTCAGGCAGCTTGTTGAAAAAATTAGGTTAGTCTGGTAGAGGATTTCTTTTCCTAATTCTAAGGCACATTAATGCAAAATTCTTGAATATCTTGCAGTTCTAAGTAGAAAAAATTATAAATAATAAATTATATTTTGGCAAAGCTATGGGAGAAAAGTATTTTGCCTCAGCTGCCCCAAACCAAATGATTTATGAAAGATTTTTTGATGAAAATCATTTTTTTTTTTTGTATTAAACTTCCATTGACAGCAGCATTTGCTTGGCAGTTGCTAGCTTTGACATTTCTCCAACTGTCAAATATCACTAAAATGGAAACCTTTGACTTATTTTTTTTTTTGTTATAATAATAAATGCTTTAAGAAGTAATCAAACTTGCACTGAACCTGGAAGAAGGTATTAGCTGAACATAAAAAGACAGTAAAAGCCACATTTTTATCATTGTAATATTGACCTACTAAGTGAGAAGTACAGTTTGATTAACAAATAGGAGCTCCTGAATTGTTATGCCTCAGGACATAGCTGCCTAATCTGGACAAGGAGTAGTAGCAGCACATCACCCTTTAGACCTGAGCAGTGAACAACTTCATAGAAACACAGGATGTCTTGGGTTGGAAGAGACCTTAAAAATCACTTAGTTACAACCCTCCTGCCAGAGGCAGGATCTCCATCCACTGGATCAGGCTGCCCATGGCCCCACCCAACCTGGTCTTGAAGTCCTCCAGGGATGGGGCATCCACAGCCTCTTTGGGCAGGCTGTTCCAGTGCCTCACCACACTCTGAGTAAAAAATTTCTTCCTAACATGTAACCTAAATCTCCCCTCATTAATTTAAACCATTACCCCATGTCCTATCACCATCTGCTCAGGTAAAATGTCAGCCTACTTCCTGTTTATAAGCTCCCTCCAAGTATTGGAAGGCTGCAATGAGGTCTTCCCAGACCCTTCTCTTCTACCAAGCTAAACAATCCCAGGTCCCTCAATCTTTCTTCATAGGAGAGGTGCTCCAATCCTCTGATAACCTTCATGTCCCTCTTATGGACCTGCTCCAACAGCTCCACATCCTTCTTGTGCTGGGGGACTCAAGCCTGGGTGCAGTACTCCAGGTGGGGCCTCACAAGGGCAGAATAGAGGGAGACAACCACCTCTCTCACCCTGCTGGTGAGGGAGAAAAATTTTACCTCTCTTTTGATGGAGCCCAGGATACCATTGGCCTTCCAAGCCACCAACACACACTGCTGGCTCATGTCCAACTTTTCCCATCAGGACCCCCAAGCCCTTCACCATGGGGCTGCTCTGAAGGAGTTCTTCTCCCAGTCTGTATACATATCTGGGATTGCCCTTACTCAAGTGCAACACTTTGCACTTGGCCTTGTTGAACCTCATTACGTTCATGTGAGCACACTTTTCAAACCTGTGCAGTCTCTCTGTATGGCATCCCTTTCTTCTGTTGTGTCAACTGCACCACTCAGCTTGCTTTCATCAGCAAATTTGCTGAGGGTGCGCTCAATCCCCCTGCTTATGTCATTGATAAAGATGTTGAAGTCCCAAGACTGACCCCTGGAGGACACCACTCATGACTGGCCTCCTAGATCTAGATCCGTTGGCTGCAACCCTCTGGCTGCAACCATCCAGCTTCTACAGTTGTTCATAAATTTGATCCCTTGTGTACACTTATTTCATATATTGCATGGCCTAGTCCCTTGCCACCTTTCACGGACTCCTAGGACATAACCAAAAAACAAGGTATATATAATTAAAACTGCTCTAGCACTCACTTACTTTCCCAAGGGCTCATAAGCCTCTCTCCTGCCTCAAAAGCAGACTTACATGTCACACAGTAGCAGCAATGCATGCCTATCCCCTCATGTAACTGAGAACACATGTTGAAACAGAATATGGAAACTGAATGCCAGTCATCAGATGATGGATGTCTCTGGCTCTATGAAGGGCATACTTTTCATCACCCAGAGAAGGAAGGCTGAGGTTTGTCTCTTGCGTACCTCCTTAGGAGACTTGGCATACATTGGCCTGAACAGTCAGTCACTCCTGCAGTACAGGATTCAGTCTGGAATCTGCAGATGGAATAAAAGAAGGAAGATGTTTCTGTCTACTTTATGTTTTGCCAGGTAAAGCCTACTCCTTGGTGTTAGGACTTTGGAAGAATTAATATTTTTTCTGCAGTAGATGCATGTCCATCAGTAATAACACAATTTAATCTAGTGTTAAACATCCAAAATCAGTGGAGTTAGGTGGGGTTTGTACTACTCAGTTTGCAAACAGAATCTAGTCCTTAGATTGCCTACTATACTATTTTTATACTGTGATCTACTTAGTTTTCTTAGGATAGGAAGGTTTAATGAAGATCATAGCAAATGAATGTGTTTCATTTGCATACTTTACAGACTATTCCATTTATTAAACTATCATGTACATGTGTGTTTAACAGAATACGTATTGTAAAGATTAATAGAAAGTTGTCTAAAAATACTAACAATTTACCAAAGGGTTTATTTATCTATAACTTGAGCCTTCAGAAAGGGTTTGGACATTTCCTTTTGTATTCAAATTCCAGGCTACACATTATATACACAACTAGCATCTAACTTAATCTCTTCTTTCTATTTTATGTCCAAGAGGCTTCAGGTTACTTAGAATATGTATATTTTTACAAGACATTACATAGAACTGTTCATGCATATGTCAAAATATGTTGAATAAACCGTTGAAAAAAAAAAAATCTGAATTCATATGAAAAGGAATACCTGCAGAAAGATCTAGTTCTTTATACATAAGTTTAAAAAAAAGCATCAATAGTATTTTCTGAACTGCAATTATTTTACTGTTAAAAATATTTTTAAATAAAAAGCTGTTTAGTTAACTACTATGAACAAAGTAATATAATATTAGATGCAAAAGTGCCTCAATACTGAACATAATCTGCATAACCAAGACAGAAATCAAGTAGGATTTTGGCTCTCATTGCTCTGAAAATGCAGATTGTCTTCACACTTTGTGATATGTTACAAAAAAAAAAAGTGTGCACATTTAGATCCTATTTTAAACAGGATCTTTGCATAATCTCTGGACTCATCCATCCACATCAGACCTAAATCTTGCCATTTCTCCCAAAATAGCCCAGGACACATCATCAAGGGCTCTAGGACTGTATTTCACTAACTGCTGCAATTTTCCCAACTCAAGTCCTTCCTGTCAGCATCTAGTTCCAATTGAGCTACCATTTCCAAAAGCAAATACAAATAGTTTTGTTTCTTTTTTAAAATCAATATTTATTCCATCATCTTCCTTCCCATAGTCTACTTTAGTATCTGATTTTGTCTCTGGTGCATTTTTTGTCTCACTTGTACACTTCCCCAAAAAGCCCATTCCTGTTGTGTCTAACATACTCTTCTCCAGAATAAAAACCCGACACCTTAGTACATGCAAGTCTTACCAATATGCATATACTCATTTTGCATATCACTCCATTCACTTTCTTACTGAGATTAAAACATTTATCAGATTTTGTTAGAACTAGCTGCATTTGACTGGGTTATGTTTAGAAATAAGAAGTTTGATCCAGACATTATTCTTCATAGTACATCTGTTGGTTCTTATAAAAAGTTTTAAAATATATATGCTTTTTACATTTCAAATGGTGTTTTCAGTTCATTCTTCCTTCTATTAGCATAAACAATGGACAAGGAATGTTTACAATATGCTTAGTATACCTAAAAAACATTTCATGTCCCTTTTTTTTTTTTTTTTGCCTCAGTAAAATACTCTAAAGCTTTACTGTAATTTTGAGAAGTCTGAAGGATAACTCCATTTTAAAATCTTTAACACAAAAAAAGATGAAAGATGTTTCTTTTCCGTCTTGCTTCCTTTTAGTACAACTTGTACTAACAATTCTCTTTGCTTTACATTAAGTGGTTTCTGCATTAAGGTTTACAGGATATGTCTTGAATTTCAGTATTTGATTATTTTAAATAAAGACAGGGAAGACAATAATAGCCTGGTAAATATGATTTCAGTGTAAGGAAAAGAATGAGATTTTAAAAGTGCGTATGCACCTAGTTTCAATTCCTGAAGAGTTCTTTTATAACATAGACAATTGAAAAATACATATCTGTAAATGGGAATTAAGGATTGTAATAGTATCATGAATAGACTTACTTAATATTTATTCTTGTCATTGCTAAAAATGTAAATGCAACTCAGTCAATGATTGTTCTTTTAGACTGCCCCTTGCAGTTGTTGTTTTCAGGGAAATCAACCGAAACAACACATGGAATATGATAGATTGGGCAGATACAACCCAAACATAATTTATCTGTTGATAACTTATCTGCTTTTTTGTTATTTAGAAAATGTTCTGAAAAAATATCTCAGGTCTCAAAATGTTAGCATTATGTGTATAGGTGGGATCATTTTTACTATTGCAGTAGCCATAAAGAAATACCTAAGAGGCACAATTCAGGCTCAGTATGATTCCTTTTGTAATGACAACTCTCTAATATTGTTTAATTGCCTGTGAAGTTGCAAACAGGCTTAAAATCCATAATAATTAGCTTAAGACAACTCACTGAGGTTCAGGCAAATCATGTGATATCAGCATTTCCAGTTACTCTGCACAGTAAAAGGAGAGAGAATCTGTGAATGCTGTAGAAAGGACAGTTTTGTTTACTAAGAATTTGTCTTTCCAGCACACCTTCTAGCTTCTCCTCTATGCTGTAGACAGTGTCTGTAAGGAGGCACAAACCATATTCAATATCTATGTGTTGAAATTCATAGTTGCAAACCAGTTCTCAGCCAAAATTTACAAGGAGAAGAAACTATTGAGACAGTCACAACAAAGACAACAAGAACCAAATCCCTCCTACCTCTCTGCTTGGTGACAGTTAGCAGAAGAAAATATCTGTAGCTTGGAAACTTTCCCACATTTGTTTTAAAAGCAGTGAACTTCAGTCTTCATTTCATACCATTTTTCAGATGATAACCACACATTTAACCTCACCAGTTGCTGTTATATTCCAGCTGATGAACAAACTAAAAATGGGAAAATGTCCATTTACCTGAAGGAACCCTCTTCACAAATATATACAGATGAAAGTACAATCGTAGAAAGCACAGGAGTAACTATTAAAGAAGTAATATATTTAACACTTTTCAGAAATCATCACTTACTTAGAAAGGCAGGGAAATGACCTCCAACATGTTGGTATGCGGTGGCCAAATTTTATTCCATTGTTTTATATTAATTATTTTACCAGTGTCTGTAAAATTATAGCATAAATTGACAAAACGTTCTACTGAGATTAATGGCAAAAATCCTATAGATTGGTAGGGTTGAATTTCACTCATCACTTAAAATATTCAGTATTTAAATGTCAAATTATGCACATGATTTTTCAAAAGAATAAAATGATATCCAATAGTGAAAAATGCAGTTCAGTTTTTCCCTCATTTGAAGAAAAGAATGCACTGAGTAAACTTAATGAGGCTGATTTCCAGAAGGCTACATGGGAGAAGCATGCAATCATCTTCTGTTCTTTCTTAAGCTAAACATTTCAAAATCTATGAAACACACGTATAACTTCCATTTTTCCAGCCATTCCAAATCAGAATTCAGTATGCATCAGCTGGGCCTCTGTCAGATGTGGTCAGATGTTCAGAAGAGTTTAGCTTCAGCTTTGCAACCAAAACCAATAGACTTACTAGCATAGGTCCTGCATATGAGATGCTGACTTCTTTGAAAAATCTGTGCAAAATTGTTGTGGGTTTAATTGATTGATGCTAGCCTGTTCTGAACATTTGACCTTCATCTAAGAGCCACAGTGGTGCCAAATCCTCTTTGGAAAGCCCCTTCCCCATTCCTGTCTTCTTCCTCCATATAAAAATTCTCTCTATTACATTTTCAGGGTCATCAGAATAATAAAGGATCTGCAGGAGAAGATGCGTAGCCCAATCATTTAGCTTTTTACCAGTCATTCCTGATGCTCACTACTCCATCCTAGGGGAATATTTATTTTAATTATTAAAGACTAGAAAAATTATAAAAGACCTTCTTAGCTAACTTGTTTGTTCTTGTGAATTTCTCAGGATGGATTTGCCCTAAAGAAAGAGCTTCTAGATGCTGATGTAAATTCACATTTTGATGGGTTTTGTATTGATTGCCAACATCAATGTGAAAACATGTGTTTATTTCTGCCTGAAATGATTTTTTAAAAATGGGCAGTCAACTGCTTAGTAGATGTTGAATTCAGTGATGACACAGAGGGACCTGTTTGGCTGTTGTTTGCCTTTTGTCTTGTTTATTGTATCCAGTGACTTCTACAGGCATTCCATTATCTGTACCTGTAAGAACTATTTAAGTACAGTTACATTAATAAATACTCAGCATATTTAGATCAAATCAAGTATTCCATAGGGAGGCTTAATTTGCTACTGATTGTGAATGGCATAAACACAAAGCTAAAGGGTCTGCTTCAAGGAGCAAAGAAAAATCAGAATTTTATGAGCATCCTGTCTGGCCCCTCGAGAAAGGGAGATCTGAGGATTCTGCAGAACCATGTACACTTTTTAATTTATTACCATATTCCACAGGGAGAAAGAACAAGAAAAAGAAATAGTCCAAACACCAAATTACAGGTAGAATAGGCTAAGAGTTTAATGCCAGAAGACTATTCACAAATGCCTCAAGCCGTCATTAATTAAATATAGCTGTGACCTCCCTATGCCTATCTCTAGCTATCAACATTTCCAGATCAAGCGAATGAAGAGACAAAATGAAATTTCTAATGTGATACTCCCTGAAAACACACATGGTAATGAAGTTTGCTGTTGGGATGACAGATAGTTACACTTCAGACATACTCAAATGATCAGGCTCAATATAAGTGGACTAAATGTAAGAAGTTAGATGTGATGGTCTGAACATCTCATCTCTAAATCCTTCTTGAATGCATGAAGTGCATTATGCTTGCATGCTAAATTTATGCCAAAGAAGAAAAGGAAAGGAATAGGTAAGAACAACTGGAATATCTGGCTGAAAGTCTGTGCACTGATTCTGAGTTTGATATTTTTTCCCTAAAGTAAAAGTCTTTTTTGTTTAGACTTAGTTATAACTTGGAATGGATGCCCATATATTGTACAGTATAAAATGACAGTAACATTTTATACAAGGAATCAAAGCATCATGGTGGGGACTTGGAATTTATTGTCACAGCCATTTGCTTTCCTATGGCTCAGTTTAACTAGATGCAAAGCAAAACAAATATATACAGTGTTTTTTTAGTCAAGATGCTGCAGAAGAGTGAGAAAAACCAGAGAACAGAAAGTTAACTAATGGGAATATGCTTTGCAAAGCCTGAGCATGTGCAGAAGGCAAAAGACAAGAAATTTGTCTCTGTTCAATTACACTAAATCACATTTTCAAAAAAAGCCAGGTTCAAAAGATGTATTTTAGACTTCAGTTACAATTTGTCAGCTTTTTTGTGGCTGGCAACAAATAGATTCTATAAGCTTTTACATTTTACACAATTTTCTTCACATATTTTGCTTTGACATTCTACCTATTTTCAAACTGTTAAATAAGACTGAAAATGACAGTATTTAATCTTACATTAAAGCAAAACAACTGCTCAGTCTGAAATCAACATATGTTTTGAGGCTTTGTTTATTTTCACAGAAAAGGAAAAAAAAGATTCCATTTTCCTTTGAGGTTGTCCGTTACCATTCTTGATTTTGTTCCAGAAGCAAATACAAAACAAAAGAAGAGATGTAATCCTTCATGAATCTGTCTTCCTGCTATGCACTGCTAGATCATTAATGGTTTGTCAAATTAAATACTGGACCATAACAAAGGGAAACCACTCTTTCTCAAGTTCCCTTTAAAACACTGTCACTGAACCTTTGTGTTAATTTCTTTTTTAAATGTTCCTTTAAGAGTTTTGCTTTTGTTGTTGCTCATGATATCAGGATGCAATAAATCAGTGCAGTAATGAAAAATCTGCTAAGTTTTCAAAATTATTTACTACATTCTAGGAGAAGAAAAAATCAAACTTCATACCTGTTAGAAGCAATAAGAAAAAAACAAGCAAGTGGAAACAAATAGCTGTAAAATAACTGCAAGTAACATCCAGTCTGCTGGGTGAAATGTTATGGCTCCTGAGATCAAGGGTGCTTTTGCCAGCCTTGCCATCAGTAGACTAAAAATTGCTCATCTTTACATCCTTCAAAGAATTCCTCTGCCAAAATCCACCATCAATGCTTACACAGAAATTATATGACAAACAATGTCATAGTGGTAATAACCCCAAACCAACTCTTGCAACTGTCCTAATATTGTTATCAAAGGAGTAATTTAACAGTGCTGACCTTGTTCAACAAGGTGCTAAGAGAAGATAAAGGGAAGCTTTCAGCACAGTTAACACATTCTCTTCCCTCTGTGGTTGTAGTAATGAGACTGGCTCCCATGGAGATCAGTTTTAGGTATTCAGGCTAGTTTTCCCTCTTGGATCACCTAGGAAGAAAAAAAAAAAAGGCAGTAGAGACTCATTTTCCCCTGTGCAAACCTACATCTCCCTGTCCTGTACAATTCATTGGCTTGGTAGAGAATATTTAGAGGATATCTGCACTGTGGATACTCCACTGCTACGCACGGAGAAAAACAAAGCTGTTCTAACTCTCCATATAGACAAGCACCTTCATTAATTGAACAGCAATATAAAATACAAAAATACTTTATACATTACTATAAATGTACAACAGAAGACAAAAGGCAAAATACTCAAAACACAGGATAGCAAAAAGTAGTAAAGAAAGGACAAGTCCAGATTATCTTTTACCAGGGGGTTTATTAGATGGCTATTCTGGCTATTTTGACAGACATTCATTCCCTCTCTTTTCCCCACTCTCTTCTTTGTTGTGACTGTTCTCATTGTTTGAGAGTTGAGGAGAATGTCAAATGAAGGAGTTACATCTTCAATAATACATCAAACATAATCTCAACACATTCAAAAGTGATGGGGCTCATAGCAAATTACATGTTGCAAAGCCTCATCAGCTGAAGCTATTACTCCATTTCTTCAAGCCATTTTGAAAGAGCCAAGAAACTGATGCTATTTACATCATGTATATAAATAACACGTATCTCATATTTATATAAAATATGTGAGATGGGTGAACATTTCTGCAAGTGTTCATTTGAATTTTAACTTGAATTCACATCAGCAGTGATTGCACAATGGAGACGATGATTGTAACCAACTCCCTTTGAATTCTTCTCTCTTAGGATTTCAGTGGGTCTCTGTGTGAGATTTCTCAGAAATGGGGGCTTGTGATCACAAATGCGATATTTACAAAGAATGAAATTTCAAGAATCAGTTCAGAAGAACTCCTGAAGATACAGCAATTTAAAGACAAAATTATTGTATTGTGGGGAGTGAGGAAGGAAATAAAGCTAAAGAGAGTGAGATAATTTTTTTCTATCATATTTTTTCTGAAGGTTGCTTTGTTTTAAAATGCACATGCATGCATGTAAAAAATTAAGATCTTGTTCAACAGATTTCTGAAATTTTATAAGAGACAAGGAGTACTTGCCAGTTAACATCTTTTACTCCTGCAGAAAACAAGATATATAAGGGCATACATTTATTTTATGGACATTAGCACAACTGCTAAAGATAAGTATTTTTGCAAGGAGTTTCAGCTAATCATAAATATCTAGCAGTAAATTACATAGCACAGCACGCTTGGTACAGGACATTGCTTCACATTTGCAAGTGAATAACATTTCCAAAATCCCATGCAAGAGAAAACATGATCCACCCACAGAAGTTTTAAAGCACCTTGAAGAATAGATTTATACCCAATAAATCTTACCTACTTCATATTGTTTTACATGGGGTAGGATATAGTTTCTTACAGGATGACCTTATTTCCCAAATTCCTTACCAGAACCCTGAAGGACAATGATGTAACACATCAGAAGGAGTAAGTGTAGATTTCATATTTGAGGGCTCTGGAAGAAGTAGAAGAGAAAAAGCAATGCAGAGCAATGCTCATTCATTCAGAAAATGAGAATCACACATACTCTACTGATGGCTGAGGGGCGTGGATGGAATTCCAAATACTTATTTTCACTTGTTTATTATTCAGTCTATAGAATAAGTAACAGTTCTTATCAACAATTATTACCTACAAACAACATACATATTTAAGAAAGTTATAACCCACCCTGAGAAATTCTAACAATATAAAGAGAATTTAAAATCAACCATGTTATTCACCACGGTTATTTAAAGTTACGTTATGCAATGCCACATCATGCCAAGTTAGAATATCCCACCAGAAATATCACGTAGAAGGTCTCCCTCAAATCCCAATTGGCTAAAAAAAA
>WBMW01001482.1:1196928-1225397 GCA_013396635.1 Penelope pileata | reverse complement strand
AAAAAAAAAAAAAAGGCATGTTTGGCCTACTTTTGTGCATTTCTGTTTTCTTCCTGGTATGGAAGCTGTTATCAAAATTCTGTCCTTTGACATGTTTTTTACTAAAAATGTCAGTTAAGATTAGCAAGGACTCACGACTCCAAACCACAAAGGCTGCACTACAAAAACACTGTGAAATTTGTGGGGACTTCTCAAAGGACTTCAGCATGTCCCCACAAGCAGGCAATGTCACAGGCATTCCAAAACCTACCACAAAGTTAATGAATGAAGTCTCTTACTCATTCACGTCAAGCCATTGGGAATCTGAACTCTGAGCTCCAGCAAGGTTGAAGGCAATATTTCAACTGTGGGCAATATTTTTGATATTGTAATTTGCATTGAGTTGAGCCTGATTATTCAGAGCTAGAAAGCACTGCTGGCTCGCGGTGGAAAACCAATCAACAGGCAAACAAAACAATTTTTGAAAACACCAGCCTTATAGAATTTTCTGCAGAAAAACAGCACATCATAAAAACACATTGAGAAAAAGCTGTTTCTAGTCCCATAGCTAAGCCCCAAGACAATCTTTTAGCTAATATACATATAGCAAAAGCAGATCTGTATAGTGGCTTTTTAGTTTATATGCATAAGGTAATCATTGAGATGGCTTTGTGCTTTAATTTTGTATGTGACATTTGCTGAAATAGGACTGAGTCTCTGGCACTTTAGATCTGAATGTAAGGCTGCAATGTGGTACGGCTCTGGGGCCGTTAGACATTCAGCTCTGGATCTTCAAGGAGAAACAGGGGAGAGCAGGCAAAAAAAAAAAAAAAGAAGAAGAAAAAAATCACATGCCTAAACTGTCATTAACTTTGCATACAAGCTGTTCCCCTTGTGCATGAAGGCAGAAGAAACTTTAACCAATGCCAAGAAGAGAGGAGGAAACGACAGAACTGTACTTACGCCAAGCAAGTGGTGATTCCAAGTAAGAGAACAGGTTCTGAGAGCTCTTTGTGGATGAAAATCAGCAATGGGCACCAAGCCATTCTTGTAATGAGTCAGCATTGAATTCAGTAACTCAGCCAGCACTTTGCCTTTTCTTGAGTAATAAGCTTTGTTTGGTGAATGTCAGCTCAATTTATTATAAATAGACTAAATTTGATTTTCTACTATATTGACAAATTATATACAAGCAGTCCTAAGAAAACCCTCCTTTGCTGTTAACATACATATGTTCATATTTCTTATATTTGCAGTTCAGAAAAGGCTGAGGGTCATCAGATTTGTTTGATTATTACTAACAGAATTTGTAAAATAACAAAAACAACACTCCACATTGAACACTCCAGACATGTACGAGCACTTGATTTCCACTGTGTTAGGAAAAAGATCCAAATACTTAAAATAATATACCCTAATGTTTAAAACATAACTTAGAAAGAAAACCACATCTTATTAAAAAAAAAATTCAAATATTCTATATATTCCAAAGTTAGGCAAGATTTATGAGCTCAGCTAAAATACAGAGCAGTCAATAGCCATTTACTTATCTTCTACCACACCATCAGAGCTATAAATAAATTTAATGAACTTGCTTAATAGTCAGAAGCAAAATAGTGATTTCTTTCAAGTGCTATTTCATTGGATAGGAACACACAGGCATTCTTTACAAGACACTGAATTCTTGTAAGTATGCAGACTGGTATGATGACTACGTGCCGGCCTGTCAGTGGGCTAGCAGCTTTCCTCCTCTCCCAATTCAGATCTTCAGCATTATAAAACTCAAAAAGTATTTGGTTTAGATAAAAATCTAACAAGAAATCTTGTGTATTTTTCCACTGTGATAGTACCTCTCATTTGTGCCTATCTGCATAATTGTTACCCTCCAACTGAAACAATTTCAATGGTTAAGATCAGAAATACAGGCTTTCAAAATAAGCTAAATAACAGACACTGGTTTTCTCGGAGGGGTCTCTGCAGGTTACCTGACAGAGCTCCACATACGCGAGGCCCCAGCATTGGTGTTCCAGCTGACCACTGCTGCTGTACCCCCTCTCTGTCCCTTGGGATTGCAGAACTGCAAAGCTGCTGCATGGAGAGCCTCAGTCCAACCTTAAGAAATGCCAGAATTTAAACGTTTGCTTTACTACTAAATGAAATGAAAATAAACAAAAAAAATCCAAACCAAAAAAAGAAAAACACAATATTTTAGGGGCAGAGAAGCAGCTAAGCAGCTACATATATATTCTTCTATAATCCTGCCTCATCTACGGGATTAGAGAGAGATGTAACTGGAGGCAAATAAATGCAAAAAATGTGTAAGGAGACTTTGTTCTTTTTTTCTTTCGTCTCTTCTTTTTTAATGTAACCTGGAGAAGTTCACCAGTAACGAAGGGGGAAAAGTCCCCAAGAATTACACAAGGGAATGTGTCTCACCTACACCATGGGTGAAAGAGTGCATCTTTTGTTGAAAAAGCCAAGTGATGACTTTATGGATGACTGCTACCACAAAGCAGGACACAGAGAATTCCCTTTTGTAGAGAATGGAAATTATGGAATGGTGCTATCTCACAGGAGTACTAACAAAAGATGTTTTTTGCTCAAGGGAAGAGACTCTTAAGTACACCCTCACGGGCAGTTAAAATGGTGACATTACCATCTTTAACAAAAATAAATAAATTGGCAAATGCAACTGCAGTATTCAACAGTATATCAGTATATCTGAGCATTTTCATCTTAAACGAAGCCAAGGTTCATTTATGAGTAGTTAGGAACTTACAGTACAGTAAAGTAAAGGCTTTGTATGTCCAAAACCAACATCATGATATGAGACTAAAGAAAGAAAAGCATCTGGTTGCTTCTGTTTCTCTTTTTGACAGGCAGTTCTTCAATGAAACTTGGTTCCTGCCTTGCTGTTGTTCTTATTTGACAGCAAGTCTGAAACAGTAAACAAGTTTTGTAGACCTGAAGTAGCTTTTCATGAAAGCACAAGTAGTAAAATGAATTAAAGAAACACAGTATTAAATTATTATTTTTATGTATTTATCTGAAAGTTCTTCCTTCATGTGACACAGTTGCCTCAGGTATTGATTCATCATCCTCTCTCCAATATTAGTAATTCTTGAAATTCTGTTTTTGATTTCAGTAGTTCATGTAAAATTGAAGTAAAATTATTTCTTTATTCTTCAGTGAGATACACGACTTCTAAAACACCTAATCTTAAAGGGTTTGCTTTTTTACTCTCATCTCGCTCTTTTTCAATATTATTGTAAGAACTATATTTCTGATTTAAATAGTACTTAAAATGTGCATTGAACACATTTTTAAACAGCAACATGCACAGAAACATACACAGTATCACACTAAGGCAATGAAAAAAAGTCGTGAAGCACAAAAACGTAGTGAGCAAGAAAGCATTTAGATAGCTCTTATAATTCTCTCACTGGTTTACATTTATGCAGAAAACTTTTCTTCTTACCTTCTATGTTCACCTGTCACTAATTAGGCTTTTTTGATACAAAGAAGCAGTAACTAAAGGAAGTACTAAAGACAGCCTCTTTTTAGCAATTCAGAGATGACCAGCAGTGGTATATTTTTTTTCAGTAGTGTTTGAAGAAATATTATTGTTATCAAACCAATCCCATCTACATAAAATGTTTCCATTCTTTAATGGATGCTCAATTATGCTGTAGAAGTGCTTAGCCAGTCCAAGCATATTTGACCATCTAAAATGACATTTTTCTTCAGTAAACTACAATGACAGGCTAGGCTAAATACATAAGTTGCTCCAAAAGTAATGCCTCCTATTTATTTCCGTGGAAACTACAACAGCTACAAAGAGCACAATAACACTATTTGATAGAGCAAATTCTCAGCTACGAAACACTCTTCTTCAACATAGTCACTACAAGGTGATTTATGCAGATGAGCAATCAAGACACTCTTCACTTCAAGATGTGACAGCTGTATATGGCCATCCAGAACATGGCTTGTCTTTCACATCACAGTCGCCAGTGCTGAAACGGACCACCCACTGCCTCACTGTGCTCATGTCCACTGTTTGGTCTCCATCAATGTTCAGCAAACATCAATGGATGTCAATGGCTGCAACCTTTTCTGCATGGAGGGATTAAATTCCACACCTTTGCTTCATAGACACTTCCATGTCAGATGCCATTTTGTCAGACTGTCCCTCTGCTGCCATCTGTTGCACAGAAACAAAATGTAATGGAATACTGGTGGAAAAGTTCAACCTCTACTGCCATACAACCAACATTCTTCTCTGACATTGTAGGCCAACATAATAAAATGGATGCATTTGTTTCAGAGAAGCCCTTGTATTTGTAATTCCATTAAGGCATAAGTAACACTATCACTTCATTTGTAACACAGGTTTTTATAAACATTACTTTTTTTTTTGTTTCCCTTGGAATATAGGTTCAAAATATACACAGTCATCAAATACTTGAAATAAAAAGTAAAGGCATCTACAAAATACTGCAGTCCATTATTCTCTTGTCCTGGACATGCAGAGTCTGAAGAGATTCTGTATTATGAGTCACGTGAGTCCTACTTGAATATGGTTCTTTTGAGCAGTATGCAACGTACCTCATGCACTGCGTTAAGCGTGCTCACTTCCTCAGCACAAGTAATGTAGATACCTTCTGGATGTACAGAAGTGCTGATGATGAGGTATATGGAAACATGTTCAGTCACTGAAGGCAGCAGAGCTAGTAATGGACCTTGGGTGTCCTTATAAACTACAGGGTCAGGGTCTATTCCCTATCAAGTATATAGAGTTCTGTACAAATACTAAATGTTTTCACCAATAGTATACAGTTTAGATATAATTTACAAATAGATACATTCTGCAGTAAAGGCATTTTTACAAACTATGAAGAATCACAAGAAAATGGGAAAAGCAACTTGGGTGATACAACTCAATTCTTAGAATTCACATTAGAAGTATCTCTAACACTTTTCTTCTTCAGCATTAAGAACACACTGAATCAGTGTATCAGGAAGAATCAACTCAACTGCCAGCACAATTGCCACAGGGAATTGTCTCTGTCATTGCAACACAATATATTTGCCTGGGCATATCACACTAACTAGCTATCTCACTACATTTAGCAGAAGAGACTGCCAAATTACTGTTTAATTCAGTGCAGATAGAGATCTAGGCAGCCTATTAAGATCTTCACTTTGACTTATGGTCTGATTCAAAGTGACAATTCAAATCTGCTCTTGTATAACCATAAAATAATGTGATATTAATAATACAGTTTATGCATTTCATGCCAAGCTAAATTGTAAGCGTATTAGCAAGATGCAATGAAATATTTAAAAAAAATATAGTGGAATGATAAATGAGGAGGCTGGAGAAAGGTAATCAAAGCATGCAAGTTTAAAACTTTCTTTTTCCTTTGTAAATTGGCAAACTTTGTCATAAGAAAATGCAACAGAATAGCTATTTTTCCACCTTAACCCCCAATATTAAACAAGATTATACAAGCTGTGACAGATCATTCAAATATTTTTTTTACTTTGCATATATCAAACGGTGCCAAGCACTACCACCTTCCATGTCTTGAGAGCAGAAGCTGAAATGAAAGCAAGAATATTAAAAAGATTGGTCAAAAATAGAGATGGCACAAACTCCGAAATCCAGAGCTCCTATGTTGAATCCTGAAACCTTGATAAGCCTTCCTATATAGTCAAGAACTGGAAGGAAGGCAAAATACTGAGTTTTCCAAAAACTGTGAGGGGAGAAAGACATAGACTGTAAGCCATATTACAATTAAGGCCATTTCTAGCAACATATATGCAGCTTTGAATGCAAGCAACTTGCAAGCAACACTTAAAACACAGATCCAAATCTTGATTAGAAACTGAAGCCAGTTCATTGAGTTAGAATATCTTCATTTTGAATTTTTCCCAAGTCTATTTGTCAATAAGGGAATTTTTTGTGTGATGCCAATGGACAGAGACACATGAAAACATGGCATAGGCTGGACAGCAACTGGAGGAGATTAGACCCAAGAGCATTCATGAGAAGAACAAAATCTAGGTTTGAAAAGGATATGTAATGGCCAATAACCACCCTTCAAACTTTCCTCCTGCTTGATCCTAATACTGACCCATATGTATTAAAGGTATAAATCTGCTTTCCACAGCAGTTCTTCAACAGGAAGATCTAGTGACTAGTGAAATTCTTCATCTCCTGTCAGCACTTCTTTCTTTTTCTTTTTCCTCCAGGAAGTGTCCAGACTACACCTCCCATTTCTAAAATTGCTCTGCATTTGAAACTTAACAGGAAATTTGGAAAGTCTTCCACCTATGAAGAAATACTAATCCTCATGCTCAATAGCGGTCAGGTTGGGAGCCTTGAACAGAGTCAGTTTTTAGACAGTTCAGGATTCACTCCATGTTATGTATCATGTAGAGATACCTATTTTAAGAAGAAAACATGCAGTGAAGATATCCATGACTACAGGCTATGAGTTTTATTAACTCAGAGTAAATGTTTAATTGAAAATGAATCTTTAAAATCTATGCAAAAGAGATTTATAAGCCCTTGCTGTACAAGGTAAGTTTTCTTTTTAATATTGCAGGCATGCACTGTGACTACTGCAAATGTCAGAGCATGAAAGACCTCCTTACAATGTTGAGATTTGGAAACACAAAAATTTTCAACACTCTCACTGAATGAAAATCACTTAATAAATCCCTAAAATTCACTGTCAGAAAGCTGTTTTTCAAAACTGTCCTGTGCAAAGCATCCAGTCAAAGCTGCACAAATAGAGTTAAGATATTCTTGAATCTGCACAAGTGAGCTTAGCAGAATTTGTTTATTGCATTCTAAAGCATTTCAATACTTCTATGTTTGTTAGGACTGTTTTCCGTTCTCTAAACTGGCAAAGTTTCAGGTCAAAGAACTTTCACATCTGAATTTGCAGCACTGAATTATTTCAGACCTAATAGGGCTTTGGAGATGTGTTGTTAGGATTAGACATGGCAATTCTCACAAAACATAAGAAAAGCACACTGCATTAATGTCATCATCTTACAGTTCTCTTATATTTTATCCTTTGTGCCCTTAAAATCTTTTTTATTATTATTAAACATTTATTAGGGCTATGTGCAATTGTTTGCACAAAGTAAATATTAAAACAAGAATGGAAATCCAAAAGCAATAGGAATAGGCTGTATATACCGTCCTTATGTTTAAAATGTATGTAGTGAATAATACATCATAAAACATTTAGCATTTGTTGCCTTTTTAAAAGGAGGCTTTCCATGTTTGTATTTGGCAGTTACTTGTTATAGAAATTTGAGCAGAGTACTGATACTGTGTCAAGATCTGGAAAACAGAATACTGAAGGGAAGAATTGTAGAAAAATGCAGAACTCTAGACCTCTATATAACGTGAAGCTCCAACTCACCATTAGCAGTATAAATAGCTCCCATATGAGTCCTTTGGATACATACCAGTCAATTGCTTAAAGCTATCTCCTAATTTCTATTCACCCAACTCTGTAGTATTATCACCTTGCAAGTACAACCTATTGTCAAGTAAGCTTCATAAAGGTGCTATCTCATATTCTATAGACAAGAGAGCCAAGCTCTGGAAATACAATTGTATAAATTACACAAAATTAAGAAGCTGAGGTGAAAATAGGATAGAGGTCTTCTCCTTTTTTTTTTTCCCTAGTGTTTTCATTTGCAGTGCTCAAGAGAGGTAAGACCATGGCAGCCTATGATGCTCAAGGGTGCACAGATGAGTAGACTCTGCTTAAAAATAATCTCAAAACTTTCACTCAAAATGCATACTAAAACCTTTTAAGCTGTGAGGAGTTGAGAAAATCCCTGTTGATTTTGCTCCATAATCTGAGAATTTTTGGAGTCAGGAAGGCCCATACAAAACCTCCAGCAAGGTTTCCTACTTCCTACTCAGAAGAAGGAGATCTGACCTTGACTTTAAGGAGTGTTTCCAAAATGAACAAGGTTTTGGCCTAGAAACACTTTGCACATTGCTGCCTGTGTCATCTCCCCAAGGCACCCAGAAACCATCTCTTACCTCTTGTCATACTCTATCTCTCTGGGGTCAATTCCCTTTCTGACTGTCAGTGTCTTCCACAGATACATTCCACTGTCTCTAAAGAGCCATTCTTCATCCCAGATTTCACCTCCAAATGTTCTTTGTTTCTGCTTTCATATTCAGTTGTGATCCTTGTTTTCATCTCCATCAGTAAGTGTAAGTACAGCATGTTGTAAAGTTTTCTTTCATCCATAACTTGGGCATTTTCATTCATGTGCTCGTCTTGTGGCCCAGACACAGCAGATACAAGCCCACCATTCAATTGGAAGTCTGGTTAATAAGGAGCATTCAGCATGATCCAATCATCAGAAATATATCACTGATGTTTAACTGGATTGATACAGATATATAGGAATATTTACCTCTGAGAATACGAAGTTTGAACTGAAATAAAGAAGCCATGACATTTTTCAGCCAGACAGGGTCCATTTTTAGAGACAAATGATCTTGCAGGAATCCCCTGTCTCCCATTTCTGAAATGTTTTAATCTATTTATTATGCTCTACAGTAATGCAATCTTGATATCTTCTTGATATCACTCCATGCACTCTGGAGAACACTATTGCCCCCTGCCTTTATTTAGGGAGTTCCTGGCAATCAAACTCCTTGTTTTCTTGTTTACTTTGCAGACACATGAAAGATAATAAGATACATGATATTTTTGTAAAAACAACACTATGTAAAGGGAAAGTGAAATGCAAATAGACTAAGGCAAGGGAAAAGTCAAAACATATTACGTAGTTTCTCTAGAGGGAATGCCATTGGCAGTTTCCAGCTGTGTAACACTTCTGGTTGCCAGCAAAGGAAAATCTGAAAGTCATCTTTAAATGGTGGACTATGGCACTGCGCAAAATCAAGCTCGCTCTCAAGTTCCTGAAAGGCAGATAAAATGAATCTCCAGAGGTCTCCCACACAACTGGAACAGTAATGATAGTGATGTCGATGCCAAGCCTCTGAAATCCTAAGTTCTGTTCCTGTCCTGACCCAGACTAATTATTGAAGCTTAAAGTCTATTCAACTCTCCAAGTCTCAATCACAATTTTACTTCCTAGGACTGTTATATGAAAAAATAAAAGTGAGATGTTTAGAAATGTTAATGAGGAGCAAGGAATGCAAAGGCTTACAAAAACTTCAGGACAAGTCAGTCCAGGAGATAAAACCGCTCAGAGAGGTTTCATTTGTTCACTAGTTAGCATGAAAGCCCTGAGAAGACAGTAATTTACAGATGTTCCCTGTCCTGCAAACTGCTCCTGCACTCACCCATGTACAAAACTGGACTCTGTTAATGCTCCAACTTCAACATACAAAGCCGAGCCTATAATAATTTACTCACGGCACAAACAGAACACACAGCTGACAAGAGATGACTTGTATCAACCTGTATGAAGCTTAGTGATTTGCCTAGCCTGATGCAGGCTCCGGTTCAGACACACTGCATCACTCCTCCCTGTGACTTATCCTGTTGTCTTCCTTGAAGACATTCAAAAAGCAGGGATTGATAGCTTTTCAGACTGATAGCTGACAAAACCTGGATGGGAATGATGAAAGATTCAATCCAGAATATCTGAGTCACAGATCCATATAAACCCTATTTCATACACTACGCATTTCAGAGGATGCAATTCCACTATGGGTTTCAGAGAACACAAGCATACTTACGCCTGTCGTCAGCTTTTCAAGACTTGCTCCCTACAGCATCTTGGTGGGAAACAGGGTCAGCTGCCACAAGGGTACTAGAGAGGCTCACATGATGTGCCACCCCAAAAAAACAGTATTTAAACCTACGTCAGATACACACAGAATATTTTGCAGCCTATCTCAGCATCCATTTCTTGGTCAGTCACAGCAGCAAAGCAGTGAAACTCCCGAAGTCACCCTGTCACAAGCAATTTAATTGCCTTTGACACTTTAAGGCTTTAGTAATAAATATGTATGTGTGGCTAGAGAGCTTAAATTTCAGTATGTCCTTGGGAAAAATTACTTTGCATCCATGTGAGAAAACTAACAAGGAGACTGGAAGAACTTCAAGACTAATATTTAGAAAATACTTAAAGCTCTTGGAGGAGATGACAACAGAATAGACAATCAGGCTGGAGAAAAGTGATGGAGATGACATTGCAATCTGCCAGTCAAACAGCAGGAAAAAAACCATCAGCCCAAACAAACTGAAACCAACAAGAAAAAACTCAAACTGCCGAAAACCCTATACACAAAGGAGGCATAGGAAGTCCATTGGGAAGGCACTGTGCCGTGATTGTTAAATAGTGATGCAGACAATAAGGCCAATAAAATCTAACAATGCTTCAGAAACTGATATACTATTTCCAGTGGAAAAGCTTTTAAACTATCCAAAAGCAGTCAGACTCCTAGTGGGAAGAAGAGGGACAAGAACAGCTCAGCCTACAGATAGAAAATGTACTTTACAGCTGAGATGGAGCTGCAAAAACAAGAGAATAATATTGCTAAATCTCCTGCGAAGCCCACAAGCAAGCGTTGTTCAGTCTGAACTGAAGAACAAAAAGAAAGAAAAGATTCATAGCATATTAGTAAAAAGTCATGCAGCCTTAGTTGAAATCACTAACAGTAAGTCACTGGAAGAAACCAGAGAGTTGTAGCAGAAATATTTATGAAAAATCAAAGAAGGTTTTCACATCAAGTATGTCATTCAGGATAGCTCAGAAAATATTATGCACTTAATGCACTTTCTGACATACATTCCCTTGGTTCCCTTTGAGACTGAGCTTTTTATCCAGTGGATTAACCACTACTCCAAAAGTTAGGATAACCCATGTCATAGCCATGGTAGCTTCCTGAAGTCCTACCCTGATCAGCATCTTCTACCAACCTCCCAGGTATCAGCAGCTCAGTACTGACATTTACCCCTTCTTATTACTTTATTTTTAATGCATGAAGTTATTAAAGCTATGAAAAAAAAAACAAACCCTCAAAGTATTAGTGTGATTATGTGGTTATCAGAAAAGTCTTCCACTAGTTGATTCACAGAAAAAAAGTGAAAAGATCATGAGACTACCAAGAATAGCAAGTCCAGACCAAGACAGCCAGTTCCCACTCTCAAAATAGTAAGACAGTGGAGGATAAAAGAACTCTGAATAAAAGGAAAAGAGAAAACTCCAGCTCTCTAATTTGAGCACCTAGGCAACTTATTTGCAGGACAGAAAGAGGTCATGTTTGTATAAAACCAGCCTGGCCAACAGATCTCTGGATGCTACTGCAATACAAATACTGAAAGAGTGAGAAGAAGTAAGCTGCTTGTACATTCATTTGGCTGCCTAAATCCTACAAGAAACCTCTGGCTGTCTCCTGATCTGAGCAAGTTAATAAAAGAAAGCCTCTGCTGAGATATTTTAAACACTTCTTTCAGGAAAACAAAACAAAACAAAAGAACAACAACAAAATCCAACCCTAAGCTGTGGAGAGGTATATGAAAATTGACAAAGGAGAAAACAAACTAAGCAGAAGTATTTTAATCTTCTAAACAGTGCCTGAATTTTGAGCAAATCTCCATGAGTGCTTATTTGTAGAAGGAGTGTTTTGCCATGCTGTGAAATAGAGTTGATTTACCCAGCCGATGATGAAAAGTGGCTTTTCTCTGCAGATGCAAAGATGACAAAATATATCAAAGGGCCTTGGATAAAACAAAGTGGGAATCCAGGGGGTTGCTGACCCCCTCATTGTTGCTGAATCCCTTCAGCAAAAAGTTTAACGTTTTCCAAGACTGGGATTGACCATGACATAGCTTAGTAATTCCCTGCAAAATACGCACTTAAAATAACACAACTCCACCTGCACCTAAATCAGGTCTAACGAGGTCTGTAACCAAGTGTAGCAATTTTATCTTGGCAAGGAGTTATTTCTTTAAGTCTTCTAAGAAAGAAGATTTGTTTTGCAGTAAGGAATATTCCTCAAGAGCATGGAGCACTTGTGAATCTGGCTTTACTCTCAAAGGTCATTCCTGCTGTGCCACTAAAATTGGTGGCAGCACTGTAACTGCCATTTCCTTGGTACCCACTGCTTCTGAAAAAAACATGCAAGATTTCAAGTTTTGGGAGCTTGTTTAGGAAGCTGTACAGGCTGAATTTACAACACAAAAAAATAATCGTAATGCAGAAAGAGTTATTGAAAGGACAGTAGCTTTTAGTATGCTAGGTTGCAAGCAACACACCTTTAGCCTACCTGAACAGGACAATGTAAACTTGAGCCAAGTTCTTGTTTAACATGCTTCTTGTTGCTGATAAAGATTATAAAGCTCTGGTCTGTAAAGGAAAAAATAAGGCACTCCTAAGGAGTAGCTGCTCTGTATGAGGTAGTTCTTCAGCTGCCTCAAGGTTGCTGAAAGATCCCAGCAGTAGCCTTTCACTAGACATCTCCAACTAAAGGAAGCCAGACTGCCCTATTGCCCATCTATTTTCCCTTAACATTTGGTCTGAGACAATCAGATTGGTTCTGTGATTGCTACAGCCGCAAGAAGCACATATGAAGTACACTCAACAGGGAATTTTCTATCCTCAGTACTAAGTCTGCCATCATCATTTCCAGCAAAGTTGTTTAGTATCATACAGTACAATTTACTTAAAATCCTGAATTTCTTGTGACACACAAAACAAGGCTTTTGATGATGTTGTGTCTCTGAAGCAATCAAAAAAGCCTATTCCAGTAGCCACTTAATTCCACAAGCGCCTACTTGTGTATGCAGGTGCTTATGGACTACACAGTCCCTGAGACAGTTTGACAAAAAGTGTTTACAGACAAAACACCATGACTCTTCAGGGACCTGAATATTTATCTGCTGTGGTCCAAACATTAGACATAAAGACATTACCTCCCCACTTTTGTCTCTGTAGGATCTAATTGTTTAAGATAACTCACAGCATGCCCACTGCATAAAGACCACCTGCAGTCCATCACTAAGCACAGCAGTTAGGGAAACTTTCATTAAAATCATAATTACTTTAGAACTTTCTTGTTACTAGAGTCCTCATCCAGAAATCAAAAGACCTAAAATCAAAACTTCCATTCTCAGCCTGACCTTGAACTACACAAACTTCTTGCTTTGGAGATAAGGGGAAAGGTATGTGAACATCTACCTGTTTTTTTTTTAGTTAATGGTACTAAGACAAATATCTAAAACAGGTCACATGAACTGTATGTTGGAAGTGCCTCTTCTATTCCTTGAACATACAGTCTAGACAACTAATCAGTTATGATTCCAGGTAGTCATTTATGTTCTAGATATTTGAATTTGAGAGTCTTAGCCTGTCAGCCTTGATAGTTGTAACAGTAGCTCTTACACTTTCCCCTGCACAGATTTTGGCAGCACCTATGATCTTGTAGGTGGTATAGTTAGTCTGGTGAGGTCTAGGTAACAGTGCATCATGTGCTGGAGACAGCACAGCAGCATTAACTGGAATGCACATTGTGGATTTTGTAAATGCACTCCCTTAACTTTTCTCCTACTCTGTCAATGCAATTTGTTAAAGGTAAAGGAGATTATACTATTTAATTCATTATATAAAAGGCTTTGAGATAGTAAGATAAAACACCCAATATAAGTGCAAAGAAGCAATGACATTATGACCCTTTCAAATATAAATTAAAACCACTTCAGAAAAAGTTCCACATCATTTTATACATCTTTATATCTGTCCTTAACTGTAAATCCTCCTCTCCAACTGTCTTCGCTTTGTAATCAACTGACCTTTCTGTGGTGTCCTTTTAAGCTAGATGCCAATGAGCTGAAGAAGGAAAATGAGACACTTAAAAAGAAAGAAAAAAAAATGCAGAGAAGAAGAAAACTGAGCTGCAGAAGACTATCAATTTCTGCCCTGCTAGTATTTGGATCCAGGACCATTTTTCATGTTTGGACTTTTTTCCTGTGTGTTGTCACTTTGTTGGCTATTTGCAAATGTTTTGGAATTAGAGATAGGCTAAAGCTTTGAAATTTCTGCTGAGTAAAATGAAAATCTATGTTTGCTACCTAGGACAAGGGTAACACCGTGTGCTGGAGCTAACGCCAGCAACTTGCAGGGTCAGCAACAGTGTTTCAGAAAAGAGCACTGAAAGAGTGCTTGTTTCTCAAGTCAGAAAATTAAGGCTGATCAGGCTGAAGAAAATGAGTATCGTAAAATAATTTCACAAATTGTTTCTCTGATCATGTTATAATACTATGCGCTTCCTACCTACAAGTACAGATCCTTCTATATTTGAGAGGAGGTTAAAAAAAAAAATGAGGGGGGGGTTAAGCATCCAAGTGAGTTCAAGCCTGAATCATCTCATTTCAAACAAGAATTTTAATTAGTTTTATAAGCACTTTTGCATGCTCAAGTGAGAAAAGCATTGTGCTTCAGCGAGGAATTAAATCCCAGCATACTGATTATAATGTAGGCTTAGGTTGTCTGTTTCAGGTTGGATTATTCCAGGCTGCAGATTTTCACTGTTTAAACTGACCTCCTGACACACAGCAATTCTAGCTCAGGCAAGAGCTGTAATGTTATCCTGAGTTTCACCCAAAGAAGCCATTCCCTGATAGGGAGATATCTCTGAAGTGAGTGTCAAGTCTGATGTCATAGAGATGTCAAATTTCCAGTTCTAAATAAACTAGTTGTGCTCAATTAATGAAACATGTAACAGTAATTGGTTAAAAAACACATGCAAGGAGAGAAAAGAAAAAAATGGAAGAGGCTAACATAATGAGCCCTTAAACACAAACAGAACTCATTTTTAACTTGTGATTTGCTCTTTAAATTCAACTGATGCCAACTCAAGTCCTTTCCAATCCAACCTGCCACAAACTGGGTCCACTTTCCTTTTCTGAACCTGTGTATAGACTCATTTCTGGTCAATGCATATGAGAGACAGTACAGATCAGAACAAAAGCCTCTCCCATGCATTTCATATTTGGTGTAGCATCCAGGCACCACTTTCAAGGCACAGTCCCACAGTCAGATCCATTCCCCCAAAAGCATCTAAAGATGTTTGCCTGCCCAGCTACCGCCATGGAACAGCTTTCATGTCCTGTCTGTGCAAAGATGAGGCATAGAAAAGACATTGACAGATGTGGACGGTAGTTTTGAGACTGTTGCCTGTCTGTAAAGCAATTTCATTACAGGGGAAGACAACTTGGATGTAGTGGCAAGGGGAGCCATTTTGTCTTATAAACAGCAACAGACGAATGAATAAAAGGTGCATCAACATTCCAACTTTTAAATGTTGTCGGAATCATGACTCTCAAAGCTCATGACAAACAGCAACTCAACTAAAACAAATTTCTTTCATTTCCCATTTCTCCAAAATGTATCCAGCTGTAGTGTCCAATTAGTGTATATGGGAAAAAATCTCTATGACTTCTGATAATCAGTATGCAAAAATGAGAAGGTATCTTTTCCAAAAAAGCAGTATATGAAATGTTTCAGGAAAGAACCATTGTGAACCATGCACCAGTGATGTGAGTTTACTGGTTAGGATATCTTTCAACAGTGAAATCAGATAAGATTTTTCAGTCCTGTATAGCTTAGAAGACTTTGTTAAGTTAAAATTCATGTTTAATTATTCTGAGAGTGATCGTTAGGTTGAAGACCTCAAGTTACCTTTTCACAAGGCTGAACAATCTATGTTTGCTCACACTGATAAAAGCCATGGTGCTTTCAGCTCTCAAGAGCACCATATGCCCTCTTCTGTTGCTAGATGGGGTAACCCTCTGCCATAGGGGTGCCAATAGCAACTTTTTTCCTCTTTCATCAGTAGAATCAATACAAACTATAACTCTGTAATTGATTAAGAGACCAGAGATACAGAACAGCTGCAACATTTTAGCTCCAGGAACTTTCCTTTGAATGCGTTGCATTCTTCATTTTATGTGGATTCTCAAGTGACAAATCAAGGAAGAAGGAAAGAAGCCAAGATAACACAATGAGAAAGCGTATACCAAAAAGGACTTCCAGAAATAGTCTTCTTTATAAGTGGCCTCAGATACAGCAATTACTTGCATATGAGTTTTCTGGAATGCAACATCTCCTGGCAGAAACAGTCTTTTCAGAGCAGAGTTCCAAAAGTGCAGACTGTAGGCCTGTTTGCAGCCCATGGATCATTGCTGTATGGTCCACAATGGAACTTTTTTTATGTCACTGTTTCTGAGACACAGAGCTGTCTGTATTCGCTATGCTAGAATGAAAATTTGCATGTGAGTGCTACAGTAAAGTAATGCCTCCAGCCAAAGTCCACAGTGACCTGTGGAAGAGTCATCCCAGAATAGTCTGAACAGTGCCCCAGCCATGCATCCAGATCCCATATACTCCCCAAGCTATACCCATTACTCGGTTTGGCAGTGGGAATCTGTCGCAGGACCTGTTACAGGAGTACTTATGTCACCATTTAAAGAGTGAGTTTCTGCTTCTGCAAGGACACAGAAAGAAAACAGTCTTGACTCATTACGTGGACAAGAAACTGGACTGAGGAATTTTATTTCCCCCCTAAATAAACTTTTATTATTTGGTCCTGCCTGGTAAAACTTTAGAATTCCTGCCTTAGACAGTACGTAGGATCTATAAACCTCTCAGTGCAGATCATGTTTCCTTTCTGGTAAGGGAGAACAATTTACTGGCAGTGGAGCTGGACTCTGCTAAAAGTGCTGGCACATATGCCTTTTTAATGTGTAAACATTACCTCCCTGCTCCCTTTGTGCCAACACTTATTACTGAAATGCCTTCACATACACAGCCCTTCCCTTGTTAGGATTCCCAAAACACTATTAGGAGTCTCACTGATTTGCCAGTGCTGAATGCCTAGACTGGAAACATGAGATACAGATATTATACAAAAGGAAAAATATTTGTTAAATGACAAGGTATTTATGAGATATGACTGTCTGAAAGGCAGATCCATTTTCACCCTTAAAAAAGTGTATATATTCTATAAAAAGGAGTTACTCAAAATGTATCTGATCAAGTTTAATTGCATGAAATCTACTCTCAAACACAGATACCCCAACTGTCATTGCACTGAATCAATCAGGCATCCAATTTGTTGTGGCTTTATTATCCTTCTAAATATATGGTTCGTGATTCCCTCCATTCTTATCTGTTAATAGCAATACAACTAGTTCTTTGACCTTTGGCATCCTTAAGATTATGCCAGGCGCAGAAACCTTTTCAGTTTTCTGGAGTTCCTGGAGCCTACCAGAGGCAGTGGCTCAAGCTTATCACGTGCTACCTTCCTGAAAGTGGTCCAAGCCATATCTTGAACCCTTGAACTCTGATCACCCATACTTTCTTTATTTGTGTTGTGATGCTACTTGCAATCATTAAGGAAAAAGAAACTTGGAATGTATTCAGTATTTATCACACTTCATGTCATTAAAACAAACACAACTAGAGGTAAGGTGTAGCATTACACGTACAGTCAACACAATCTGATATCTGGCTGCACAAACAGGAGAGTAAATAAAGAAATAGAGAAGCAGAGGAAGAAAGAAATAAATCAAGAAAGAAAGAAAGAGATTGAGAAAGAAAAAAGAAATCTATATTTAAGATGTCAGCGCTGTGCTTTTTAATATCAAGAGTTTTAATAATAAAGTAGCAAGAAGGCCTGAAAAAAATATATATTCTGGGCCACCAGAACTTTACTGACATGAAAAAGGAGAGAAGAATATCATTTTTGCACTTCTAGTTTTCTAAATGTCACAAGCGTGCTGCTTTCTAAACTCTATCTCCTGCTTTATTCTAGAATGTATCCTAGTGTATACCTGAGCGTGCAGTCTGAACTCTCTGCTGTCATGCTGTATTACCCTATTAGATGTGTTCTGTATTAGATGTGACATCTTGTCTTTGTAAGTTAAAGATATCACTACATATTGTTCCCCGTAATTATGCTGCTGTTTGATATCACTACAGAAGAAAATGAAAGCTACACCCTGTAGAATTGTTTGTGACATTTCTGTAATTATGCAGGTATATGCACTACTCAGAGAAACAATTTGTGTTAATACAGCCTGAAAACAAATATTTTCTCAAGAATAAAGAACATGAATATGCTTGCGAGATGTTTATAGGCTATCCAACAAAACGATGTTTTTTAACCTAAAGATCTACTGGTATGAGGGAGACAAAGTAAGATAATTTATAACTGCATACATTTCTCCTACACAGTGATACAAAAGTTAAATCAGAAACAAGACCATTTCTCTTTTTCCTATACCCTTTGGAAAAATAAAGCTGTAAAAATATCCAACTTTGCTACTGTTATTTGCTGCAACTGAACACTACAGATAAGCTGTGATAACTGTATAATAATCAATGATTGCATGCTGTGCCTTGTCAGTAAAGAATAAATTAAAATTATTTTATTCTTTTCTATAAAATTATTTGTATGCAAGGGAGCAAGAGCAAAACATTGGCAAAAATATTTTCTTATGTCTTTCCTCACATGCCAGACAAAATAAGGTAAGCAGGATATAACTACCTTGGGAAGAAAATCTACAGGTAAAAGGTAAGAAATAAAAAAGCCAAATTAAAAACATAATTATTTGCATTATATTCCTAATCCTTTTGAAATACACTTCAGGTTCAAATAAGTTTCAGCTTCATTTGGTTTTGCCTGTACCTTATTTTTCTGCAATAGATCCTTCTATTGCCATGAAAATAGTTGCTACAGCATCACACTTCATACAAAATCATCTTCACTGATCATTAGCAGCACAGCTCTATACAACTGAAGTCAACATAATGTATGCTAATGGTTGCAATAGGAGAATTAATCTCCAGAGAAACAAATGACAGCAGCCAGGCTCATATAATGCAGTTCTGCTTTGTACAAGCTATCTTCTTGGGAAGAGCGGAGCCATTTGCAAGGTACTGCCCTGCTTCACACATGCAAGGTGACAGAGCGTAGCCAAGGGCTAGAAATGG
This sequence comes from Penelope pileata, assembly GCA_013396635.1. Taxonomy (NCBI): domain Eukaryota; kingdom Metazoa; phylum Chordata; class Aves; order Galliformes; family Cracidae; genus Penelope; species Penelope pileata. The sequence goes on along the minus strand of WBMW01001482.1, from coordinate 1,206,398 downwards.
CTATCTCACAATGAGATTTTACATTCTCTAAAATCAATAGCAATTCAGCTGCAAAAGTAAAATCCAGTTATGTGCTATCATCTCCCATTATAACTATTATTTTTTAAGAGCGTATAATGTTTGCTGGTTTTCTGTTTGACATCTTGCTAAAAGAATAATCAAGGGAGCTACAGCTGGCAGAAAAATGAGTCCCTCTGGCATTGCTCAGCATCTGAAATAGGACAAACACAGACTGCTAAATCCCAGAACACGTTTTTCTTTGCACTGAACTTTATTATCTGGCTTTTTGGAAAAAAAGATAAATAAAGAATCCATTTTAGATTTATGAGGGGAGATACTTGGGGCATCTTTTCACATTCTGGAACTGATTTTTTTAGCATCATTTCTCAGTAGTCATGATATTTTTTATGCAATTTATTTGTAATTATGACATAACCAGTTGGGTCACCCCAGACAGTAGCATCTACCTAAGCAGTATAAACTACATTTAAGACCAAAAATAAAATAAGCACAAATAACACACTTTTTCTTTAGGGGTGTTCTGGTTTCAGCCAGCAGGCCGGGAAACCCCACACAGCCGTTCGCTCACCCCGCCCCCCTCCTCCCAGCTGGGATGGGGGAGAGAGTCGAGAAATAAGGTGGAACTCGGGGGTTGAGATAAAAACTATTTACTAACAGAAAGAGGAAAATAGAGTAAAATAACAGTAATGATAATTATATACAAAACAAGTGATTGTACAAAGCAATCGCTCACCGACCACGACTGGTGCTTAGCCAATCCCCAAGCAAACGGGCCTCCCAGCTCACTTCCCTTTCTTATATTACATGATGTCATATGGTATGGAATATCCCTTTGGTCAGTCTGGGTCAGCTGCCCTGGTCCTGTCCCCTCCCAGTTCCCGGCTCCTTATGCCTTCTAACTGCTTCACTGAGGAACAGAATATGTCCTTGGCTGTGTTCAACAACACCAGGTGTTATCAGTTTTGTTTCTCTTCTGAAAACAAAACCTAACTTCATACCAGACACTGTGAGAGAAGTAACTTCTGTTAGAAACTAAGACAAGGGGATATGAACTGAAATCCTAAAGAAAAAAAAATTTTCACATCAAATAAAAAAAAAATCGGCTGCCCTTCAGTCTTCGCAATTGTACTGTTCTGCATTGTATGGACATGAATATAGAACATAAAAGAAATATGACTAGGACACTGTTTTGTTTGTTTCATGAATTAAATTGCTCAAGGAAGACCCAAAGGGGGAAGCAACCAGTACAGATGATTTTAGAGTACCAGAAATGCCTTGCAGAGAGGATGCTGAATGACAGCTTTGGTTTAGATTAGTAGTTTCAAAAGAGGCTAGATACACTGCTGGGAGATGTGACTGCTCCAAACAGTGATCCTGCCTTTCATCAGCATAAAGTCATTGCCATCCACCTGCAGAGCAGTTTGTGTGATATCCACTCCATACACAAGACTGAGCAACCATCAGGGGAACTCATGTGATAATGATTTCTATTGGGCACTTAATGTGTTTCATTTATCTAGCAAAAGTAAGTTATGCTAGAGCTGACGCCTGGTTCTTTCACCACAACGTATGAGCAACTTCCTGAGGTGGAATAGTCATTATTCTTGTTTGTTAGAAATGAGAGAATACAATGCAACAAGACTATACTTTGTGTGTGTAAATACCCATGGTGATTTGGTTTTGGTTCATCCTTGGATACCTCCATACTAGCTACAGCTACTAATAACCCTATGTTCAGAACCCCAACCTCAGTTAGGAGTCACATTTAAAAACCCAGAGGCTCTGTTAAACTCAATATGATGTGTAGCAATAAAATCAGGCACAAAAACTAAACTAGCTTCTTCCCATCAGCAAAGAGATACAGGTGAGGTGAGGATCTCTGCACATGAGGAGACAGAGGAAGCCCACTTATTGCCTGGCTTGTGTAACGTGTGCCCTCTTTGTAGAGTTCTCTCAGATTCTCACTCAGACACATCTGAAAATCTTAAATTCGCCAGAACAAACCAACAAATCCAAAAACACCCTGGAAAACTTCTCTTGTGCAGCAAAACCAGGAAGTATTAATGGTGTGTGCTTCATTGTCAATTTTTCAACAATTAAACCTTAAGATTTTATAGACTTCTTGTTATTTATATTTATTTGAAACCATCACTTGCTGTGAAAAGCAACATAAAATCTACAGCTGCTTCCTAAGTAGCAGGCACTTTTTTGGATATTCCACTCAGAAAAAGTAAACCTAGTAGGTTCCTCAGTCCCCTGCCTCGTTACAGTGTTGTGATCAGTTTTTGCGCTGGACTGAACTGTATTACTGGTTAACTTTTTCTGTCACAACAAGCTAGTGATACTAACTACTGTTGCCAGCAGTTACAGACAAAGTAGTAGAACTGTACATACCATTCAAAGCATATAATTAATTCTGACATTTTTTATGTATTTTGTATTTGTAAATCATCTGCATACATATCTAACTTTTCACATGCTCATTTCATAATTATTGAAATTATTTCAGCGAACAGTTATTAACATGAAACTAGTTTATGCATTAGGAAAGCTCCCCTCTGTCAGTCAGAAAGGAATTTCATGAAATGTAGCCCACTGTGAAATCAATAAGAAGGCTCTTATTAAATTTGTGGTGTTAAGATTCATTATTGCATACTTTGTCTATTCCCTGCTTATCTGTAATTAACTACTACTGAAATTTCCCTTCTTCAAGACCTACGTCATCAACTGTGCTCTTCAACTAATGTAAATAACTAATGATGGCTCAACTTGTAAATTTTACATATATGCAATTTAAAATGGTTTCAGCAAATATCTCAACACCAAGAAGCTTATTATCTTCTCCCCAGGGTATTCCCATTAGAAAAATCTAAGCACTTGAATGCTGACATGATGAATATGAAAGATCACTGTACCGGTGAGTAGTGAGATTCTGCTGACCAGTCCATGAAGAGATTACGTAGATATCCATCCAAAGCTGCTAAAGCTCTGCTGATTTGTCATAGCAGTCAGTCATAACCACACATGAGACATGAAAGGATTGTATTTGGTCTTTAGGGAATGGCTAATGGAGATATGGAGATATATAATGGAGGAGACCTACAAGAGAATCTTTGAAACAGCCAAGCTCAGGGAAGAGAATTAGGTTAAAAGAAAAAGAAGTTAAATCTTAGAGATGAAGGGGAAATCTGGATTTACTATGGATGTGGTTTTGCTCATATAACACTAATTGTTTAAAGGTTAGGTATCAGATCTAATTCTGGCAGAATTAGAATGTGGACAGAAAGAAGTCTGCAGAATACTATAAATTTTATCATTATTAAAAAAAAAAAAAAAAAGGCAAGAAAAGAAATCCAGAAGCTGTCAGGAAGTAACAAGAGGAGGTCTGCTCCCTAAAGGCGTCTGAGCCAATAGTGTTTGGGGGTCCACACGGAGGCCAGCAAGGGCTGTCCCCTCAACCCTAGCTGGGGAGTAGGTCAGACTCTGAGATAGTGGCCAAGTTCACCTGAGAGTCCAGATCACAAGGCAACACTGTGGAGAGGGGGCAGATCCAAGATAAAGCCAGGAAGTCAGTCTTCAGGTTGAGGTTTGAATAAAGGTGTATGTGGCTGAGCGGGGAGCTAGCTGTGAGTACACTAGAGTCCAGCCCTCCTCCAGGGTACCCAGGGCAAGGAGCTGAAGACTTGGGGCTGACTTTAAATAGTGTTTCTGAGCCATGGACACAGTGTGGCGTGAAGGTTTCAGATAAGGTTGATCAGGGCTGTTAAGGCCTATTAGCACCTTCAGGGCCCTGATGTAAATCCTATCTTCCTTGGATTTACAGACAGTAAGGTACCTAGGTGCAATTCACAAAAGCAGGTTAGGCACTTATCCCCTATGATTCCAATACACCCTTTAAGCAAACCCTATTGTTAAAAATAATCTTAACATTTCAAAGTAGTTTGTACTTGCCTGTTTCACTATATCAAGGTTTTTGATGGAACCATTCCACATTTCTCCATCCATTTCTGGCTACTCATCTTTAGCTATGCATTAAATCAGTCTGGAAATTCAACTCCTTTTCTGTCTATTCCAAGTCTGAGGCACTGTGAGGAAATTGCCTCAGATGTTAATCAAGTCATTCTATTATAGTTAAACAGGGCAAGGTTTCATTGATCAGATGTCTTTCTTGCGCCATGACTTTCAACAGAATTAAACAAGAAAAGAAATCACAGTGTTTTCTTCTAATTATTATTTCTTATTTTTTCTACCTGACATGAATTCACTCTTCTAAATCTTTCAGTATAATGTGAATCTTTTCAGTATGTAACAGAATATTTCAGAGTTTTTCCCTTTCTTGGTCTTCAAAAGCAAGGGCTCAACTATTTCTCTTATTAGGAAAGGCAACAAATTTTTCTAAGCCAAAACATGTCTCCAAAGTTGTCTAAAACCTGTTCCATCTAACAGCCAATATTTTACTCCGCACATTTTGATCAGCCAAGTTCTAATGTCATTTTCCCTTCCTTAAATTCCCAATAAGTCCAGAGTTTTTCCATGTATTAACAGTAGAACATTTTGCTGCAAGTGGCGTACTCAAAAACACCAAGATTACTTCACCCTGTGGTGAAATGTAAAGTCTATTATCAGCCAAAGATTTCTACATTGTCTCTTTATTTGTTCTCCAACAATGTCAACAATAGGCTTACTTATCAAACATAGAGGTCATCAAACCTTCATCTCAAGAAGACATTCAAATTTGATTAACTACATACATTTTGAGCACCTAACTCATTCCTGTTCTGCATAATGTCATTTTTAAAGTATAGTTTAAAATAAGCTTATTCAATTAATTATTATAATTACTCCTAAGCATATCAGGAGGAGGAAGTAAGAGTCTTCAAGAATGCTTTTAAGACTAGGAAATTCAAATGAATTTTTCTTCCACTTTGGGATTGAAAAAAATGGCATTGTCAAACCACTTTAAATACACGTAAGATGTATTTTGACTGTAAAGGAAAGTTACTTTACACAATCAAAATTTTGTATAAATATTCTTTTAAGCAAAAAGACATATTAACTAAGACATCTCATAGAAGAATACCTACAAATGATTAAATTTACTGGTATTTAAAAGAATTTATATGCCTTTGATTTGGTGTTATCAGAGAACCACACTCTCTCTCAATGGAATGCAGGGCACAAAATAATTATTTGTCTTCACTTTCCCCTGTTAGCCTCATGCAATATCAGGTTCTGTAGGGACAGGTAACAGATCTTACAGACCAATCTGTTCTCAACCTATGCCTAGGTTTTAAGTCAGATGAGGAAAGAGCCAGGAATTTTCTTATCTCTTTTGAGGAGCTAATACACATCCTGCAGATTCCCAGTGACATAGTTTTGACCAGTGGCCCAATCCTGCAACTGTTAAAGTCACCAGGGACTCATATAGGCGCAGCATCTGATGCAAGTGCAAAAAAAGAATGAGGTCCAGATGTTTTTCATTCAAAACATACTGTCGTATTTTCAAAAGTAGCAATGTTTCATGGTCAGTCTATAAACTCTATACATACCGTCTACATTACATGAAGGAATTTACCAAAGATGAAAGCAATTTCCACATAGTCTTTTCTCCATAAAATCTAAAAGAAATAGAAGGTCAACATGAAGTTACAGTGTTAGGCCTGGTCAAGACTCCATATCCTCAGCAGAATGTAATGCTGGGATCATTACCACCAAACCAATGCAGTCAAAATTTTTATCCTGAAGTAAATTATTTGTCAGTGTTAACAACAAAAATATTAGAAGCATCCAGAGTGAAATAAGAGCAGAGTTTTGTTGAATGCTGCTTTCAGCCCTCGGGCTGAGGAACAGTAGAAAGACAAGGGTTTGTAAAACAAATTGAATCCTGAAAAACACATTATATTTAATTACAGCATTAGTAGTCATTTCTCTTAATCCTTTTGAGCCATCCTTTTGGATTTACTTTCTTGCGAACTTTCAGCCTGTTCTTTCTTCTCTAAATATTTTAGATGTGTTGGGTGGAGGAGCCATGGGAGAACAGACACTCCTAACGAACAGTTCCCTTTGGACACATCTATTGGGCTCCTCCTTTCTTACCCACACTTCAGGCATTCAGGTCTAAAAGAAGTGTCACTTGGTTCATCAGGAGGAACAAACAACTCAGGTTGGAGCACATTAAGATTGCACCAGTCTAGCCTCGGAGACTTCAGCTCAGTTATTTCTAGGTTTTGTTAAAGCCTTCAAGCCTATCTCCAAAACAGTGGTAAAGCCAGGAAAGCAAGTATGTAGGCTGCTCCAAGAGTAGTGCCTCCTATTTATTTTCATGGAAACTACAATAGATACAAAGAGCATAATAACACTATTTGATAGAGCAAATTCTCAACTACAAAGCACTGTTTTTCAACATAGTCATCACCAGTAGATATGCATTTTCACCAGGAATGAACAAGAGCCTGCATGCCACGCTGGTAACAATCTGCACCAGTACAGGTGCCCCATTGTTTCACAGCTGGTATGACAGTATCATTGTTAGGAGAAAGTTGCCCACACAGTTCATCTTTCATTGACCCAAAGAGAAGGAAGTCAGAAAACATCAAATCTGGATGATGTGGTGGTTGTGGTAGGACTGTCCAGCCAAGACTGGCAATGTGCTCCACGGTGTTCAAACTGGTATGGGGCCTAGCGTTATTGTGTTGTGAGATAAAGGTTGTCTTCTTCTCTGGCCTGAGTCTGAAAGTTTGAGCCTTCAGCTTAGTCAGCATTGTGACATAGTGATGTTGGGATGATGGTTTGTCCATGTTCCAGGAAATCCAGACGAGTCACCACTTTCCGGTCCCAAAAGACAATGCACATCATTTTACCCACTGAGGGCTGTGTCTTGAACTTTTTCTTCAATGGAGAATTCACATGTTGCAACTCCATGGACTGCAGTTTTGATTCTGGCTTGTAATGGTGACACTACACCTCATCACCAGTAATAATGCAATCCAGGAAATGTCACCTTCAGCCTCGTATTTGTTCAATAACTCCTGACAGACTTGCCTATGGTGTTCTTTCTGTTCCTGTCTGGGCACTCATGAGACCCACCTGGTGCAAACTTGGCAATATTCCAACATTGTTACCATTGTTTCCAACACACTGAAGTCGATATTCAGCTCTGTAGATAGTTCCCTGGTTGTAATCTCCTAATTCGTGTGGATGAGCTGATTGAGACACTCTTTATTGTGTGGTGTTACAGCTGTGCAAGGCCATCCAGAACATGGATTGTCTTCCACATCACTGTCACCACTGCTGAAATGCACCACCCACTGCCTCACTGTGCTCACACCCACTGTTTGATCTCCATAAATGTTCAGCAAACATCAATGAATGCCAATCAGTGCAATCTTGCATATGGAGTTCAGTCCCACACCTTTGCTTCATACTTATTTCCATGTCAGATTTCATTTTGCCAGACTGCCCCTCTTCTGCCATCTGTCGCATGGAAACAAAATGTAATGGAATGTTGGTGGGAACGTTCAGCCTCTACTGCCATATCACCATCTGGTGGTATGGCCTCTGGTGTCACAGGACAATATAATAAAAATGGAGGCATTACTTTTGGAGCAGCCTTCGTACAGTGTAACAGTATATCTTTCAGCAAAGTGAGAAGAATGGCAACAGAAAACCACAGAGATGTTGCTTCTCAAAAGTGAAGCACTGAGTAAGGAGGATGCAGGCATCCTGGGCTCAGCTCACAGCCTCACTACAGGCTTCCTGCCAAGGATGAGACAAGTCAATAAGGCACTGTGGCCCAGTTCCCCAGCTACACATGGTCATTTCTTCCTTTCCTCCCACACATGTTCTGCCTCTCAGTTGCAGCTGGCATCTTGGTAGAGCTGCTCCTGCCACAAAAAACACTCTGCAAGAGAGTTTCCCAAATGTGGTCCATGGGGACCTCTGCAGGTAGACAGAGAAGTAGCCACCAGAAATCGGCAGGCAAAGAGGAAACATACTTTCCATGAGGTAGCATGCATGCATCTCCCAAGAACAGTTAAGCTCAGGACTCCAAGAGCCTGGTGGATCTGTCCAAGGCTGTTAGTACATACTAGCATCAAGCAGTGGTAGTATAACAAAATATGCCCAGAGAGGCAGCAGGCTGCTATATACAGACAAAAACGACAGGGTTATACACGAACCTGCTGACACAAGGAGTTTCTGAACACCTGTCTAAGAGCCCTGGCTGTCTCAGGACCATCATCCATTCCTGGGCAAGTGTACAGTGTGGTTGGTCTCCTGCTGCTGTTCCAGCTGTGCCTAGGTGTGAGGCATGCAAAGGAACAAGTGAACACTGTGTGGATAGTTACCTATTAACTATAACAACTTCATAAAGGGTGCTCTAAAATACTGGCTGTGATGCGTCCTCCCAGGCTCAATCCATTTTGGGGGGAAATTTACAGTAATTCCCCAAGTGCTTTTGAACTGTGGCATAATATGTGGCACAATCCTTTTAAGATCTCAGGAAGCTACTTATTATTACTACTGACTGTAGCAAGAAATGGTTGCAATTCAGGAAAGGAGAGTCTTTACTTCACTTTACTATCTTGATTTATACCAACTCAGCAGAGGTTCTAATTTTCTTCACTTGTAAACAAGCATTTGTTCTGAGCTTTTATAACATGGCAGTGAAATGCAATAAGCTAGTATCATGATGCAGACAAATGGGAGAACAGAATTGGGATCCACAAGCATTTCTGAATTGATGGATTATGCAATTTCCAACCTTATTGCTCCTTTACCACAGAACTTGAGCCAGTGTACTTGAAATAAAGACATCCCTTCTTTCCTAAAAAGTAAATCAAAGAAAATCACACCAGGGATATTTTATATAGCACCTATTAAATGAAGTCAAGGTTTTTATTCATTTATTTATTTATAACTTACTGCACTGATTCCAGGGACTGGAACATATAAATGATGAAATTAAAATCAAATAAGGGAGAAAGCATTACTTTGATGAACAAACTTTTATTCAGATAGCAGCCTGTGCACATCATTGAACTGTCCTGAAGTATTCTGGCAGGATCAGCAAGGGAAGTGAGATTAACAGAAGGAGCAGCTGGAATTTTGGCGGTAGATCTGAAACCTTTTTCATCTACAGAATTACATGCTGATTTATCCAGTTCACTAGTCCACATATCTGAAATCAGGAAATAACTAAGACTCACATTCTCATTTGACACTTCATGCTTCAGGTGTGTTCACATGTTGAAATTAGTTTGCAGTCAACTGCAGCTAATGTGAATTTATTTGAGTTAACAAAAAACATTTTTACTTCTGTAATCCAGTGGAAAGCTGGTATTTTATACAGAAGCTCTTAAACTTACCAGATGACCAATAAGCACACTCAGGTGCTCATGGTTTAAGACACAATCATTTAACAGGAGTAAAAATTGTAGGTATCTAAAAAA
>WBMW01001482.1:1184560-1196882 GCA_013396635.1 Penelope pileata | reverse complement strand
AAAAAAAAAAGATCTTGTATATTTCATTTGCTCCCTTTCCCTGATCTAATGCCATTAACAAAAAATAGCAGGATATTCAGCTCTAAACTCAAACATTACTTCAGTTTTCAGTGCATCACTGATACACTTTCACATTTAGGTCAAAGGATTAAGCTAATGCAAAATCATGGAAAAGAAATTAGATACGGAGAGGAATTTTAACACATTTCAGCACATTGCAGCTCCTCATTTTCTCTCCTTTATTCACAAAATGAACAGCAAATATCAGTACTAAAAAAATGCCTGCAGTATCACTCATCTACGCTGGAATATCCTGATTTCTTTACACCTACAGCCATATCAGGCTGCCTCCTTCTCCTGCATAATTCTCATATGGATTTGATGATGATTATAGACGATAATGTCTAACTTTAAAGTAACATTTTTCAGTAAGGGATTTCAAAGTATATCAGAAAGACCATTAGTGTATTTATATATAGGAAAATAGATTCAGAGAAGGAAAGTGACTTACATGTGCTCTCTTCACCCCACCAGCCCACGGCTCAAAATAGCACATAGCCCATAAAGCTTTATCATAGCAGCTATCAGCAGTTGCTAAAGTCACAGAGAAAATACTTTAATATTGGAAAGAGTTAAATATTTTGCTCTGCTCTGACAGAGAGAAAAGTATTTTCATGTCTTTGTCTGCCAAATTGAGGTAAGAGATTGCCTAGCTAAGGGCAATGGCATCTTTTAACCACCAGACAATCTGACAAGGGTCTCCATCCTACTCCATAGAAAAGCAAATTGGAAGAGAAAATGGGAGGCTACAGTAGCACAGAGACAGACAGCCTGGAAATAACAGGCAGAGGACACAAAAAATAGTATGATCAGAAACAGCTAGGGACAATACGAGTCATAAGAAACAACTGAGAAATCAATTCAGCAGCAAGAACATCCATAAGGCCCATTTCCCTGATAGAGTCAATCTCCAATCTCTAACCCTCTTCAAGGGAACGCCTGAGCACCAGTGCTGGCTGCTTTCCCATGGGGCTTGCTGAGACCAAGGTTTGATGTCCTAGTTTCTGACATACAACACGACTGGAGCAGGTTATTATAAACGTTTCATTCATCGTGTCACTGCCTAAATTCTGAAAAAACATACTATATTCTTTTTTCCGATATAAAAGCACACAGAGCACACCAATGGGGCCACAGAACATGTCCAGGCTCAGATCAGTCCAAAAAGATCATTCAAGAGTCATCGCCCAGCTGTGTAAACCAAGAACTCAGATTAAGAGTACAGCCACCCACCAGGCAATATGGGCCACCAGGACCTGGCCCACAGCACCAGTGGATTACACAAAAACACACACATCTGGCCTCGGAAAAGCAAAGGAAAAGCAAAGGAAAAGCAAGGCTTGGCTGACACAAATCACTATTTGTGATATCAGTGAGAAAGCTCTGGAAGTTCTCGAGATAATTTAAGGTTAAAATTCCCCCAGCAAGCAGGGCTCACTGGTTTTGTTTGTTCAGTGCATTACACCTCCCAGCAGGCTGATCACCACACGGCAAGAGTGCAGAGCACAGCTCAGGAATATCCCATCAGCCTGTAGCAGTTGTTCCAGTTGATGCCCTGCATATGCAGTAACCTTCCCCAAAAACCTAAAGTAATTTAACTTAGGAGAATGTGGAAAAAGTGAGCCTAATAAAAAGATAGAGGGAGAGGGTGGGAGGCCGATATGAGGCAGGTCAGGGTAAAAATAGCACACACTTTTACAGAGAACTTGTGCTCAATTTGCATGCTCACATTTGGTGAAACTATTTCTTTTTCTTTTTTTTTCCTTCAGACCTTTCTAGTATTTTTATTAGAAGAATCTATTAGTACAGTTTTAATTACTGATATGCTGAGCTTTCTGAAACAAATGTGGTATACGGCTGTGGTATTTTTCTTATCAAAACAGTTAAAAAAAAATCGAAAAAAAAAAAGATCCTGATGGTATTTTCCTACAAAATGCATGCATTCTTACTTTTATGCTAACAACCTTAGCTGATAAGAAAAATACTCTAGAAGACATTTCCATCTATAGAAGCAGCAGCTTAGCAATGCGTACTGACAAAACTCTAGAGAAAGAGAGCATGAAGCAAGTAGATACTTGATGATGCCTCTGAGATAAAAATTCCTGGAGCCACAGCAAAGTCTGGACAATGGGGCACCAAATGAAACAGACATGTCCCACTTGTTCAGATTGCTAAAGAAAGGAGTAAACCACAACCAGACAGAAAGCAGAAGGAGAGGCATGGACCTGCAAAACAAAAGGATGGGATGTACTGGGTTGAAGGAAAGGACTTCCCTTTGCTTCTCCAAAACTTGTTCCCAAACATATTTTCATGGATAAATCACACCCTAAGATAGACACACAATAAATACTACATGAATTTTTTTGTTGTTGTTCATTATGGTTTCATTTCTTCCTGACAAGAGGATGACATTAGACAGTAGAGTGAAAAAAAAAAACAGAGGCAAAGAGATCCAAGAGTGAAGGTGAAAGTAAGAATGTGAGGCAAGGAAATACTGGGGAGGGAATGGAAATAAATCTGGATGGATAAATTACTGGGACAGAAAACTGGGTCTGAAAACAGAAACATGGTAAGAGAGACTCAGTAGTGGAAGACAATACCTGATGACAAAGGACAGGAAAAAAAATAGTACATTGTTACTTAAATGTTGTCCTAACTTGTACCCAGAGAAGAGCTGAATTAAGGAGTGTTCATTCTGTCATTGCCTAATTTTCTTTTTCTTTTTTTGCTTGTGCTTAACTTTGCAACCTTATGCATATTTCCTTAAGATTATATCTATTTGTTTATAACACCTTATGTGAGAGGATGAGACCTACCCATCACAATTGCAGTTTTTATATTTAAGTGTTTCTGGAGTAACCAGAGCATAAAAGTGTGTCAGAACAATTCTTTTCATGCTCGGCTCACTCAGAGCTAAAAATGATTTTCTCTGAAATCCTTTGAAAAAATGCACTTCTGAGGGAAGAACTAGCATGAAAAATTGCACACCCAGAGGTAATTTGGCAGGATATTATAAACCATGTACAAAGACGAATTAGAATGAAAGAGTCATTTCATCCGTGCCATTCAAATTGTTGAATACCTCCATAAATGCAACACATTTGCCAATAATCTTCAGGGAATTAATCTCCAACAAGAGATTTCACTTCAGATATTTAAAAACACCTTTACAATGCAATCCGTTGTCTGGAAGTCTTAGGACTCTGTAACTGCACTACATCCTTTTTATGGGTAGAATCCAATTGGTGGAGATCTTATTTGCATCAGAGATTTACTGTAGATGTATACGTTCCTGAGTATATCTCTATAGTATCCCTTAGCAGACACTTTTCTTGAAAAGCTACTGCAAACAGTTTGGATGCTAGATAGCTTTAAGAATTGCCAGCAGTGAAAGTTAATTGAACAGCTGTTCATCACTGACAGCAGTAATCACAGTTAAAACTTTCAAAAGGGGTGAAGATCTTAAATAGGGTGTCTCAAAAGGAACAAACACTCTATTTTTGTTTCAATGTCTTTATAAGTTCGACAGTGTAGATGAGCTTTCGTAGTCAGAATACAAAGTTCTTATATAAGGACATTGAGTTCCTTTCTTGATATCAGATGTGATTTACTTGGCTTCATTATCAGTATCCTAAACATTCATTATTCACAATGCCAGGTGCAATAAGCATTAAGAGACTATTTTCTTCACCTAGAAGATGAAGATCACAGGAACAGATGACAAATGTTCAGAACAGATGAGAGCACTGAGCAATGCACGGTCAGCAACCCTAGCACAAGCAGCACCTGATACCCTTTGAGATCCTCCTTGTAAGTTCCTTGCTCTGCTCAACCATAAAAAACTGTGTATAGTCATTAGGTAACATTGTATGTATTGCTCTGAGAAAACTGGAGGAGCAGCACTGTATTTTAACATGTAATAACCTAAAATCTGTAGCCCCTTTGTATTAATTACTTAAAATCTTACCTTCATGAATTGAACATTAACAATAAATAAGTAGCTTCTAGTGATTTTGTTACTATGATCCTCATTCTCTACCCTGTAAGAAAGTTATATTTTCTAATGTTTTACTTCCTGTAAGCAGACGTTTAGACTTATTTAAAGGCTTATTTAAAGAAAGGCCTTCTTGCTTTAGTCATTATAAACTAAGGCACTTAGTACCACCAGGAGCAGCATCTAGTAGACAAATAACATCAGTTACCTATACAAGACGTGGCCAGAGTTTTGGTTGCTTTTAGTAAGCCACTGCATTATAGGCATTTTGGATTTTTGCTTGAGAAGTTTGTGTCACATCTGGTGTTTGTGAGATGCAAGACAAGAATCCTCAACACATTTTTAAAAAATGATTTTATTTCATTTTTTTCCTGCAAGCTTGTATAATTTTAAACCTACTTTCTTTCACCATTTTCTATGTTTTGAGCAGCCAAAAAGGGAAGCACAGAAAAACTCTGTCAACTCCCCATGCTTTGAAAAGGATCTCAGCAGGATGAGTTGTTCCTGGATGGAACAGGTGATATTAAAATAAGTAACTTAAATATTGATCTAACATCATACTCAAAAAGGAGGAATTCTCTGTGTCTTTATCACTTTCAGTTCTCTCTGAATTTTATGTTCTCTTGGGAAAGATTCATGGCTCAGACTGATAGCATTGCTGCCTCTGCAAAATGAAGATTCACCCAAACAGCAGCATCAATAAATGTTATAACATCCCATTCAATTCATTGTTCCAAATATGTGACTTTCACAGACTTTGAGGACTACTTATAAAACAACGTTATTAAAAAAAAAGTTTTTATCTTTCTCCATATTATTTGTATTTACTAGAAAAAGGAAAATAAATACAAAAAGCGCTAGTGTTGTATTGAAGGGTAATAAATTAAATCCTTGAATACAGGAAATGAAAATACACTGATCCTCCTAATATCAGTTCTTATGATTACATACATGGAATAAATATAGCTGCAGATTTGAATAATCCAGCTGATAATTAAAGCTACCACACATGTAGAGTAGGGAAGTAAGACAGTCATGTCAAAATGAAAATCAAGTACCATGGCTTTTTCATTTCCTGCTACTTTTTCCAGATTTCTCTTTATACACTTAAAGCTACATTGGTATGCATTTTAGTTTTAACATCTATGCATAAAGATAGATAAAGCTATGTATAAAGATATGTATATTTTGTATTTATATATCTCTAAACCAATGCATGCACAAAGTACTAATAATGTTGTTTCTTTTCCAGAAAGAGCTTTAAGTTCCAAGAGCCTGGTCATATCTCAAGGATGACATATTTCAGTCTCTTAGGTGAAAGGAGGCAAGGAGATAGCCAGCTGGCTCATGTGAAATTAAATCTTCCATGCCAGCTGGACAAGAAATAGTGCTGCTGTTAGTTTTGGAGGCTGCTGCCTGCCTACTAACTGCAGGAAGACCAGAAGAATTAAGAAGCAAAATGTACGTGCAAACAAGTTTCCATTCCATATGGAGTTGTCATTATCCGTCGGCGTATAATTAGCTTTGCCAGATTTACAGTGCTGTGTGCAGCAATACACTAAATCGGACTGCTCAGCTGCTTGCCACTCACACAGCATTTCTAAGGCAGGCCTCGTTACCCTCCTGACAGTGAGCAATGAGGAGAAGGCACATGAGAACTTTTGATCCTATACAGAACCTGAGAAAACTCTTGAAAGAAATAAGAAAAGAATGAAAAACTTAACAAAAGGGAAATATGGACATGCTTCTAACCCTTCTTCTCCTAAGAAACAGATAACTAGTTGTAGTCTAGTGCATGTATAGTAAGTGTATCTGACACAAGCAGTAACTTACTGCAAAGAACCTTAGAAACCCACTGTAAATGACTTAGTTGCCAAATTTGAAGGAGCATACAGAATATATTAATTTCTTTTAATTTTTTCTTTCACTGACTTCACAATCGCTGCCACGTTTTTGCAACATTGTTGATACACCTTAACATACCATTTGCTTTGAAACTCCCGAGGCGAAGGCCATGACTGAACTCATTGTAAGGTGTCAGACTTAAACTGATGATGTGTGTGTAAGTTTTATAGACAAAGAAACTAAAGGGCAGAATCTGACCCACACTTATCTAGCAGATCTGTAGTAAGGATGAGAACAGAGCACACATGCCTTGACCTCAATCTTGTGTGTAAGCCAAATGCAGCATCTCTTGATTTAACCTGCAAATTTAGTGAAGAGACAGTTGCTAGAGTTATGCTTTTGCTATTAAGCAAGACCAGTAATACAAGTGGATATGTGGAGCAACTCTTGCTGTAGCTATGGACGAAATAATGTATATAATCTCCTAGGAAAAATCAACTTGTTTTACAATATAACTCATTTCAATTCTAAATCTTCATTCCAGACGTAACCAGATCCCACAGAAGAATGCCGAAAAGGCCAGCTGAACATTACTGCACTCTGTACCTCCATCCGAGCCCAGCAACCCTCCCCACTGCCCCCCCAAAATAGGCAAAACTATCCACACCAACAAAGGAAGATTTTAAACTATTTCAAATCTAGTCATCAATAACAGAGATCTGTCCTGCCCAAGATTTTAGCCGTACTTCTTACTCACCCATGAAGACTAGAGCATCCACCTAAATGCCATTAAGCCATTTGCTGTTGTGAATGTAATAAATAGCTCTGATGACGCAGCAGGGAGATATCAAAGATGCTAAGTGAAATAAATGCAGTGAAACCAATAAAATAATTCACAACATAAAAAGTGTGAACATTCAAAACACTGCAGCCTACAGTCTTGAGCCTTGATGGTCAGGGTCAGAGGGCCAGAGCGCTCTGTATCACTTCCCATCTATTCATTAGAGCTTGCTTTTGTTTCAGCTGAGAAATGAGATGTTATCTTAAACCTCATCATGCAAAGTCTTGGCACACAACAAGAATTTTGGCTAAAGACTCACAAAGATTGCAGTGACTAGAAACTGTAAGCACTAACAAAGACAAATACAATATGATGCATCACAAATGGTTTAAGAGCATAAGAAGTCAGAGCACTGTACACGACCTTTGTAAGACCCTATCTAGAATTAAGCTTATGAATTCCAGTTAACTGTTTTCATGATGAATTAAGACTACTACAGGTCAAAGAAGGACTCAAATGATCAGAGGAATGAAGGCTATCGTATATGAAAGGCCCAAAATCGGGGGGGAGAGGACAGAGAGTAGAAACAAGAAAGATGACAGAGTATAAATACTCTGTGTATAAATACATCAGGCTACAAACATCAGAAGGAGAAAAGAGACGTTGAAGTGCAGTGCAGTCTGAAGAGCCGATGGATATAACCAGGCCATAAATAAGCATAGACTGGACCTTCCATAAGACAAACACTTCTAGAATACACTGCTTATACAGATAAGATCAAACAACCTAACCAATTTTGACAGAGCTGGCACACTTATTGGTAGGGCAATGTGACAATATGCTTAGCGCAGCAATTTGAATTTGATGATCAATGAAATCCTTTTCACTTTTGTCATCATAGCTTTTTTTAAATGAGTACCCTAGTGACTGAATTAGGAAAATTCATATATGAACACAGCAGCAAAGCCCATCATGGGTGGATGCTGAACAACGCAGGCCTTGCCCAGTATATTTATTCTAGTGGGATTTATTCATTTATTTATTTACTAGGGAAGGAGTAGGCATTTGTTTACTGAAAGATTCAAATCCCCAGACCTGATTCTGTAGCTTCTAATGTGGTTTCTTTTCATATGGTTGAAGGGAATAAAGAAGCCTAAGTCCTTTGCAGTTGCTGTACTACACACAGTTCCAGAACCAACATAGAATGACGAAGAAAGCGTTCATCACTGCAGCCTGACAACAGCCACGTCTGCTGTATATCTCCCTTTGCCACCAACGTCACCCTCCACAGCCTCAACAGCAGCCCTGTAACTTGGGGTTCACCAGTGTTGTAGTTTGAAACAACCTTGTCACTGTGACCGCCCTCACTGAGATGAAGTGATATGGCCAAGCAGAAAGATTGAGAACACTTTTCTTTCAACACATTTTCCTGAGGTAACAGACAGCCTCACGCATCCAGCTGCCATCCCAGACATCCAAGCATACTTGAGATTTCACAGGAACTTCAGAAATAACCAAAGGAGTCACCATGATAAACCAGATAATTAATCTGTCCCGTGTGAAAGAAAACAAAGTTAAACTGCACTGAAGAATAAGCCCCCATGACTAGATAGAGGTAACTCAGTGTTCTGGTTTCAGCCGGCAGGCCGGGAAACCCCACACAGCCGTTCGCTCACACCCCCCCTCCTCCCAGCTGGGATGGGGGAGAGAGTCGAGAAATAAGGTGGAACTCGGGGGTTGAGATAAAAACTATTTACTAACAGAAAGAGGAAAATAGAGTAAAATAACAGTAATGATAATTATATACGAAACAAATGATTGTACAAAGCAATCGCTCACCGACCGCGACCGGTGCTTAGCCAATCCCCAAGCAAATGGGCCTCCCAGCTCACTTCCCTTCCTTATATTACATGATGTCATATGGTATGGAATATCCCTTTGGTCAGTCTGGGTCAGCTGCCCTGGTCCTGTCCCCTCCCAGTTCCCGGATCCTTATGCCTTCTAACTGCTTCACTGAGGAACAAAATATGTCCTTGGCTGTGTTCAACACTGCCAGGTGTTATCAGTTTTGTTTCTTTTCTGAAAACAAAACAACTTCATACCAGACACTGTGAGAGAAGTAACTTCTGTTAGAAACTAAGACACTCAGCTTTCTTTTATGTAATGCAATCAGCATGTATGTATATATATATATACACTAGTTGTATGTATACTCGCATACTTTATTTTGTATATATATATGTATAAATAGAGAATTGAGTACTGAGCAATCCACAGTCTCCAGTTTCTAATCATGCAGCCAGATTCCCTCCTGGGATGAAGTCTCGTGTCTTATTCTTTATATATTCTTTACATTCAAGAGGGTATTTTTATTGTTAATCAGTAAGGGAGAAGAACATCCTCCAGAACACAAAGTAGTAAAAGTTAATTCAATGAATAGTTCCTCACACAGGCCCCAAATAAAACACACAGGTGGACTTTAAGAATCTTAGTCTGATCAACCAATAGTTTGTATCCAAAAGTATCATTACTGTTAAATATATTAAGTCCATCTCTTAAAATATTGTTTCTTCTCACCAACTTTACCAGTCTGATAAACCATGCACTACAGTCTTTGGTCTCTGACAGCCTAGCTTACTCCTCCAATGAAAAGTCATAGGATAAAATAATCTATTGTTTAGCTGTTTGAGTTCATGTACAACTTTATCAACCCACTGCCTTTCGAGTGGTGC
The DNA here is from genome assembly GCA_013396635.1 of Penelope pileata. Classification (NCBI taxonomy): domain Eukaryota; kingdom Metazoa; phylum Chordata; class Aves; order Galliformes; family Cracidae; genus Penelope; species Penelope pileata. The sequence goes on along the minus strand of WBMW01001482.1, from coordinate 1,187,470 downwards.
AACTCAAGACACAAATGCAAATGGAAGATGAAAAATTTGTCACAGAATCACAGAATTACAGGGATCGGAAGGGACCTCCAGAGATCCCTAGCCCAAACTCCACTCAAACAAGTTCCATAGAATAGGCTTGGCAATCACTTCTGCCAGCCCCCTCAACATTGGTGAGTGCATCCCACTGGGACCCATGAATTTGTGTGTGTCAAGTTTGCCTAGACAATCTCTGACCAGATTCTCCGCAACCAAAGGGAAGTCTTTCTTTCCCCAGATTCTCTCTTATCTGTAGGATCTGGGATTTATGAGGGACAGTCTTAGAAGTAAAGACTGAATCAAAGAAGACATTCAGTATCTCCACTTTCTCAATGTCCTCTGTTACCAGAGCACTCACCTCATTTAGCAGCAGGTCCACATTTTCCCTAGTCTTCCTTTTGCTATGGATGTACTTAAAGAAGCTTTTCTTGTTTTTCTTGACCTCCCTCGTTAGATTTAATTTCAAGTGGGCTTGAGCCTTCCTTGTGGCATCCCTACATGTCCTGGCAATGTTTCTATATTCTAATTGTCCAGACCTGCTTTTCCACATTCCACAGAATTTCTTCTTCCATTTGAGTTTTTCCATGACTTCTTTGCTCATCCATGCGGGTCTCCTGCCACTTTTGCCTGATTTCTTACTCTTAGCGATGCACCAATCTTGAACTTGGAAGAAGTGGTGCTTGAATGTCAACCAAGCACATCTTGGACTCCCCCACCTTCCAATGCTCTAACCCATAGGATCCCCCCAAGTAAGTCTTTGAAGAGGTCAAAGTTGTCTTCCTGAAGTCCAGGGTTGCAATCCTGCTTATTGTTTTGTTTCTCCCATGTAAGATTCTGAACTCCACTATCTCACAGTCACTGAATCCAAAGCTGCCCCCAGCCTTCACATTCTCAACAAGTCCTTCCTTGTTTGTAAGAACATGGTCCAGCAGCGCACCTATCTACGTTAGTTCCTCCACCACCTGCATCAGAAAGTTATCTTTCAGACATTGCAGGAACCTCCTGGACTGTGTGTGCCTGGCCGCGTTGCTTTTCCAGCCAATATCAGGGTGGCTGAAGCCCCCTTGAGAACTAGTGCCCATGACTGTGAGGCTACATTCCTGTCTGTGGAAGGCCTCATGAACTTCCTCCACCTGCTCAGGCTGCCTGTAGTAAACACCCACAATGCTGTCACCCGTATTAGCCTACCCCTTAGTTCTCATCCATAAACTCTCCACTTGTTCATCATTCATCCCTAGGTAGAGCTCTTTACATTCCACTTGTTCTCACACATCAACAGCAGCAACTCCATTTCCTCATCTTGCTGGTCTTCTTTCATAAGAAGTACATAGCTATCCATGATAGCATTCCAGTCATATGAGCTGTCCTACCATGTCTCCACGGTAAGAACAATTTATTTTCAGATAATGCGGGCAATATACAGCTATTCCTCATATTTTAGTTCTCCTTGCTTTCTTTTATTTATGTGCCATAGAGCTGTAATTCACCAGTGAAGAATGAAACACTTTATTCAACTTCTCTGCAGTATTTACACTTGCTGCATCAGATGCCACTTTTTCATCATAATGGGACATATTGGGAATTCTAGAGCTGTGAAGATTTATGGACTTCTGGACTACATTGGCAAAAATATAGAGCATCATGAGCAGGCTGTCACAATGAGCCCAATCTAGCAAACTTTTATATTAATTAAAAATCTCTGGATGTCTTAGGGGTAACAATGTAAGTTAATCATTATCTGTCAGCCATCTTTCCTGTAGGAGCAGTAATATTGTGGGAAGAAAAAAAGAAAAGACAGTGTCTGACAAGAATTCTGAAATGTTGTAATCCTTTCAACTTACAGGTTTTTCAGATGTTGTATCTCCCAGAATTTATGATCAATTTAGCTTGTAGTATTCCACACATACACACCCCTGTGGCAATAATTTTTCTCATAAAAAAGAGCAATTTTAATTCAAAACATCCGTGCTGCTCCGAAAATAACGCCTCCTATTTTATTATGTTGGTCCACAATGTCAGAGGCAGATGTTGGAGGTATGGCAGTAGAGGTTGAACCTTCCCACCATTACATTTTGTTGCCATGTGACAGATGGCAGCAGAGGGGCAGACAAAATGGCGTCTGACATTGAAGTGCATATGAAGCAAAGGTGTAGAAGTGAACTCCTCTGTGTGGAAAAAATTGCACCTATTTACATTCATAAATGTTTATTGAACATTTATAGAGATCAAACAGTGGATGTGAGCACAGTGAGGTGGTGGGTGGTGTGTTTCAGCAGTAGTGACAGTGACATGAAAGACAAGTTGTGTTCTGGATGTCCATGAAGATTTTTACAAGCACGGCATGCAGTTTCTTGTTCATCACTGGTGAAAATGCACAGCTAATGGTGGTGACTATATTGAAGAATAGTGTTTCGTAGCTGAGAATTTTCTCTATCAAATAGTGTTATTGTGCTCTCTGTATGTTGTAATTCCCGTGGAAATAAACATGAGGCACTACTTTCAGAGAGACCTATGCAAATAAATATAAATAAAGGAAAACATAACGCCTCAGGGAACCAATAATTAAGGAATATATTAGCTCCAGAATACTGTTAGTGAGTCAGGTCAGCCTTTAGGCCAGTCTTGCATGTATTTAGGTATAATCTTGTCCATACACATGGACAGCCCCCACTGAGGACAGCAGGGCCATTAAGCCTAGGTCCAAATCTCTCAGGGAGCACAACCTTAGCTGCCCCAGAAAAAACATTTGTAATTTTAAAGTGGACCCAGAATTGCTCTGTGCTTGGTTCTCACAGGTTGGAACAAATGCAAAAAATGCCCCCAAACATGGCAGGTATATCACTCTGACTCCTCATGAGAAGCAATTTGAACCAGTGCAAGGTG
>WBMW01001482.1:1157026-1184516 GCA_013396635.1 Penelope pileata | reverse complement strand
AAAAAAAAAAAAAACACTGTTTGAAAACAATGTGTGAAATCACAGTTTGGGAATCAGCACCTAAACTGATGAGAGATTAGTTGAATCATGTCTGGATTTTCAGGAAAATCACTGGGGAACTCATTTGTATGCTTTGCTGTTGTTGTGGTTTAACCCACCAGGCAGCTAAGCACAACTCAGCTGTTTACGCTAAGCCGTTCATATCCCCAGTGGGATGGGGGAGAGCATCAGAAAATGTAGATGTGCAAGAACTCATCGGTTGAGATTAGGACAGTCTAACAAGGAAGAAAGGAAAAAAAAATAAAAAGAAAATAAGAGAAATTAAAAAAAAAAACCTGATGCACAACACAGTTGCTCACAATCAACCTATTGATACTCAGACGGATCCTGAACAAAAGCAGCCCCTCCAGCCAACTCCCTTTATTTTTATGGTGGAGCATAACACCGCATGGTTTGGGACATCCTTTTGACCAGTCTGGATCAGTTGTTCTGGCTGTGTCCCCTCCCAGCTCCTCGCTCAGAAAAGTCCTTGGTCTGTATAAGATTTGCTTATGCAGCTAAATTGCTCTGCAATTTTCTTATACAGCTAATTGCTCTGCAACAGCTAAACCATTGCATGCTATGGACACTATTTTCATTCAAAATCCGAAACAAAGCACCATATCAGCTATTAGAAAGAAAATTAACACAACCAAAACCAGGGCACACATTAGAATTGTTGATGCTTTTATTTATTTTATTTTTTTACTTCAGTAAGACACTTTGTTCAAAATCTGATGTTACATCAATTCTGTTAGACAAAAGTTATTTCCTGAAATGTAAATTCATTAGTCTTACTTATAGTAAGTTTCAAGAGTCCCAGAACATGAGTAAGTAAGTATCATGCAGATGTATCTTAAACTATGTCTATGCATATCTAGCTGAAATTGTTTCATGAGTAGAAGCATCGTCTATTTGTGACTTTTCTGGCCAGGTACAACACAGTGCCATTTTGATTTACTAACAAACTGGAACAATAGAAAACAAAGCAGAGAAGTTAGCAAGTTATCCTGCTGTTAACTTTTTCTCCAGTCAAGCTCCATGTGGCTTGGATTCTTTCCAGGACGGTAAGATTGAGCTAGGCATCATGTCAAGAGCAAACAAAATAAAATAGGGATCTTTGTATTGATTAAAGTTGTCTCATCATATCGGGAGTAGCAAGAAATGGTTGTTGGGCTAGCCCAGCTGACCATGCTACTGTGGGAAGGCTAACGATGACAATAACAAAAAGTTAAACTGCTTATTAAAACATGCACATATTTATTTTCCATTACCATGAGAGCCCCAAGAGAGGGAAAAAAACAAGCTGTGATGTAATAGAGGCAGAGTAAACAAGAGATCAATTTAGAAATTTAAATATTTCAAAATTTTGTAGCTCATATATGGTAGCATCACTGCAGATAAACTGGATTGCAAGGTCCAAATGTATTTATGCATGCCTTACTCACTCTGCATATTCACAGAGAAATATTCTCCTAAGGAATTAGGCTAAGGATATTTTTTCTATTTCCTATATGAGGGGCAAAATGTGGTGCTTCGTATGGTTAAGCATCAAGAATTTTTATCTTGAAGATTACCAGAGCAGGCCTAGAGAAATGAGAGACAGCAGGAAAAGTCTTAACAATTCTCTCTCAAAGAATGATGGATGGGACCATCATGAACTCAGTTGTATAATTCAAAAAATTTTACAATTAAAATGAAGCAAAATTATGAGTTTAGCAGTGATTAACTATGATTGTTGTGGTACTGCTAAGGAAGAGAAAGAAAAGACATATCAGAAATAGAGAGTGGCTACTTCATTTGCATCCTTTTTCCTCAGGAAAACCTTTAGTAACAGATGGGATGTCTGACACTGAGATTAACCTCAATGTCAAGATACTTAAAAATCCCAAATGAAAATGAAACATGTTTTAGGGTAAATCTTAGGCAAATAAAACTTCAGAGACAGTCAAGGGAATCTCATTAATGCATGGAAGACATCTAGCTCTTTGCCATGGAAAATCTAACATAGTATAAACAACAAATATCTGTGGTTGTAGCTGAGTCCTATGGCATCTGATATACAAGAGTGTATCTGAATTTTTGGGAGATAAATTAATTTACTAATATGCCTATTACATTTCAATTAAGTCTCATTGTTTGTCCTAAATCTGTTTGATCTGCAGCCTCTGTATAGAACCGTGTTCTAAGCAAATGCACCTTACACAGAACATTTTGTCACTGTTACAATTTAGAATAATTTATTTTTATTTCAAATTAAAACACTATCTTATTTTTAACCCAGTTTTCTGGTAGAACACTGTCATTTCAGTCTTGGTCATTCAGTCATATGGTGAGGTCACTGCAGTGCTGGAATGGTAGGGGTTTGTTGTCAGTTTTCATGCTGTATTGTAGAATTTATTCTTTTTAGGTTTTCTCACATGCCAGCTTGCTGCTTTCTTGCACAAGCAAACAGGAAATTCATCTTCAGCCCATGAATAAGTAGTCTGTTAGTGCTGAGACAGGGCAATTTGTCAATATTCCTGTGGCAGTAAATTCTCAGAGCATCTTTAGAGTTCCTCTTTCAATACTAAACAGGAGATATCCCTGAAATATCCTTCAGATTCATGAAATTTAATAAGAATTGATACTGTTTCAAATAAAGGCTTATTCCTGCAGCTTTTAAAGCTCTCAAGCTCTTAAAATAGTCCTAAAATTTAATTACTTCTTAAAGGACTCCTTGAATTTAAATAACCTTTCAAGATAGCGTCATATCTTATGAATACTCTTCAGAGAGGTAATACCTTAAGTTTCTTGCAGAAATTTGTGAAGCATTGCCAGATCAATTCATTCCACAAAATATATTTTCAAATGACTTTTTGTTTTAGTAACTGGTAGTGGCATTATATAACTCTGCCATATTGTACCTAACTTACATTGATGTTCATATAAATAGGAGAAAACCAAAATGTTATGTGAAGGTTTCTGTCAAGATACCTTTGCAACAGAAGGCAGAAAATTGTTCCTGATTAGAAGTCTGCTTGTTTGCTTACTTTAAACATATGCTTCAGTCTACTGAAGACATAGGAACACAAGCATGAGCTTAAATGCTCCTCCAAATATGAGGGTTGCTCTGAAAATAACACCTCCTATTTTATCCTGCTGGCCCACAATGTCAGAGGCAGGCATTACTGGTATGGCAGTAGAGGTTGAACCTTTCCATCAATATTTCATTACATTTTGTTGCTGTGTGACAGATGGCAGCAGAGGGGCAGTCTGACAAAATGGCATCTGACATGGAAGCACATATGAAGTAAAGGTATGGAACTAAATTCCTCCAGGCAGGAAAAATTGCATCCATTGACATTCATCGATGCTTGCTGAACATTTATGGAGACCAAACAGTGGATGTGAGCGCAGTGAGACGGTGGTGGTGTGTTTCAGCAGCGGCAACAGTGACAGTGGGGCACTTCTGCTGGTGCAGATTTTTGCAAGCACAGCATGCAGGCTCTTGTTCATCGCTGGCAAAAATGCACAGCTAATGGTGTTGACTATGTTGAAAAAGCATGTTTTGTAGCTGAGAATTTTCTCTATCAAATAGTGTTATTGTGTCCTTGTACCTGTTGTAGTTTCCACGGAAATACATAGGAGGCATTACTTTCAGGGAGATCTACTTAATATGGGCTATTTGCTAGAGCTTAGGGATTACTCAAGAGCAAGTAATTTCTAAGCAAATTTTACTGTAGTTTCTTCAGGCACTGTAGCCCTGACTAGACAGCAGTTGGTATGGAGTTTACCAGAGTTGATAGATGGCTTAGAAAATAAGAAGTAATTTCCTTCATTGTTCACTTAGATTTGTCAGTGTCTTAACTTTCAGAGCATAAATGAGAGGCCTCTCCAACAACAGTAATGTTAGGGGGAAAAAAAAAAGAGCAGCAAGAGGAAAAGTGCTTCGCCACTTCACCATAGCTCTTTTAGAGCCTCAGTTTCTCAGCATTTTCAAGAATCCATTCCAATTAGGAGGCCATTCTGAGAGAAACAGGAGCAAAGTGAGGCTGGAAATGTGACAAAGAAGTTTTGTTGGAGTATGAAGGTACAAAAATGTAACACAAATATAACAGGCTTGAAATACGGGGCTTTGCCAGCAAAGCTCTGAAACAAATTCCCAAAGGAATAAATGACTATTCCAAATGGCATCAATTCTTACTCCAAATGCAAATCACCCTTCTTCTATCTTGTTTCCCATAAACAAAACAGTCACATAAAAACAAAGCACTGCTATTAAGTGTTTAATTCCTCATACAGGGAAGGAACAAGTCAAGTATGACAGATGCTAGTCACCTCACGTACCCTACACTTGCCAGGTATTTGTGTACTTCACAATGAAAGCAGAATGAGAATCTACATAAAACAGAATGGCATACAACAAGAGCAGGGCAGGAGGGGTACTGTGACAAGGATATCATTACTGGGAGAACAGGGTAGAAAAAAAAGCTACCAAAGATGTGCTGCTGCAGCTGAATTATGTAGAGCTCTGAAAAGAAACGAGCTCCAATTTAACACACTGATTTATTCTCTGGTTCTGTTTCCTCACTTATGACGTAATCATTAATCAGCTACTTCTACAGTGAGAAAAACTGGTTTTTGATTAAATTAATCATGAATATAGTACAGAAATAGTTCCCTGCAAGTATCCTTTTAAGCAAACACTCCACTCCCACAGATTTTCACAAGAAACTTCACAGTAGATAAAATAGGTGCAAACATGATCTAAGCAAAATTCTATTTAGCAATTGTCAAAACATTAGTGAGTAGATTTCCTCATTATTCACTCAGCTCTGCCGGTATCTTTGCAGTTAGAGCACAGACAAGAATCCACTGCTGCAAAGCAACAAAAGCAGGAGGAAAAAGCATATTTCTAGCTAGGCTGGAAGCCTCTCCTCTCACCTTGGCGTTAGGTGCCTCTGACTTTAAGGGCCAGAATTGTTTCTGGCAATTCTCAAGAGGCAGGGAGTGGGATTGTAAGCCAAAGAATGGCTTTTGAAGCAAGAACAGAGCTCCTGCAAAAACCATTTTCTTGCCTGCAATCACTCTTTCATCTCAAGCCATTTGTCTGATCGAAACTGCCTGACCTATCATTACTTAACAACATTACAAGGGCAGTTCTGTTCAATGACACTTAAAAGTTTCAACTTGCCTCTAGATTAAAATCAACATTCTGGAGGGATTCCTAGACAAAGCTAGGAGTCAGAGTCATGTGCCCAGAGCACATAAATTCGTTACCCTTTGAGCTAGAACCATAGCTCCTTAATTCAAGAGGCTCCACCACTACACCAACATTAATGCTCATTACTCTAATTGCATGTTGGGATCAAACACCTGGTTTACAAATACAATGCCAACATACTATAAATTTATACATGTATAAAATAACAACAAATTCCACTGACTGAAAGATCTGAGGATTTGCCTGGAGGCTTACATATAACAGTCACTTTGAACAGTCCTAAATTTAACCAATATGCTATAAAAGAAAGAAAAATGCACAGCACTTCATATACTTGTCGCTAGCACTAATTTAAACCACACTGTGGAATAAGCTATTTAAATGGGCTTGTTGACCTACTTTTTAATCCCAGCTTTTAGGGAAGAAAAGAATCTAAGCAGTAACTTAGAAGGTTGTTATTTCCTATAAATCATACTTTTATATGTGTCTTTCCACACAGCATTTTATGTTTTTTTTCTTTTTTTTCCAACTGAATGCAGGTGCAGATTTTTCTGCAGAATATTAGGAGATGGAAAATTATTTTAGTTCATTATTACCTTTAAGTGATCTTCATTGTCTGACATTTTGGAAATCATTTTGCCTTTAATCACTCTTTCCTCTGTCTTCAGTCACTTCCATGTGAGAGGAATAAGACCACCTTAAATATAAAAAGGAGCTCAACACCATATAAAACTACATATGAGGGGATATAAAGGGACTTTGTTTTGTCATAAAATTTTTTTCCTCAAGATCAGTCCAAAAAATTATTCATTTCTCTTCAATGTTTGTCCCAAGAATGTATTTCTAGGTTCTCCACTGTTCTGTTACACCCTGTACATGTAAGTGCCATACCAAAATATTTTTCCTTAAGACAACAGTCATCCTATGTATTTCTTACTAGCCTCCAAGATAGAGATGAATTAAAATAGGTCAAAAGGAGTCTACGATGTAGTTCCTCCAAATACCAATTCACTTACACAGGGAAGCTAATTAATCAAGACTAACAGAACAACCTGTGGGTGAAAATAAACATTTGCATTTTCACAGGTACACGATTAGAAATGAAATGCAAAAGTTGGTCTCCGTGGCTCAGTATTTTTACTAGACAAGTCAACAGCATAAAAACAGAAAATAGGTTTCTGGTAAAGGAAAGCTGTACAGCTAGCACATCTCTGTGAAACGTATTCATGACAGCCTCCCTAGTTTCAATGGCTGTCTGTCAGAAGACAACTGGACAATAAAGGCAATCCACAAGTTGGACACAGTGAACAGCATACACAAAATCCATTATGCTTGTGATTTAATTGAATGCACAGAAAAAAACCACAATATAGCTAGGAGCTAGAAAAAAACAGCTTTGAACTACTTATTGGTAGGTGTCCAGTTGTGGCATGTTGAACATATTTGTGAGCTACTTGACCAGACTTTAAGATGCAAGATCAGTTCATCAGCTACAGTGTGTGAAGATAAATATCTTTATGCAGGGGGACACTGGAACTGTGCACATTCCATAGGACGGAAGCCTTCATCTGAGTAATAATACATTGCCAATTTAATTTTTCTAGAAACCATTCTGTGGTAAAGAACGACCATGTCCTCCTTTCCCTGGGACATGTGAATTCCTTACCAATGTGCATGCTTGCACTTTACAGGGTTAGGCAATTGTGGAAATAAGTGTCTTCCACCAGAAGATACAAGAGAGGCATTTTCACCTTTGACCACATCAAAGAAGCAGTAAAGCAATCAAATTAAGTAAGGAGTAAAGAAACTATAGGGTTAAGAAACAAGCATTAATAAAACTAGAAAATCACAGCACAAAACAACTAACGTGAGAGCTGGCAAGGCAAGATAGGATGAGGATTTTTTCTTTCATATATATAGCCTCTAAAAGGGTGAAGGAGAAAAGTGGCAATTACTAACAGCAGAAGAAATGCTGTGAAAATATGAATAAATAATAAAGATAAATCTATGTCAAACCTAAAGAATATAAACCATCTTTATCCTCACCAAAAAGCCCAGAAATTATCACCTGAAAAACATCACAGAAGGAACAGTCTAGGGGCCAAACATGTTACTGGAAAAACAAAACAAAAAAAAAAACCAGTACAAATTCAGACTTTAGTTAAAAAGAGGCAGATGAAACTGCATAGACAATTATGGACTGCACAGACAATCACAAACTTACAGACCAAACTAGCCCCTTGAACTTTAGCAGTAAGATATAATGAGATGTTTTAAAAAAAAGCTTGCTGACCTGGTATCCTTGCAATTTCATTGTTTGCAAAGCTTTAGTTAGTGGAAGCCGCAGGTAAGCCTTCTGTTCTGAAGGTAGATGTGGTTAAAAAAAAAAAAAAAGAGATGAGTAAATCCAAGAAATTCAGTCCCATTTCAGCTAATTATAGCCTGACATATCTTGCCAGAATAGTCTTTCCTGCCTGAGTTTTGGGGGTTTGGTTTTGTATTGTTTACACACTTGTGCAGTTAAAAATCACAGAAACAAACTGACAGGAGACACAAAACAGGTCTTTTCCTCACAGTTTAAGTAATATACATATAATTCATAGCTCAGTAACCAAAAGGTATTCTATATTGCTGATTTCGTAGCATGAAAAGTTAAGGGACCAATTTAAAGAGGTGCAAACCATATGAAAAAAAAACAATATTAATTTCCAAGCACGTAAGCAGTGCACATAACAGCCAAGGACTGGTAAAAACCTGCAAGTACTCTTTAGAAGAAGGATGGCACTGGGGATTGAAAGGGACACTTGGTGAGCAGATTGACTTAAATTGTGTTTTTTATTAGTATCTAAAAAAGTGTATTTTTCAGGAGGCTTTGAGATAATCAATTTGCTTTAAAATGCTGCGTGACAACATTTTAGTTAATACCTCTGTGCATCAACAAATCAAAGCAGATACCATTTTCTCGGCAGCAGGCAGAACTTCTCACTCTAGCGTAGAACAAATACACAGACTGAGCGGTTCCTCTGGCTTTCCCCTGGCATCAGGCATCCTCAAGTGAACTTTTGGCAGCATCCTCTTGGGGAAAAGTAATGTTTATTTAAGAATCCCAATGAAATAGATGCAAACAATTTTATGCTTATAGCCCCAAGAAATATGACTTAAGGTGGTGAGGCTCTCCAAAGGTGGAAAGGAAAGTTTGCCATTTAGAGCATGAGGCTGTCTCCTTCACTCTCTGCTCCATTAACTCAGCCCATGAGGCCCACACTCCATGCCTCCTACAAGGCTGCAGACCTGTCCTCCACGGCACACTGCCGACAGCTGATTCAAAACTTGGTATTCTCCATCAGCTTCACTTGTTTAGTGAAGAAAAAGTTATGAACCTGAAGCCCAAAAGTACCTGCATGATTACTTCCTTTGGAGAGTTATATCTTTTCTTTCAGTCAAGGCTTGAAGGAAAAGCAACATACAGTCCCTAAGAGTCAGGCCTCTGCCTTGCACAGTTGAGAGAAAGGGCTGTCTTTCTGCAAGATGCTTGTGCTCATTTTTACACACACAGGATATCCGTGGGTATTCACTTCAGTCAGATGCTAACCACAGCTTTGCTAGGAGAAATCCCAATTTCACAAATACTTACAAGCTTTATATTTCTTTAGAATAATATATATTTGGGATCATGGAGTTAGCATTGCTGTTCTAAGGAACTCTCAGGACAAATTATGGCTCTAACTCCATTAGAGTTGTAGTTATGATTAAGAGATATCATAATGCAAAATCTGTTTTGGAATAGCATTCACATGTACACGGTGTAACAGAACAGTGGAGAATCTAAAAATACGCACTTGGGACAAACATTAAAGATAAATGAATAATTGTTTGGACTAACCTCAAGGAAAAAAATTTCATGACAAAGAACTAAATTAAAGAAAGTCCTTTTATCCTCCCTTCTAAGTAGTTTTATATGATGTCTGATGCTCATTTNTTTTTTTTTTTAAATGATTTTCCTGAAGTCAACTCCCAAGCAAAGTAGGGGGACAAAAAGAAACAAAAAAATGTTAGTACCTTTAAGGCTATACCTTGTCAGGTTGACCAGAAGAATCTGAAGCTAGTATCACGGGACACATTTGAGACCTGTGTCCAAATCCCCCAGAAACCAGAGCATTAAAACAAAATAAAGACAACCCAGAGACAGCAAGGAGAGCGAAGACAAAGGAAATTGCACAAGTTATGACTTTGTGTCAAAACTGTGCAGACTTCATGACTGGTACATCTTTCACCAGGAAGGCAGCTGCTTCAGAAGGGAGAATTTGGTCCACAAGCTATGTTCAGCAGTACGCTGTTTAAGTTTTCCTGCTGAAACTGAGTGATATGCTACAAACAACAAGGGAATAGGTCAGGAGAACTGACATTTAGCCACATGACAATAAGCCCAGAGAGGTGCAGCCAGGTCTCAGAAAGGTTTATGGCTTCTCCTCAGTGGTGATAAGCATCTGAGGTGACACAACAGGCAGGAACTGACTCACAGTCTTCTTGTAGTCACCAATAGCCAAAAACACCTAAAAGATGTGATTACTGTATTCCTCAGTAAAAGTTTTGTGGCTTTCTGCAGGAGCTGACTCAATTATCAAAGTGCACATCTTAGACACATGTGAGATCCTTTCCAGAGGGCAAACAAGTTAGCCTGAGAAGCTCTATGAAGGAGCTACCGGGCCTTTCAGGGCCATCAAGGCCAGAAGGTGAATGTGTCATAGTGAGAAGGGAAGAACAGTGATTTACTCCTTTATTCAGACACATGTGGTTATCACTCGTAATTTTCTGCATCTCTGAATAACACAAAGGAGACTGATGCTGCCTGTTCAGTATCTTGGACAGGAAAAAGGAGTCATGCAATAGAGAAGTGTCTTTTCAAAAACCAGAATTAGAAGCTGTCTTACAGAGAGAGAGAGAAATCTCAATGAAAGTAGGAATTGGATCTGGAACTCCTGCTTCCATGCACTTATTTCCCCCTCCATCTTGATCCTTCCAAACCAGTGATGGGATGACAGCAATCAGAGAACGAGCTCTGATGACACACAAGGGAAAGGAATAACTAGCAGCACTCTACCAGAGAAAACAATTAAAAAATCTATTAGCTAATTCCCAAATTAGTTGCCAATAAGCTAGTTCCTGTGTAAGTTCATAAAAAATGTGACATCATTTCACCAGCTCTCTTTACTCTGGTGTCTCTACCTCTGAGCAGATCAATATGTACATCCACCCAAGACTGAAAATGCTGACAACTAATTATTTTTGTTCATACGAAGACAAAACACTTTGCGTTGCCTGAAATGGAATTCATTGGTACCAAGAAGACAGCTGCAAAATAGGAAGACACACCACGCAGAGAGCATTTAATCTAATCTAACAAAGATTTCCAAGCAAGTTTTAAATACCATGCTTTGTACCTCTAAGCAATAAGTCTGCTATGCTATATATGCTTTTAATACACTCACAACACAACTCATATCCACCTTGCATGTTTCTATTGCTGTATTCTGCATTTCATTTTGGCAGCTATGCCTAATCTACTTCCATCAGAGAACCAGTGCTGTATTCCCAGTTGGGAGCAACACAGCGTTGATCCGAAAAGTACATCACAAGAGAGTAAGATATGGTTTATAAGACAAAAGTGGAGAGAATGAGTAGAGCACAGTTGTGTAGCAATAGCTTTTAAAGTTATATTTTCCCCCCCAGTATATTCTACCTCTTGTTATGGATGAAGATGATGGGCCCACAGTTTTTCAAGATCTAAAATAGACAAACCTTATTTTTCTCCCATGACTTAAAAACGTAATTTAGCCTTTGCTGAGCAGAGTTATTTCTATACATAAACCATGCCAGTCAATTACATCGAAACAATTTCATTCAGGTCACTAAACATCAGTAGGTAGTGCGATTTAGTGTCAGGAGTGTATTATACAAGAGCACAGCAATTTTGAGGTCTGGAATTGAAATGGAAATTGCAATGTGGATGAATATTGACAGTAAGCACATACAGCAGCAGGGAGCATCCTGCACTTACCCAAGGCCATGTGACCAACCCATTTGTGTCAAGGAATCCTTCTCTTCCTCAAATAACTACAGAACTGTATTTTCTTAATTCCTGTAAATTTTTAGCATTTGTGCACAAACTATTGTGCAAATGTATGAGACACAAAGACCAAGAAAGTTACAAGAACAAAGATATTGCAGTTAACTTCACAGTTCCAGGTTCATAAAAGCCATTTTATTCCCTTGCATAATTAAATTTTTTTATTTAAACCTGAAATTAAACAATATTAAATATTTCCTGACATGATTTTTTCTCTCTGGAAGAACTACAGTAGGTGATGACTTAAGTTTATTCATCCGAGAGTTGTAACATCTTTGAAATGCAACTATAAAATACAGAAAGAGGAGACATCTTGCTTGGGCCACTGTTCAAAAAAGTCTCATTGGTACTCTTCAGAAGAAAGGGTTTTGATATTTTCTTACCAAAAATAAACAAATAAATATCTTACTTTTGTGAGCAATTGTTTAATTAAATAGAACTGAGCTGGTGTCACATCTTCCAAATACACATTATATTTCTAGAAATACAGTGTCTCCTAAAATAGCTTCAAAGGATGAGCTCTACCTTAAAAGGCTCCATACTCAAGCATCAGTACTTAATTCAAGACTGGCATGCTCTGTTGACCAGAAGACAGCAAAAAAATTCCTTCAACTACTGCTTCTTACTGCTTTTGTCTGTTCAAAATGTTTTTTTTTTTTTTTTACTATTCAGAAACGTCATCACATTATCTCTGAGGAGTAGGGCTATTGCTTAGCCATGGTTATTACCTCTTGGCTCATATACTCTAACAGTCAGAAGAATTATACTGTTATTTTTTTCCCCATGATGGATTTTACCAATTGATCTTTATTGGTCAAAACTAGCATCATATTCCATCAACCAAAGACCATTTTTCCACTCAAAGATTTGGAGTTATGGCAAAATTTGGACTGGTTTTAATTGACATAGATTTTTTGCTGAATTAGATAAGGGGTCTAAAACTTGACACTTCCATACTAGTTTTACCTTTCTCTTATTCTGTTCTTTGACAGAAACGATGCAGACAGCAGAACACAATTTAAATGGAGTATTAGAGTTCTTCAGTTATTGAGCAAACAATTGATAAATGAATTGTTAGCTCTTCTACGTTCATTGTAGCAATATTAACATTAAGTTGTTACACTAAACATACGTAACTGACACACTAGTCATGTTAATTGATTACATACCAGCTGTGTTTGGAAGAGTTGCTTCATAACATCCCCAGTAGCTGCTTCAAAAGAAGTTAAAACGAAGAAACAACTTGGGAGTCCATCAAACTCCACTTCTAACAAGCTACTCAGAATTAAAAATAGGTGGAATAAATACTTCAGGATCATTTCTCATCAATGAAATCTTTGAGGACTATTTTCTGCAGCTGTAATCAGTGCTCAGGTCAGTGGGACTACCTGTGTTAGTATAATTCTCCACAAGTAACATTGGGATTCAGGCATAAGCTTATCAAATGTTGAGAGTGGAAAGAATTATATTCCTGAGGCTACAGGACCTCTGCAATAGCACTGGGGCAAGACATATTTCCAAAATTTCTAATGTGATTTTGCTTTCAATTCCCCTCTTCTTCCAGCCTGATTCTTCAGGTATTCCCTCCTTCTCCTCATATTCTCTCTTCTATCCACTTCGCCCTTCCAGCATCTCAGGCCAGGCTGCCTTCAGCAAAGGTTCAATCTACCATTTGCAAAACAGTTCAAGATGTGGTTAAAAGGAATTTCACTCCCTCCACACTGCTGTTTTTGTCCTCTACACATCGGCAACATAGGATCATATTTTCATTTTGAACGGACAGAAATCAAAGAACTAAACATTTCCCAAAAGATTTTCAATGGGAGAAAGCAAATGACCCATATCTTGGGGAACACAGAGCTGAACCAAGAAGAAAAACTGCAGCCTACTTCCAAAAACAGTCTTTCTTCTAAGCTGAAAAAGCATGAACCCTTGGTGTTAAATGGAGTAGAATTACAAAAACATTTATTTCTTTCACATACCCATGTGAACCTAAGTCACACACTTAGTCAAACTCTGCCCTTCATTAGGAAAGAGAAAGAAAAATCAAAACCTTCAAAACCTACAAAATGGAAAAAAGGCTGTTAGAAAATTCTTTATTTTTCAGAAATATGAAGGTGTTTAGACAGATACACCTTGTTTTTCTGACTTGGAAATCTCTGACAACAAATAATTAACAGAAGCCGCCAGCCTGTCAATCACTGAAGAGCTTTAGACAACATCTTCCGAAGCAACCATCACAAATAGTGATGGTGCATGTTCCAGTACAGACTTTTATAATTACTGTTGTAAGTCTCATACAATTTAAGTGTATTTTATGAACTAGAAGATATATTACTAGCTTATATTACTTAGAAAATCAAACAGAACTATGTATTCCCTACCTAAGTAACTGTGAGTTCATTGTACCTGTGAAACAGCATGCAGCATAATTTCAGAAAATCTGAAGGTGTAGTCTTGAAGAAACTGACTCTGTTCTAATATTTTCCATGAAGTTCAAATTACGTGAAGGCATTTAGATTAGAGGATTAAAAAGTACAACACGTAAAACTCGAGGGGTTCTTAAAACGGTAGCTGCAGTATCAGTTAAGCCAAAATCAGTAATGTAGGCACTTAGCGGTGGTTTAATATAGACACAAAATTTATGAATCATGACAAATACTGATTCATCGGGGAAGGCAAGTAAGAAGAATCAGCACTTTTGTAACTCTGCACAGTGCAAGAGTTGAGCAATGTTTTTAATTTTTATCTTTTGTCTGCAGTAACATGATTTCTAAGACAGTCAAATATAATAGCTTTAAAAAACCTTTCACAGAATCACAGGGGTTGGAAGGGATCTCTGGAGATCATCAAGTTCAACACTCCTGCTAAAAGCAGGTTCCAACAGTAGGTTTCACTGCAAATTGTTCAGATAGGTTTTCAATATCTCTAGAGAAGGAAACTCCACTGCCTCTCTGGGAAGCCTGTTCCAGTGCTCTGTCACCGTCACAGTGAAGAAGTTCTTCCTCATGTACAGATGGAACTTCCTGTGTTCCAGTTTCTGCCAGTTTCCCTTTGACCTGTCACTGCACACCTGACCCTGGTCCCATCCATTTGACTCCCACACTTTAGACACTTATAAACAGTGATAAGATCCCTTCTCAATCTCCTCTTCTCCCAGCTGAACAGTCCTAGGTCTTTCAGCCTTTCCTCATAAGGAAGATGTTCCCAGCCTCTGGTCATCTTTGTGGCCCTCTGCTGGACTCTCTCTAGAAGTTCACTGTCTTTCTCAAGCTGTGGAGCCCAGAACTGGAAATGGTACTCCAGATGTGGCCTCATCAGGGACAGAGTAGAGGGGGAGGATCATTTCCTTTGACCTGCTGGCCACATTCTTTTTTAATGCATCCCAGGATACCACTGGCCTTCTTGGCCACAAGGGCACACTGTTGGCTCATGGTCAACCTGTTGGCCATCAGGACACTCAGGTCTTTCTCCACAGAGCTCCTTTCCCAGCAGGTCAGCCCCCAACCTGTACTGATGCATGCGGCTAGTCCTCCCCAGGTGCAGAACTCTACCGATGCCCTTGATGAACCTCGTAAGGTTTCTTTCTGCCCAACTCTCCAGCCTGTCCAGGTCTCGCTGAATGACAGCACAGCCTTCTGGTGTGTAAGACACTCCTCTCAGCTTTGTATCATCAGCAAACTTGCTGAGTGAGGACTCTACCCCTTCATCCAGGTCACTGATGAAGATGTTGAACAAGATTGGATCCAGTACTGACCCCTGGGGAACACCATTAACTACAGGCCTCCAACTAAACTCTGCGCCTCTGATTACAGCCCTCTGAGCTCAGCCAGTCAGTCAGTTCTCAATCCATCTCACTGTTCAGTTATCTATCCCACACTTTTTAAGCTTTTTTACAAGGATGTTGCGGAAGACAGTGTCAAAAGACTTGCCAAAGTCAAAGCACTCAACATCCACTGCTCTCCCCTCATCTACCCAGCTGCTGATGACATCATAGAAGGATACCAGGTTGGTAGAGCATGATTTACCCTTGGTGAATCCATGTTGAATACTCCTGATAATATTTTCTTCTAATTGCTTGGAGATGGCATCCAGAACAAGTTGCTTCATCACCTTCCCAGAGACGGAGATGAGGCTGACTGATTGGTAGTTGCCCAAATACTTCTTCTTGTCCTTTTTGAAAACTGGTCTGACATTAGTTATCCTCCAGTCTTCAGGCACCTCTCCCATTCTCCAAGACCTTTCAAAGATGATAGAGAGCTATTTGACAATCACTTCTGTCTGTTCCCTCAGCATTCGTGGGTGTATCCCATTAGGGCACACGGATCTATGTGTGTTGATTTTGCCTAGACAATTTCTGACCAGATTCTCCTCAACCAAGGGGAAGTCTTTCTCTCCTCAGATGCTCTCTTATCTCCGGGGTCTGGGATTTCTGAGGGGCAGTCTCAGCAATAAAGACTGAAGCCAAGAAAGGCATTCAGTAACTCTGCCTTCTCAGTGTCCTCTGTTACCAAGGCACCCACTTTATTCATGATGTTTTCCCTGGTCTCCCTTTTGTTATTGACCTAAAAGAAGCCTTTCTTGTTGTCCTTGGCATCCCTCGCAGACTTAATTTCAGGTGGGCCTTAGCCTTTCTTGTTGCATCCCTGCATGCCCTGACAACATTCCTGTATTCCTTCCAATTGGCCAGAACTCTTCTCCACATTCTTTAGATGTTCTGCTTCCATTTGAATTTTTCCATGAGCTCCTTGCTCATTCACACAGGTCTCCTGTCACCTTTGCCTGATTTCTTACTCTTAGCGATTCACTGATTAGGATCCTTCAAGGGACTATTTCATTTACTGATGAAGAAAAATAGAATAGTTCAAGAATAAACCAAAAGTTATTCCTGGTATAATCTTTTTGACTTCAATGGACTCAGTTGTTATTGCATGTTTCATATACAGCATCTTCAAAGTAAACAAAATATAAGGGTTTTTAGAAAATCTTGTATAATAAAACGGATCAGAATTATTACTTGTTTTAAGCACATTACTCGGTATGAACTTATTGCTTTAAAATGGATACATTTAAGGGTAAATAATACATATTACAAGAGTACTGGAATCTGACTTGCTTTAAGCGTAGGTGGTGTTAATTGGTTTTAATCCTGGAGTGATATTTTACTATTAACTGATTTTCCTTTCATTGGTATTATGTTAGAGTAAATGCAAGAACGTAATTCACTAAGATGACAACTATTGAAAAAATTTGAATTGACTAGTTTTTCCTAGGGAAGAGGAAGGACAAAGACATACGATGCTACAAGCCTTTGAGGTAGCTGAGATGAGAAACTAGTCTTCCATTAAGAAAAAGAAGAAAACAAATCACTACTGGGGGAAGCTAAGAGCTCTGTGAAGGAGTGAGGGATAGTTTGAGTTCAATCTTACTTGCCAGCAGGCAAAGTTCAAGGGCTCACTGATGTAAGGTCACGGTGAAACAGATTGCATTTGTGATAGAGTCTCCAGGGATTTGGTTGAACTTTGTGCTCCACATGGCTTCATATGAAGATGCAGTTTTGTAACATTTAGGAGCAGAGAGATACAAGTTTAATAACCTCTTTGTTTCTGTAAAAGGCCTTAGAGGAAAGAATTTAGCACGATGGAGATTTTTCTGTATCTTCACCTTTGCCATAGAATCGCAGTTAAACAGTTATTCAAATAAGCAGGTACAGCTGCTACATTTAGATGCAATAAAATTGAGTTTATTTGCATGAGCCCATTATGTAATCACAAAAGATTTGTTGTACAAACGGGCTTGACAAACTGCAAAACTTATGAAGCCTGGTGACCTTTGTTTAATGCCTTGTATGATGTGGCACGTTCATACATGGGATTGTGGATGGAATAAGCAGTTTAGGAAGGAATCAGCCAGTTAAAATATTGCATTCCTGAGAAAAGAGGGGACAAGAAACAGTCCAGTATTATTATTTACAAGGCTGTATTGCAAGGAAATTCTCCCCAAAATACTTTCTCCAAAAGAGATTCACAATATAGTTCCTGCCCATTCCCTGCAAGATCACTGCTCTTGTATTATCACTTGCAAGTATTATCACTTATGGTTGCATCTGAGGACTTTGGGCATCTGCAGTTTAGCACCTGTCGTAGTCAACAGTTTGTTAACTTCAATACATAGCATTCTGGCATCTTTCTGCTAGTGAGCCCTTGCAGAAGCAGTACAATTTCCTACCCTCATCATGCAGGTAGTTTGATCAGGATGTCACCATAAGGAGAATATAAATACAGAATCTTTAATTATTTTCTCTTTTAAATAGAGAAGGTCAGGAGATATTACAAATACTAGATATAAAATTGAAGAAATTTCATTACAGTCTGTGTGAGGAGGAATTAAAAGGAGAGCTATATTTCTTTTGTCTTCTGATAAACAAAGAAGGATAGGATTTTAATAAAAAAGGACAATTTTCAGGGCATAAACTATGGTAATGAGATGAAATTAGGAGCAGGATATTTTAGGCTCAATACTTTAAAACTGTGGAGGTTGGTTATATTTGTTTTACAAGAGAACCCTATTGCTTAGGACATTTAATAATAGCTGGCTAAAGCAATCATTACTTTATTGAAACAGTTATGAATTAGATACTCTAATTTTTCCGCTTCATCTCAGATTCCTGGGCCACAGGCAAATGAAAAGGGATCCTGTTTGTATTAGTAATGTTTTTAATATCTGTGATTCTTTTTGCAACAAGTTCAATTTGGAAAGTTGCAGTCCTCTGAATACAGACAACACTATTAATCACGTGCTACGCCTCAAAACAGATATTCATCCCTTCTCTCCTCACACAGATTGAGAAACCATTAAAGAGAACAAAGCAGAAAGGCACAGCCTGTCAAACTGCAAAGCACTAGAAAGGTTATCGTAATACACTTGCAGGCTGCTGTCTTTTCCAGCCTGTATGACAGATGAAAAATTTCGTTCCTGTGACAAAAACGGTAATGAGGATAGAAAATGGCACAACATGAATCCAGCTTTCTGACAAGGCTCCTAATGAGAATCAGGATTGTGCAAACTTAATCTAATCCTGTCACAATATTAGAACTCAAGTCACAAGGGACATTCTTACATCTATAGTTTCATATATATTATTCTCAGGAGCATACAATTTACACTGAAAAAGAGATATAAGGGCCGTCCTTTGAAGCTGAAGGAGGCTTGCACCTTCGTAAAACAGTAGGGTCAATCTGAAAGAAGTTCAGTCTCAAGCCCCAGTATCATGAATGCAGCTGATTGCACCATAACTAAATGTACACTAGGGCAAATATTTCTTTGTATACATGACTGAGAAAACGCAATCTGAAAGCTGGTTTTCTCTGATCTAGAAAATGAGTTTTATAGTGGCTTTTTATCAGTAATATGCACAAACCTCACAATTTCATTCTGAGAAATGTGTGCTGGTATTTATACAGTAATTGAGCAACTACGTCATGTAGAATTCTTTTCATAGCAATTTTTTTTTATTTAAAAATTTTATTGACTTTCCAGCTCATGCTTGAGTCTCTAGGGACTGTCTCCACATTGTCATTATCTTACTTGCGTTTTCAATCTGCTGTCATAAATAAGATCTAAGAATTTTAAGTGCAAAAAACAGTTCTCTAAAGAATGTTGTGCCTCAAGGACATAAAGAATATAATTTCTGCAGAGTATATCCAGAAAACACTGTATGCAGGAACACTGTAAAATTAGACATTAGCTGACTCTCAGTACTAAGCCCAGAAACAGTCTTAAGTTGGGGAAATAGTCCTACCTAACTTGGGGAAAGAGTCCTAATTATTACTGAGACCTCCATCTCATATGCACCTCTCAATTTGGAGATACGGTACCTCAGATACATAAAATATCTGAGATAAAATACGCTCATTACTTTCCCTCCAGTCTCATTATTTAACTGATGCTGAAAACACACATGGGATTACAAACTAACTCCTTCTTAGTTCTAAATACCACAAAACCACGTTTGCTTTACGTGCTAGCAAGCTACATCAGTCAGAGTCAGACATCAGTAAGTCTACACAATATCATGTGTAGCAAGGCAATTTGACTCCTGGAGACACAAGCTGCTTAATACTCTGGGCTTAAAGCTACACAGATTCACTGAGCTCCTCAGAAAGAAAACACATGGTGCTTGTCTGGAAGACTAATTGGAATACTTCTATTCAGCACATTCTTTATATGCAGAAAGAGATGTTGCTCCTTGGATTTTAAAATTGTTAAGTATTGTTATTTAAATAAATATCTTTATAGAACATTAAAAAACCCAAAGTTCTTTAAAGTAGCTCTGGTAGAATACATGTTGGCACAAATACAAACAAGCCTCAGAAGGCACATGTAAGATGAGATCTTGAATGACTAAATTATGACAAGACCAACTCATTGTTTTGTGTCTTACGTTTTCTAGACTTGGCACTACACAGACAAAATGCTGCTGGAGAAAGAAAATATTTTAACTTCATCCAAAAGATCTAGTCTAAGACACTTATCAGGAAAGAATAAAATTATTTTTAATAGCTTATTGAATCTATTATCTGCCTACTGTGACACTCATTTATGTAAACATCACTTGGGGTTTGATGCAGTGCTATGATCTTCATAAATACATTCAAAATCTAGTATGGCTTTTCTTTTGTAAGATCATAACCTAACCCTAACCCTGGGCAGACCATAGAACAAAAGCAGGAAAGCCCACTTGCTGGTGCAAAATACCTTCACGTACAAGAAGGATTGAACTTCTGTCACCAATATGGACGTCAATTATAAAGTTACTGTACCATTGGAAATGGGTAAGATACAAAGAAAACTGTGAGAGGAAATGGCTTATTTACCATCTTGTTTCAAGGATAGCAAAGCTTTCTCTTAAGTGCATTGTCAAGGGTTTAAAGCACCTCATTCTCAATTTTTGTGGCAGCAGAAGGCTAAAATGAAAAAAAATACCTAAAAGAAGCAGAAAGGGACAGTTCAACTTAAGTGGCAATTTTATTATAGGCTATTAACATCTCCCTGAAGACAAGAAACTAGCTGCAGTCATTCAGGTGAGAAGATGCAGGTGCAGCAGAGATCAAGAAATCAGATTGAGAAGCAGGCCTGATTTAACAGCCCATCACACCGCTGCCTCAGCTAATGGAGAATGCACTGGCACAGTACCATCAGCAATTGCATTTTAAAGTTTTACTGTCCTCCTTCCATACCTTCTTTCTATTGTAATTTAAAATAATCTTAATATTAAGAGATTATTTTCTAGGCCACTGGAAGATGGGGTGAGGAGAGGGAGATAGGATGATTTATTTAAACTCTTCTGATGTAGGAGTGATAAAGTCAACTTGTGCAAGCTTGAGGTGTGCTATTTTTCCCACATGAACTCATTTGAACTGCAGGAAAACTTTGTGCAACCCTTAACAAGTTTGTGGTTCTCTGATGAAGGGACTGAAGGAGAAGCATTTGTGATGGCAGCGGAACGGATAAAGGCAAGCAGCACAGTCCCCAGGACATGCAGGACTGTGACCAGCAATAACATTGGCCCTGGTGCAAGAAGCAGGCACTGGAAAGATAAGCTGTATCGCTCTCCAGTTTTTCCAGAGGTTTATGAAAAGCACTTGGCACAGTATCAGTAAAAAGCAGTGGTGGGTGAAAATGCCACGCTTCCTGAGCTGCCCATGTCTCCATGGGTTCTTAGTTTGGGGTATTTCCACTCCCAGCTACATCAGTGACTTGTCATCTGGTGCCTTCCCATACATCCTGCAAATAAAGGTTTCCAGATTTTTCAACAAAGACAGAGTCACAATAGCAACATAGTTGTAAAGAAACTCACAAATTTAAATTAAACACACTGTGAAATTAATTTTTTGTGTGTGATTTTTACTTCATATGTTAAGATACTGAACAACCAGCCATTGCAGGAAGATTCTAGTCCATAGCATTTCCATATTAGTCTCTGGGGTGCATGTGGAGTGCTCAAACTAACAATTCAGTGGCATTTTGGCATGACAGAATATCACATACTGAGGAACGTGAAAATTATATTAAAAGGTCAAGAGCTGTGGTATATAAATGTACATTAAACTGGAAGCTACTTACTGTTTCTCAAAAATACCTAGAGTTTTGAGGGCTTATTGTTGTTTTTTGTTTGGTTAGTTTTTAGTTTTTGGTTTTAGTTTTTAATTCAAGAGGAAAATGCAACCTCTGTTTTGAGGATGAGGCCTGTACTGCACATGCTCTGTACATCCTCCTCAGGGTAGGAATTTCACTGAGAGAAAATGGCAGATGACAGCTTCCCACGATAATGGGCAGCACTGAGGCCACAACCTCCCAAGGTGGGAGGTGATCAGTCCCATGCACCAGCTGCTCCCACACCACCTGATTTCACCAGGAAATCCAGAACAGAACAGCAGCTCCAATGAGAGCAAACAGGAAAAGATGCAGAGGGGTTTCTAAAAAAAGATTCTATACAAGAGCTGGCTGATAGGACTGAGGACTGAATTTTGAAGCAAGTTTCACAGAAGCATGATGGAAAGTGTGGCAGGTTGCAGCTGCATAGAGCATTATAAAGGGTGCAAAGTTCTGCTATATGTGTTTCCTTATCAGGTCTTGAACCGTTGACTTCATAGGGCATTGCAGAAGGCAAAAGCATGATGTGAGTGGTAACAGCAGATTTGTCATTCAACACTGACATTTAGCAAGGCATTTTCCAATAGCCATTATACGTTCCAGGATCACTGCATACAGAAGCCAGCATAACATTCATTCAGCATATTTCTTCCAGTTTTCATAGTGCACTATGCAATTTGAAGCATGAAAACTCAATTACTCATATACATATATTTCTTCTGCAGCTCAAGCTACACACATATGGTTTTGCAATGGGAAATGGAGTCATTCTTAGAACAAATTCCACCTTTTCCTAGAAGTAGATATTTTTAAATTTATATAATAGAAGCACCTAAGGATTTATTATGCCAATCACAGAAGACTGTGAAGAAGAGAACCATGTAATATACCTGCATATAAACCCAAACTAACTTTCTGGCCTCAATGCTTTCACTGCATTCGTTCCCATGCCTACCAACTTCAGCCTAAAGTCACTCCATTTATTTTTGTGGTACAAAACAATGATACTTCGAACTCCACTAAAACCGAAATGGTTATATTCTTAAACACTTTAACCTTAGCCTCATATGATGGCAGACCACTTTAAAGGAAAAATTATTTGAATGCTTGTCATAAAACAAATTGCTCACCTCATTATCCCCACTACTGCTGGTTAGTATCATTTCTGACTTCAAAATAGATAGCAAGTCCATTGGCTGTTTCAGACCATCTGCTCCTAGACTACATTAAAAGTGATTACTCATTGTTTTTTGATGTCTTGCCCAAATTCATTCTTAAAAATA
The DNA here is from genome assembly GCA_013396635.1 of Penelope pileata. Lineage (NCBI taxonomy): Eukaryota > Metazoa > Chordata > Aves > Galliformes > Cracidae > Penelope > Penelope pileata. The sequence continues at coordinate 1,161,706 of WBMW01001482.1, read as the reverse complement.
AAGAATCCATAGAAGCAATTAGTTCTAGCGTATATTTTGGAAAACTAATATGAACATGCATTTATGTTCCCATGCAAGCCCTCATTAGAAATAACGTTCATTACAAAATGAATGTGTGAAGGAACAGGTGATAGGGAAGAGAAAAGCAGCTGTCCATGCATGCCTCCCTTTCTGCTTTCTGCTGCCCCTCTCTTCTTTGCTAATTGAGGGGAAATTTGTCTCAAATTCCTGTTTAAGTTTAAAGTGTTCCCTGTACTTAGTCTGTTATGATGTGACTGAAGTACTTTTGGAGACGTCCACAGCCACTGCCAGGGTCTATTTATATAAGCAGTGATTCTGGCACCTACAAGGAAGAGCTAATGTTTTCGTAGAAGACTCAGAAGCAAATAAAGTCCAATTAAGTAACCTTGAGGGAGGAGAAGCAGCTATCTAATCGTAATGACAATATATGAGATGAGCCCTGTCAACCTCCACAGGACACATTAAATTCCTGTTAAATATGGATTAGATGAGTGCTGCAAAACCATACAGTTATTAAGGGCACATTCCTGCAACTATCTGGCACTCTGCTACAAGGCCAGAGCAATGGCAGGCACTTCTGGAAGAGACGTACAGGCAGCAAACAAGGTTTATATGAAGATCATAGTTTTCACATCCTCATCTCTGAGGGAGGAAAAAATAATCAGATATATATGCAGATCTTTAATAATTTTAAGATGCCCAATGAGTCCAAGGATATCATGATATTTTGAGATAAAAGTAGCTAAAAATGTGATATGTACAACACATGAAAAAGGTAAATGTTTTGTAAAGAAGAAAAAAAGAGGTAGGAAGGATTTATTTTATATTAACTGCTGTAAATCTTTAATTTTCTGTAAGTATAACAGGGCAAAACTCAGGGTTGCCACAGCTGTGCTGGATTGTCCAGGGTGTAATGCTAGGTGAGCAGCTGCCAATCACATATTCTGCAAAGGAAGCAGGAAAAAAATACTGAAAGAGTCTGTTTCTTGAACATGCACTTAAAACTGGTAAGATAAGCAAAGCTGAACACAGTAAAGCAGACACTTCATCGCTCCAATCTGCTTTGTAGAAAGAAATATCTTCTTGGTCAGTAGCAGACTGAAGAGCTCGACAGACTGGTAGCAGAGGCTTAGAAAAAAAACCTGCAGCAGATTTTTATCCCATTAGCTGAAGGGTCTCCTAAGTCTAATGCATTAGTTACAACAAAGGTGTTCAAAAAAGCATTTGGAGGGGGCAAGGAAGGCAGGAAGAAAAACACATGGAAAAAAAGTTGCAGGAAAAAATATCTCTTCCAAAATGAATACAGATAATTTCTACGTTTCTGTACTAAAAATGCATGGGGGCCCTGCAGCTAAGTGTACCATATATGGATTTTATGAACCTATTATTTTATTTCACATCATCTTACTTGAGTACCACCCTTGAATTTTTATGTCCATTCTCTCCCATTGCATTTTATTTCTTACAAAAATGGGAAGGAGGAAGATGTTTGGGGGGTACCAGTAGCTTGTTCTCTTTTCCACTCAGTCTATACCCACCGTGTTCATCATTCAATTATAGCTTTTGTAGCCTTCACAAAAGCAGGTGGTCCATTTCTGCCACATTTTCAGCCGATATATTACTTTTAAATCCATTTAATGATTACACGATGCTCAAAGAAAACAACTCTGTTAATGACTAACCAGCTTCTGTCAAATGATTTTACTGGAATTAATAATTTCACTGTGTTTTTTCTTCCACTTGAAAGACTGCATGGGTGACTAAACACATGAAAACGATGGTTGGTGACACAGCTAGGAGGGAGGGGAGCAGCCACCTGTAGTACAACAGTGCATTCTATGTACCACAAGGCAACAACCTCTGCTCTTTTCAAAAATGCTTGGAAGACAGACATCTTCATATGCAGTAGTCAACTGACAGCTGGTAATTCATTTAGAGCTGCACTCTCACTGGCTTCCATAAGAAAACCCCGGCGTTCAGGGCGCTTGGCCTTTTTCCCCCCACCTAGTCAAAATAAACCAACAAAATCCTCCAGTGTTGCCAAGGATTCTGTAAAGATGTTTTCCCCATTCCCTCCATCATCCTACAAAGTTTAGGCACATTACACTTGTAACATGAAAAAGACCATTTACAGCTTTATTTCTCTACTTCAAATACATAATCCCATTGAAAAAATTTAAGACACTCCCAAGTTCTACAACCCAATAGCTCAATATACAGAAAAAAAGAGAGAGGGACTGTTGGCTGCCAGTTTCCAGGTATGTAATTTTATTTCAAATTGCTAAACAGAGCTGCAGCAGAAGAGATATGGAAGGGGCAGAGACTGGCACTAATCTGCTCTCTGGAGCAGATCTGTACATTTAAGCCACAAAATAAAGACAAGATCACACAGCAAAGCCAGTAAATAAACTGCAATGATATGTCACTCATCACAAAATGGCATATCATCTTCCCCTTCTCTATGTTATCTTTCCTATGCCCTCGAAAGAAATGAGTTACCCACATGAGAGAGACTAACGGCGTCTCTCACTGTTAAACAAAAGTTGATCCAGCTTTTGGTCCTCCACTTCCTCATGCTAAGGATAAGAAAAAAATAAGTCCTCCTGCCAACTGAAAAAGTTCCAGGGCTATTTATTGATCTGTAGGTGAAACCCAGCATCTTGAGTTGCATCTAGGAAAATCCCAGGCATCACAGATATCACAATCATTTTTCATCAACTTGAGGTTGATTTAAAAGGTTTAGTCCAAAGCACAGCATGTGTGTTACATTAATCTAATCTTGATGTGACAGATGCAGGCATTGGTGTTAAGGTCTCTATGCAGAAGCAATCCTCCTTTAACTTGACAGGAAAAAACACGGGTTGCAATGGCTGCTGAAAGATCTCACTATGTAGAATCCATAATCAAGAAAACAGTGATGAAGAACGTGGGGAGCAATAACCCTAACTAACCTGGTTACTCTCAATTTCTCGCTGCCAGCTCAGGACTCTACTCCCAGAACCATAAAAACATCAGACATGGTTTAAAGCATTGAGTAGTGCTGACAAACGCATGGTCAAAAACAAAGCCTGGGAACTCATCACAGCAAGATAGGTGGAGCCCATCCCTTAAGGTGATCCCATCCCTTGCAGCAGATGTATTGAGCATGGTGAGGTAGAGGAGGGCAACAGCCCCCTGCTGCACCCAGGTAAAAACAGCTCTCTTCACAGATGCATAGTTCAGGAGCCAAGTCAACACACAAGTCAGCCAAAAGATCAACTGACTTGAGAATGCAGACAAACTGCTTCAAGATGAGTCTGATTAAACTAATAATTTTTTTAAAAAATTAAGCTTATTGTACAGGCCATTGAATACTGTGGTAAATTTCCCTAGAAATACCTATAAAAATCTCTAAGTACATAGTTACAGCTCAATTCTTCAGATTTACCTTCTGAGTTGTTTGGCCAAAAACACTGATTTTGTGCAAGTTCAAGCCTTGTTTTAAATACAAAGGTCTCCCTCTACTGCTTGTCAGAAACAGAAATACTATCACACAAATTAAAATGTTATTTTCCTCTTTTGAAACTGAAAGCAGAAATAGATGGATCACTTCCACAGAGATCAAGTTTTCCTACTCACAACAGTGACCTGAAGTAAGCGCTATATGAAGTATATTTTCAAATGAAGCAAGCACTTGCTTTGTGCACTGCTCTTTCTCTACCCTGTCTTTTCATATCATCCTTGCTAAAAGAAAATTCATCGATTCATATCTTAGTTCAATACATCTGTTAAGGAGTGGTTAAGAAGAGACGTTTCTTTTTTTTAATTTTATTTTCAAGAAATATAATTGTACTTACTGGACTGAAATTGGACTTTTAAGTGGAAACTCAAGGTATGTTTGAAGATTACTCCATACACATTACAAGACAATCACGCAAACTTAACCTTGGCTAAATTCAGAGTAACAGCTGGTCCAACCACTTATATAAATAACATCAGTTTCAGCATTTCTGCAGCCTCCTATGGCTTGGAGCAATCCCCTGAAGGCCACTGAGACCATGACCACCAGTAGAAGTTGGGATACTTTTCCTAGGTCCTATCTTAGCTGAAAATATTCTGATATCAAATGGAGAGAGAATCAAGAAAATAGGCACAGACATGGATCTTGGTGCCAGGCTTAGCTAACTGAAAAATGGTGATCACTGATCAAGAATTAGGAAGCAATGAAGTGATACATCTGCTCACAATGGGCTTAAGTGAGTAAATCCCAAACTAAGTTAAGCTGAAAGCTTAGCATCTGTTCTTTCAGCTCTTTTATCTGCAAATATATTACCTGCCTTATGTTTAATATATATATATTTTTAAGCTTGCTATGGTCTTTACCTCAATCACAGCTTACAGTATATAGTTTCAAAGATCAATAATACATTTTGTCAGTAGGTCTTGACAGCTACACTAGGTTGCAACACTGCAAGTATGGACTAACATTGTTGAACCTAATGGATCTTTAAATTGCTTACAATAATTTAACTAGGAATAAGTTATCATCTAATTTCTTTGGTGTATTAGAACTGTTTCAGTGTGTCACAACTGCTTTTATCAACATTGGCTTGAAATAATCAAATTCTAGAGGGTCCTCAAAAGGTACCGTTAATCCAACTGTGCCTTTTTTTTTTTTTT
>WBMW01001482.1:1090398-1147577 GCA_013396635.1 Penelope pileata | reverse complement strand
AAAAAAAAAAAAAAAACTCCGAACTTTTATAACAGTAGAAACAACAAGGAGGTAGGACTCTGTTTAAATGCTGAAAAAACATCACCACACAAGACATGGCAAAATCATTACCTCATCCCTTTCATCTCCATCAACAAACTCAGCAGGACAGCCAAACAGGAGTTTGTTACGAAACAGAACAATTTGCCTACTCCCATTTCTCAGAGTTTTTCCATTTCCCAGAAACGAAGCAGTTCCATATTCCTCTGGGGAACTTCCCAAGGGCGAACACCCTTGAAATCACAATGTTTCAGTCAGAAGTTCCATAACTGCACAAGTAGTAATAAGAAACAGTATCACAGAAGGTAGTCACACATCATAACTGGATTATTAAGGCTTCAATTTGAAAACTAAAATGAAACTGAGCTGATTCACCATGGAAGCCATACAAAGGTCTTCTGCAGAAGCCAGAGAGGCACAAGTGGGTCTAGCCTAGAAGCATGCAAAATCTGAAAGATTGGAAATAATCTTCAAAAATGGTTACAGACCATGTTTAACATGACAATGTAATTACAGATGCTAAGAAACTGGTAGCATTTCCTGGCATTCTGTGGATAGCAGAAACCTTGACTTTGGTGAAAAAGAAAAAATTTATGGCATTCAAAACAATTTAAGAAGGCTTCTCTGAATGTGGTCGTATTGGTTTAAAATATGATGAGCTCTACTAATGTTTTAAAGTCTATTTCAAGTATTGATTTTTCAGGTGTTGCACCTATAAATAGCTTCAGAAAAATATTCTGTCTGCACAAAATACATTTATTAACATTAATTAAAAAAACTAGTGGAACAGCTCAAACATTGAATTTTTAGAAACTTGGGAAAGGTCATATAGCACTGAAGTCACATCTTTAGAGTGGGAGAGTTTTTAAAAAAATCAGCAAGTTAATCCCTGTGGAACTACTTTACATGGATAATATATTATGAGAATATAGCTGTAGCCAGCTCAGAGTATTCCCTCAGGCATATTCCAACCTAGCACCAAGGACCTCCAGGAGAGCCCTTAAGAACTACACAGTAACACAGCAAAGCTACTAGAAATAAGCAAATGATGGGCTGTTCAACTAGTCTGGAAAAGAGTGATGGACTTCGAACGGCAAATACAGCACTATATTACATCTATAACAACTGATACTGATATTTCAAGGGATAAAATATTACAACTATACAGTTGGAGCATGATATTTTGCAACATTCATAAATATTTTGAAGGATAACTACTACTCTTTAGGAGGCTATACAGAAGCAGTTAAATCCTCCTGATAGACTTGATGCTGCTGTAAATCAGGATGATCTAAGCCGGTCATGTCCAACCTGAAGCCTGCATGCGGCCCAGGATGGCTCGTAATGCAGCCCACCCCCTGCTATCGAGACACCATGGTGGCAGCTCTTCCCTGCTGAGCAGCCTGGCCTGGCCTGGCCCCAGGCATATATCCACCACTCAGAAACAACAAAACCATCAGTGTGCTGTTTAACGCTGCCTGAGCTGAAAGCATGACGAGGATAGGGTGCAGTGCAGTGTTAAGTTATGGCAAATAATTGTGTGCATATTGATACATAGGCTAAATGTAGTCCTGTGAACAGTGAAAAATATGCAGCCTTGCTTTCCATTTTGATAAAGGAATTTAAGAATAAATTTCAAGATTGTCAAAAAAAATCATCCATTTTTTGATATGTTTGCAACTTCATTTTCCAAATATCCCTCATTTCACAACCATGCCTTATTCATGTCATAATTTTATGACAATATGTACATTTGTGAACAACTGGTTTCAAGTATGTAGAACAGGAAGAGTAAAATTTCAAAAATCTCTGGTGAACACCCTGAGAACTCACTAACTGCAATCACTTCCATTGAACTAGACTAATGCATTAGTTTCACAAAAACAAGGTCAAATATCCCACTAGTTTTTTGTTCTCTTTTTTTTTTCCATTTTAATAAAATATTGCATATACAAAGTTTAGTTAGTTATATACTTTAACTACATTATATACTTTATATGCAGCCCAAGACATTTCCTCTTCACTCAATGCGGACCAGGCAAGCCAAAAGTTTGGACAACCATTATCTAAGCGAACAGGCACTGTCCTGTCTCAGGCTATCCATTTTGCATACTGTTCAATAGTTAATAAATTCCATTTTGATTGATACGTTTTGCTTTTATTACCAACATGGACAACAGATTTGGACATTGGCTGAATTTTGTTAGGTATAGGTAGCTATTCTTTCAGGATAGCACTTAAAAATTTTCTTTTAATGATAAACTCTGATCTAATCTGCGAGACCCTCACTCTCACACCAAGCCCACTCAAAATGTCCATCCTTAGCATTTTCCATCTATAATTAGAACGGGGATTTCAGTGAATCTATGTTCACATCTAGCTATTAGATTTTTTTTAAAACAAAAGCACTCTTATTTTAGAGCCCTTTTCTAAGGTCAGGTACCAGTTAAATTTCGTATCTTCGGGCAACGGTAATTGAGAACATCAAGTTTAACAAAAGAGATCCCAGCATATTTGCTATCCCATTTCTATTTTACTGCAAGTTTGCTAAAGCAGCATCAAAAGCAAATGAATGCATTAGGTCAGAACACTTGATTGCATTATAAGTTTAATTATCTCAGCCTTTTAAGTTAAAACTTATTGGTAGATTTTCCTAAACCTATTATTAGTATTCTTATCACCTCTGCCTGATTTTTGTTAAGTTTCAGACATCCAGAAGGAGATTTTAAAATCAGATAGCGGAGAAAAGTGAGACTTTTTATAAGAACTGGGGAAATCCTAGATTTTGTCTGTGTTATGCATCTGACTCCGAAGCCAACACTAAACGAAAATAAACCTCTGACTGATAAGAATACTGGTGAAACAGATTAGATAAGTCACTTGGCCTGAAAGACTGCATTGACCACCATCTCCAATGCAGAGAGCTTAGAAAATTGCTCATGACTGAACTTCTGATAGTTTAGTGGAAACTCAGAGGAAGAGTCTCTCTGTAAGGGGTGTTACCAGATGGAAAATAAAAGGAAGTTCAGCTTCTCCTTTTAGTATCACACACTCAAAAAAAAATACTTTTAGACATGAACACAGGTAGAGGGGAAGTTTTTAATAAAGAAAATACGGAAGTGTCCCCTACATATCTCTAGATGTTTTAATGTGTTGACCTTATCTAGCAAGAAAGATTGTTATGTGAATGTCTTATTAATCTAGTACTTAGACAAAATATTATAAGCTTATAAAAACTGTAAATGCATTGAGACACTTCAGTGAAATATTTACATAGTTTACAATGACAGTATGAAAGCTCAATGAAATACATTCCTCTTAGAAGGTGAAAAATCATTGGGCAGCACTAGGTCTGCACTTGTAAGTCAGTTACTTCCTGCAGCAAGCATCAAATCTTCCTTAATCAAATCAGCAGCATTTTCAAAAGCAGCCAGGTGAGTGTTTTCCTACCTGCAACTCATTTGGACATGACTCTTGGTTACAGGAGAACAGAGGAACAACAATGCCCATCCTCATCATGAGCAGTTGCCACACCAGAGCTCAGTGATGGGGCTAGAGTCCACATGACCAAAAGTGGCAAATCTCAGCAGCACTCAGGTATCTCCGAGCAGCAGGGAGGAAACAGAAGGGAGTACAGAGTTGTGCCTCTAAAGTGGTGTGGAGGAAGAAAGCAAAACCACTTCCGAGGTCAGCTGTGTCTAGTCTACCACCTGGAGCATCTGGTTTTAAGGACTCTGCAAGTGACAAGATAGAAAACAAACGGAGAAATGGCATTTGGCAGGGACATGCTGGCCAGGGAAGCCTTGAAGAAGAAAAGCCAGAGGCTGAGGCCTCACATACATTCCTTCTATGTCCTACATGCACATACTGTAGCCTGGTATTGCTTTTTCATGCTGTTTTCCCAGGGGCTTGGCTTCTTATTTTGTACCACATCAGTCATCCCCAGATTATCAGACAGGTCACTTATAAGCATTCATCATCTGGGTTTGCTTTACCAAGTGGATTATTTGAAACAGAGAGGCAACATTAGAGTCTTAAGATTTTGCAAACTGGATTTTCATTCTCTTATTTGGATGTCACCATAGAAAATCCTTTCAGGAGGACCATTAATGGGCATCCTTGTCAATTCTGAAATAAAGTCCTGAGCTTCAGAATCTTCAACATATAAACATGCTAAAACTTAATAGGATTTAAAGTGCCTGATTTCCCTTGGTAATCATTTATTTCATTTTCTTTTTGAAATTGAATACTTTTAATGCATTAGAAATCAATACCTGTTAGTGGAAAACCCCTGAGATTAGACAGTAACAGTTCAAATATGCTTACCATAGCAGCCTTTAACAAAGGCATTGTCCTAAATTTGAGAAGCGTACAAGTATCCATATTTCCCTTACAGAATGTTTAAGATTGCTCAAGTTCTATTTTCGTCAAGAAAATTGTTTGCAAATGATAAGCCTGTTAAACAGGCAGTGTTTACTTCAACAAGTGCTGCTTTAATAAAATGTATATAACAGAAGATCGAGAGACAGAACTACAAGCAGGATTAAATAGAGGTTGCCATGGATGTGAGATAGGTAGAGTTGACGTGACCTAGAAAGGCAATAAGCAGCACTTCCACACCAGTTCTCTAGTCTCAGAGCATCAATTTCTTTGCATTAAGCCGTAAAAACCATACTGCAAGTAACAGTTACTTATCTGAGCAAAATCACACCGTCTCTCAACCTTGAACTGGTCATTTTTCATGGCCTGGAAGCTGTAGTCTTGTAATTCCTTTTTGAAGGAAATGTCAATCCTACTCTTGCTGAAGAAAGCCAAATATAAAAGCATACAGTAACAAAATATCATGCTTTAAAAAAAAAAAAAAAAAACATTTAACTACATCAACAAATGTGCTTTCCTTGTCGTTATCTGCTGTTTCTTCCAGGTGAGATTTAGGGCAGCTTTCTCTTTAGACAAAATGTTAGAAAGTCCTACAAGAACCATGAAATGATGTAGATACAGCGTTTGACTCAGTCTCTAAATCACAGATTGCTGAAAGCAATGAAGAGAGGTGGAAAAGCCTCACTTGCTGTCTGTCTACTCTCATACTCTTTCTCCAAATATCAAGTACTGGCCACTCTCCATCCCATTAGAATTCAGACCCACTAAGACAGTATACATACACTTCTGACCTCGTCTTTCATTTCTGTATCTCTTTATTCAAATCCTCATATTTTCAAACATGTTAAAAGATGATTTCTCAAAGTAATGCAGAAAGAAGGCTAGTATTAAAGCACAACAATAAATTAATGACTACATTTTAAAAATATTTTGAATTGTGTTGTTTCTTGCTTTTCTCATCTCACTAAGCTTAATATTTTCTTCCATAGGATAAACTTACTTCATTGTATTTAAGCTCCTCAGATAAAAAAGATACATGTGAAAACTGTCTATTACAATAACTGCTTTTCCAAGAGTTAAACCAGAGCACTAAACTTGCACTTTACTACCTATATATCATCACCATAGAGTATTTATTGTCTTTAAGAGTATCAGTCATTACACAAAACTAGCCTACACCTTCAGGCAAGCTAAGCAAGTCATTTTAAGTGATGACTGTTTCAGAGATGGATTCCCAAAGAGCCAAGAAATGTGCCTTCAAAGGACCTGGTGTTTTCTTCCTTTCCTCTCCCTGAATATATGTACACATTTGGACTAGTTGTATTCAGAGGGCTTGATTTTTGGTTTCTTTTTTTTTCTTTTTCTTTTNGGTTTTTTTTTTTTTTTTTTTTTTTTTTTTTTTTTTTTTGGTTGAGCTGGAAAATGTTAAAGATTTCTCTTGAGCAGCTTAAGTTACACATACATTTCAAGTGTTAGTCATGCATTCCTACCTTAAGAGTAGGAGTCTCAGTGGAGGAATCCCAGATTCTGAGCCCAAGGGATTTGAGATGTATTGCTCTGTTTGCTAAAAAAAAAAAAAAAAAAAAAAAAAAACCCCCAGGGGGGGGGNAAAAAAAAAAAAACAACTCCCAGGAGAGGGCTAATTTTAGGGTTTATGTAAAGCATATGTTTGGATAGCAAACTAGAAAAATGTTTTGTTCACTTCACAAAGATAAATTAAGGAAGAAAACTTAACAGCCAAGGATTTATGTAAATATTTGTCAGAATACAAATTAAAAATAGTTCATAGGTAATTTCACTTGTATTAGAATGTTTAGTAGCTCATAAGACATACAACTGGCTATATACCCTGAGCACAACGTCTAGCATTAAATCTGAATTTCCAGACCAAAAGATACAACGGATCTTGTTACTCAGTACAGTTTAGCTGCACCACTCTCAGTGAAAACTGTTTACCATGTGTTTTTATACCCTGTGACACCTCAAACAGACAAGGACTCCTAGAGCAAATATACAGCTAAAGATTTAAAAAAAAAAAAAAAAAAAATTAAAAAAAAAAAAAAAAAAAAAAAAATCCTGCTTGTTCGTGGAATATATTTAGCACTGCACAGACAGGGTTCTAACTGGCTCTGTTTTCCTACCTTCAGTGCCAATTGTCTGGATATTAACAAAACATCCAAATTTAGAAATCAAAAAATAAAAATTAAAAATATATATGTCAAGATTAAGTGCAACAATAAAGACACGTTACTCCAGATTACCCGGCGCAAGAAACAGAATTACATCTCTTGCCAGAACCTTTGCAGGCCTGTCTAACCCTGTCAGTTACATATTAGTTACATATTTCTAAGAGAAAACTGGCTCTTGGAAAAAATTACACAGAAGAAACTACCTCAGTTTGGAAGGGACTGTGTCAGTGAACTAGAGAAAGTGGAAAGAAGGAGGCCTTGTTTCCAAGAAAGCCCATTCATCAGGCTTTGAGCTTCATTTCTGCTGCCTAGGCTCACGTCACACCCACTGTTGTGGGTCATTGAGCTTAAAGCCCTGTCCAGGCTTCTCATCCTGAGAACAGACAAGTTAGATTTTTTTTTTTTTTGAACAAATACCAAGAGGAGGGGGGATAGTCTAAGTGATACCTTCCATCCCCAAGTTTCTGTTAGTTTCCCTCTCCCACAGAAAATGAGCACCTGCCATACTTCTAGCAAAGGCAGAGCACAAGAGCTTGTTAAAGAGACTGCCACTGAGACTGAGCAGCTCTGTGCCACAAAGGCAGTTCTGCCCATCTCTGCAAAGCACATGGGCAAGATCTACCCTCTGTTAACATTCTGCCTACTACAGCTTTGTTGCTGACCTTTTCAGTTTACCCTTAAATTTTTAAGAGTTCAGAAGAGGAAAAGATGGAAAATTTTAGCAGACGCTACCAGAAAGATCACTGGTAGTTTAGAAAGAAATGTGTCTCCATCCTCACTCCAAGATGACAAACAAACAGCTACAGAAGAGCCCGATATACAAGAGCCTTGGATGGGCACCTTCCAAAACAGCAGCCTACAAGCTCTGCTGCAGCCTGCTTTTTTCTGTAATAATCAGGTGAGTAGGTATCAGCAAATCTCCTCATAACCTCAGAATCAGAATCTTCACATTAAAATTAGACGTTCAGAAATTCATTCATCTAAAAAAAAATGTTGTTCTAGTTAATGTTTTGAGTGTATATGCTATGAACTGCTATATCTGTTAAATTTTTTTGTTAGCAAATCAATAGTCAATAGCTAAAGGGATTGCTGAGCTCATCTAAAGAAAGGTAGAAAACAGATGTTTTTTTTAAAAAAAAAAAAAACTCCAAGTTGAGCAAGCCACCTTTCCTTCCCACTTCATTGCCAATGTCCTGAAATTCAATTAAAAAAAAACTTTTTTAAACTGTACAGCAGACAGAAAGCTCATTACTATTTCAATTATTCCTCTGTAGTGAAGAAATAATTAAAAAGCCTTTTTCTTTTTTTTTTTTTTTTTTACTCGGGAGATTAAACAATTTAAAAAAAAAAATGTAGCGAAGAAGAACATGCCAGATCCCCATAGTTATCTCAACATATGATTATTACATAATACAAAAACATTTGGTTTATTATGAAGAAAACAGTTTAAAAGAAAGCCTTCCAGTGTTCTCAAAATAAAACAAAGAATGCAAGTGTTATTTAAGATTTTTTTCTTGACGTTTGTCAAGAACACACTCTATTTCTTCCAATAGAAAACAGATTTTTCAGCTAGGTCCTAATGAAATCAATCTTCCCTCCTTCCCCTCAGTATATTTTATAGAGGGATGTCTGTGAAAACACAAAGCTTTACACAAATGTATTAGTTTTATCGCAAACATGTTTAACACTTTCCCAGAAGACAGCAGGAAATACCAGCCTCTATGTTTACCTACAGTCTTCAGATCAAATGAACAAACTATTATTGATCAGACTGTAGGCTGCATATTCTAAAACTGTGCAATTTCAGTGAACAGTAAAGCATAACCTCTGGCAATATGGATTTTAGAATTTCTTTTTCATGACTGCCACTGCTAAGTAATTCATTTTAAACTTGTATTACTGAAAAATTACTGAAAAACCTCCAAGTACCGAAGAGAAGTCTGACTAAGCCCTCAGTCTTGCATCAGCTATTAGCTCAGAAAGACAGATTTTATTAAAGATAGTAATGAAAAAATGCAAGCATTAGACTTCTGGTTACACACCACAAGTACTTTTCCTTTCCTCAGCTGCATGTGTTAATTAAAACATCAATCACAATTTGAAATCAATTAAAATATCATTTAATAATTAAAAAAGGTGGCTAGTGAAATCAAATGCTGGAAAACACCCAAGTTTTCCCCAGTGCAGACCTAACTCTGTCTTCTGGGTTTATGCATTATATAACACGAACTGTTCGCATGAGCATGCAATGGAGGGTGAAAGGGAACACGAGATTATTACAGGGAAGAAATTTTTGTTGGTCATTGTTTGCTTTGTTCCATTTTATTTTTACTATAAAAGCTAGAACCAGTTCCTCATTCAAGGTTAAACCATTGTCTAATCACTGTTTTAGAAAGCAGTGAGAGATCCTCCTTTTTGTCAGGCTCACCCTTCTACTCAAGAAGAGATTGTACACAATTATAGTCCCCTTTAATTAATGCTTCACTATCTCCCTTCCCATCCCAAGATGTCAATTGTGACCCTCTACCATTTTCTGGACTCATCTAATCAGTTTTTCAACTTTTTTGCATTCCTTAGCCCTCCACACATTCTTGCCACTTGCTACCTCATCTTTGCTATTTAAGTTTCTTTTCTAAAATATCATATTATACTGTGAAATCTAATAGCAAAGCAGCAAACAAGCAAGTATTTGAGGACCAGCGTCACAGCCACTGGTGACGGGGCAGAAAGAGACTTATTTCCCTTGCTGCTTTGTGCTTTCCAGCAGAGACTAGTTAGATCTTCGAAAAACCTGCTGGGAGCTGAACCTGAAGCTCTGCTCAACTAGTGCAGAGATGCATAGATGCACATACAGGTTTTAGTAGAGTAACTGACAGAGAAGCTGCTGAGTGACAAGTAGGGCGGGAGGGTTTTCTCTGGCCTGGAAGGGATACTAGGCCAACAGATCTGAAGTTCAGCAATGGCGGTGGCTTGACACAATGCAAACACAGAGTTCAGACCTGCCAACTACCCTTGCTGTCAAAAATCAGAAGGGGTACTGACCTGGAGAAGACAGTCTCAAAAAAAGCAGTAAAGTGCAAGCTTTGCCAGTAAGAATTTGAGCATCATTCAGTTACTGAAAGCAAAGTTGTAATACAAGGTATGCAAGACAAAAAATGTGGAAAAATGAAGAACAGGTTTTACATGGCCTACTGGAACAAATAAACATACTCAAGAAAATGCTTTTATGTGAGGTGTTGCTTGCTCACCTCAGGAGTTTTGTGTCTGCCACAAAAGGCTATAGAGTACTAATGAATGAATCCGCTTTTCCTCTGTGGAAGTATATGCACGGTTTTGGAATAATATGAATTTGTTGATAACCTAATATACTTTTAATGGCACTATACTAAAATCGAGCATTTGGCAAACAGGCTAACTGATAATAGAGGCCAAAATATTTCTAATAAATAGCAAAAAGAAGGAAAGGGTATGACAATATTAATTTAATTTTTTATGAATGTTATTCAAAAGCAATTTGGACACTCGGCCAGATCATCTACTTATAAGTTTCAGTAGCATTATGGCCAACTACTCTTTTGTGCCATAAAAGTTTCAAGTCTGGTGAATTAATTACAAGCAGGACAATACTTTTTGTGACCTAGTAGTTATATCTGTAATAGAACACAAACGACTTCAGCACTAACTGCAGATGGATACTTACACATAGGAGGACTCCAAGTGCCTCAGAGATGGTGGATCAAATGGAGATTTATCACTGTATCACAGACCACATGGTCAAGGAAATAAATATTTATTTACATACCTTTTCTCTGCTAATGCTTCCTATTCCTCTGTTAAAAAGCAAACAAACATCTTTTTGATCGCATCTCTGCTCCCTCATATCTAGTTCTCACACTCTACACTGCTTAGTTTGCTTGTTCAAGGATATATTCAACATCCAATGGAGGCCACACTGGTTTGAATCCTAAAGCTGATATAGCATCAAGCTTCAACAGCATTTATGGTCCCATCTTCATAACACTACGAGATATCAGCAGGATCCAGAGAGCTTAAAAGTTCCCACTCTTTCTGATTTACAGCTAGCTTCACATCAGATCCTTTTCTGACTTCTCTTAATACCATGAAGATGTCCTACCAGATACGATTGGACTGCTATGCTAAAAGCTATATCGAGACCTCAGTTGAGGCTCATGCTCTCATCCTGGTTCTAGCTTTAGAATATGGGTGGTTTCCTGGCTCAGGTAAAAACAACATCTTCACACTTTTGGCTTTAATAAGATTTATATCTAAGGTTTATGTCTATAAATAGTTTAATACCTAGGTTATTCTATTGCAGTTTAAACTTTTGTTCTTCAAAAGGAATCCATAAGCTTGCAAGCATTCAAAAAGATTATTTACTTTTATATATCAACCTACAAGTATTTATAGAATTAAGGCTATTTAAAAGGTTTTACTTTATGCCCTCGCTGGTTAAGTTCTTCTCTGCACAGAACTAAGGAACTATCTTGTTACTAAATTCTCTGCTTGACACATATTCCTGTAACCTACATGTCTCCACTAAAATAACAACTATAAAAAAAAAAAGTAAAATCCTGTAATTTTTTTGTGTCAGGAAAATTACGCTGAACAACTTTAAACCAAAGATCCTTTTAAATAAAAGAGAAAAAACATTACGCTAGATTTCTTAAATTATCATGTAGATCTGATGGGAAAGCATGCCTTAAGAGCAAACAGAAAAAAGTTTACATAAGAGAGACTTTTTGTATGTCTAACGTAATCATTAATAATATCACCTCAAGCATTTTGAAACAAGGAGATTTCACCCACAGATAGTCTAGGGCTCATGACAAACTCAGTTTACGTAGAATGCTTGAGTTCAATCAAGTGAATGCTTATGTTTCTTAAAGAAAGGTAATCATGGTTACAGCACTTAATACTGTAAAAATGGTAGTTAATATCAACTGAAAACAAACATCAGTTTCAGAAGGTAACAGGTAGATTTTGACTTCTAAGAACATTCCTATTTTCCTTATTAAAAACAGAACGCATTCATTTTTAACAGTTTATAATTACTCTTACAGAACAGAAGCTTAGCAGAGCACTTGACACGGACTCGAGAGATTTAGATCCTGTTTCCAGACTAGATTCTGCTCTCCTAGGAGGCAAAGAAACCACTATCTCCCTGCACTCTAAGATCTACACTTGTAAAACAGTACATTATAAAATAAGTTAATATAACTCAGAGTTGTGAACAGACAAGTACATAAAAAACCAGCAAAATTTTTACATAATAAGTACATTGTATAAAAAGAAAAAAAAAGCATTATCCATGTGCACCAGATATGATTTAAATTATTGTTGATTTAAAATAGCTACCCCTCCTCCACTGCTTGGATTTCAGTCTTACCAGTCTTCCACAAGCAAGTCTTCCACTTGGCTGTGACATTTCAGCATGTATGAGAAACATGATCCAAACGCAGAGTTGTTATTCTTTTAAAGAGTAACTTGTCAGAGTACTCCAGTAAATCATAACACCACCTACATTAAAAGTTCATTTCCCCTTCTGCTTTCCAGATCCCAGTAACTGTGATCCTTCTAACGTTAGGTGATGGAGACAACTATCTTCCAAGATAGATTTAATACGTGCCACTGAGTACACAGTCATTTTCAAAGTTGACCAACTGGAGCTTTAACACAAAGCCACATAGTACCAAAGAAGGATCATATTTCTGAATATGTGTTGAAGAAGGTCCCTTCACAGCAGTAAAGCTTACACTTGGTAATAACTAGCTCTACAATTGAATCTCTAAAGCAATGACCTCATTCTGAAAATCTCTGTTTTCCATTACCAGACTTGAGGTCCATCCACGTCTGTGAATTGTACCAACAGTCTTAAAATCCTGTACAATATGACTTTAAGAAGCAATTGTCGATGCTAAGTTTTTCTAATAATACTTACAGCATTTACAGAGTGGTATAACTTGTTTCTTCCATCCACAGGATGAAATACCTGCAGACTCCAGCAGCACATCTGGCACGCTCTCACTAGACCTTGCCTTCAGCAGCTGAGAGGTGACAAAACAGAAGCAAGTCCTCCTGCACACCCACATGCACAACTGTCTTCTTATTAAATTCTCTGAACTAACAACCTTTAGCAACAACAACAAAAAAGTAGCCCTTTTTAATGCAAACATAAATCTAGAAGACCAACAGGAGCAAAGGTTGCTGCATCACATCATTCCTCCTAAATCCTGAAGGGGAGCAGCCATTACCCTGCCTGACCAAAACGGTGCCATCCCCAAGAAGCATAGTGCATACTGGATCAAGCCACCAGGAAGAGTGCCAGGGTGCAGCAAGAGATGGCTGTTCCCGGAGGTGCAGGAGGCCAGAGCTGCAGACAGCCATGGCTGTATCCCACAGCCCCTAGGAGCTTGATCAGGGCCTCAAGGCCTGCTAGTGACCCCATGGCCCTGGCATACACCTGAGAAAATGCAGTCCTTCTCAGGAGGAATGACCATTTAAAAACAACTGGCAGCAGCCATAGAAGAATAAAACCAAAAGAAGTCTTCAAATAACCTGCAAAGGCTTTAATACATTGCAAACAGCCACTCCTGAGTTTCAGTTTCGTACCACAATATTGAGATGAGAATGCTGGGCCAAACCAAATTCCTCGGATGATAACTCTGGAACTTTTCAGTTCAATCTTCAGATCTAGAGTCATCCTATTCAGGAGCTTTCAAACTGCACACTAGCAGCAATCACATGCAAAATAGTTAAGCACTGTCATACTATTTGATTCATAATGAAGTCTATTACTGATTTGATTCTAATATAGAGGACCACAAAAAAATTCCACCCAGTACTCACAGACAGTTATATCTGGCTGCTACAACAGCATAAATTCATTTACTCCTGACATACAGCCATGCAAAATTTGTTCCAAAAAACTTAAAAATCAGTATCAAGGCTGTGATGCTTCCAGGTTGACTGCTTCACAGTTACCACCAAGAAACTAGCAATGAGCACTCAAAAGATAAACTGAGTGATATGGTGAACTCAGATTGTTTCACAGTTTGTGACCTTTGGAGAAGGAAGGAAAGGGATGTTTAATGCATGAACTTAGTTAAGGGAATTAAAATATATCTGAAGCATTTTCCAGATGTTCGCAGTAGTAAACAGAAAATTCTTTATGGTCTATAAGGGAAAAATATTGGATCATGATATTAATCTCCTTTGTTTAAAAGCAAAGAGAAAGTATCTAACAAGTATCTGTACTTAAATTTAAAAAAAGATAAAATCACTGGATTTCTTGCTTTAATAAGACAAAAGCTGATGATCTGGCTGCACATGATTTTACAAAATAAAATAAGAAGTGGTTACCAAAAGTAAATTCAGAAAAGAATAATCCAGGAAAGCCAGCAGAATTTATAGATATACACCCAGTTCACTGAATAGTTCCACTATTTTATAGCACTTTCAGAGGAGAAAAACAGAGCATTTTTGTTTAAGAGCTTCTACATGAAACATATCAGCATTATCCTTTGGAATTTTTGTCTCAAGTGAATCTACTTTCTATTTAAGGTTAAAATGATTAACTAACCCCAATGCAGAAGGAAATGTTACATTGGATTGACTGGAAGCTTTCTTGAGGGAAAATATTAGTAGCTGACACACTGAAATCTAATGCTGCCCAGTGCCAGAAGGTGTATGAGAAAAAGAAAACCAATCATTAACAGCAACAGCACCCAGGGACTCCTACCATTGCAAACTCTCTATATATTCCTTTTCATCTTCATCCTCTCATGACTCACCCATTTGCAGTGACTAAGAGTACAGGTTAACCTTACATTTTTCTATTCTGTGTAGGAAGGTGATGGATCTGACTAGAGGAATGCCCCCTTTCTTCACCTCACTAGCACTCTACTCTGCAAGAATTCCCATTAAAACCTCCAGAGAAGTTTTCAGAAATTAATACAGTGGAAATAGTTGTAATCGGCTCACAATGGGGTCATGCAACACACTATTTGCCTACAGGAATATAGCGCAGTTGCAACTGAAGTCATTAATAGAAAGCTTGAAAGCTTTCCAAGTTTCTCATAAGGCTGTGATTGTATGTAGCTCCTGACTAGCAGTACCTACAAAAGTTGCACAACGCCTAACCTTGCCTGATAAATTATGGTAAGGAACAAACATGAAATGTGTTAACCTTCAATGTGCTAGCTGCAAACAATCATCAGGAGACTCTCAGTGTCTTTAAGAGACCTCATTCAAACGAAAGTTTCCCATATCTATGTTCATCTATATCAGAATAAACAAGGTTGGTTGGGATGCATTTTTATCCTCAATATTCATTTGCAACCATTGAATTTTGAATAAAATCTCATCAAGAGTTGCTTTGTTTGTTGTTGGGTCTTTTTGTCTACTTTCTCCCTAACAGCCTCCTAAAACAAGTCTCAAGGGGATCCTTGGAGGTATTATCAGATGTACTTAAGCTGGAAATTACATTTATCTGAAAGTTTTTGATACTAGAATAACAAGAAACTGTCTCATACCTTGTTTTAGAAAGCAGAATATATACTTTTTAAGATGATTTGAAATGGAATATAAAACATATTTGTTTCAAAGAGAAGAAAAAATGTTGCATTTCCCAAACTCAGGCTTATTGATTAGACTTCCAAATATAAAGCTAAAAGCTGTATTCACCAGCTGCTTTACATTTGCTGACTCTGCAGGTCATTTCAGATAACATTGCTTATATCTTTAGCCTAGAAGGGCCCATTTTCAAGGTCGCTAGAACTATTTCTGTTGAACTTTAATACTGTATCTGCACGTGCTAAATCCTGGATATTGCGCTATCGATTTACAGAAGAATGACTTTTTTCAGCTTGACTACATTCTATTCACTGAAATTTATATGGTTTGCTTCAGTGCCCTTATTAGAGCTATTCAGCAAGAAGAAAGTTCTGGATGAATTTTGGAAGTATCTATTTTTATAGCCAAGCGCAGTATCTCCCACGTGCATTTCTGCTTCTTCTCTGTGCCAGGCAAGGAATTACCACAGCAGAGCTGTTCCATAACATCCCTCTCAGGCTTGGCTCTCCACTGCCCAAGGTGGGCAACGGAAGAGTCAGGATGGATTGCTGGCAGCTTTCTGGCTCTACAAAGGCCTTTGGGGTGTACATGCCAAAATGCTAATAGCATTAGCCCAGCTTGGCTAATTCAAACAACAGGGAATAAACAACAGCAGCAAGCTTTATGAGAAAGAGAAAAGCTGCCTAAGGCCCTCTTTCACTTCTTATCTCTTCTGTAGCTGAGTTTCTCAAGAGCCTCTTTTCCCAAAGCACCTCTAACAAGCAGAAGCATCACTGCAACCCAGTGGTGGTAAAGCACAGCAAGCAGGGATGTTATATTGAGGACACAGAGGAAATCCACAGGAAAACATTCGGGTTTTTGTTGAAAATAACACCTTTAGATCAGAACAAAGGGTTACTATTACCTGAGGACATTACCGGATCCACCATGCTGTACCTTTGCAAAGAAGACAAGCAGAGGAGTTGAGTCCCTTCTCCGAACGCCCCTGTGCACACTAGTGCACTAGTAGGGCAGGCATGAAGCAAAGAACTGACTAACCAAAACCTAATCGGGCCTCTTCACCTGCATTAAATCCAATTTAAACTAAATCACCACCAAGTGTGAAAGACCTGAGGACACCTTTAGGCCGCAGTTGCCCTGACTGCCCTCAGCTGGAACCACTAGACACAAAGACCTGTTCCACTTTTCCCCCAGATCCGTGTAAGCTCAGGCCCGGCACCCAGGCCTGGTCTGTATAGCGTTATAGATTTGTCCGTTTCCAGTCTAGACAATCTCCATCCCATCTAGGGCTGCTGATGACCCTTGATACAGCAGCCAGCCCTGCCCTGCATGTATGTCACATACTCCTCCCCCATCAACTGGCTAATTTAAAGGGAAAAAAAAAAAAACCACCATGTATTCTAGATATTAAAACTCAGTATCTCTTTAATTAGCTAAAATGAAGTATCATTGTCAATGTCACAGCTCTCTATGAATGCTTAGAAACTGATCAAATCAATTCTTTCTCTTTGAGCTCTAAAGCAAAGACCTGTGAGCTACACAGTGACATTTTGAGACCTTTTCCTTTAATAATTCTGCTTAGACTTTCACAAGCAGGGTTGGTTTGGACTTCAGAAATAGAAACATATGTTCCTGCCTGGCGGAGGTGAGGAAAGATTAAAAACCTTTCTATGAAGGAAACTTTCAATAAAATTACGTGTAGGCTTTCCTCTATTATCTGCACTGTTCCTGTGAGCCAGTATAATCTCCCACGGTCAGGTACAATCAGGATTCTTCCCTTCAGCTCCTCAGTATAAATTATGGGGCAGAAATGGGCTATGTGTTGATTTAGAAACACTAAACTTGCTCCAGTCCTAGGATCTGCATACCACCATACGGCCCTCACCTCTTTTCCTGTCCCTTAAGTCAAGACTGCATCTGCATAAACCCTGTGCAGAAATTTCCCAGACCATAAGATGTTTTGTATCACAGGCTGATGTTCTGTCAAATGGCACCAATTTGGCTATTTTGCCTGAAGTCAAGTTAGTTACAAAGATTGCTCTGCTTCAGAAAATTCTTGACACACCAATTTACTATCTCATTATGTTCCTACTCTCTTTAGAGATAATACAATCACATTAAATGCTCATTAATGTTAAAATTAAGAAAAAAAAATAAACCCTCATTCTACATCTCTCTGTTTCTTGAATAGCTTAGACCCAAAACAGATTAATTTTTATCTCGTGCACTTGTCAACTAATCATCTTTGGTTCAGTAGCAAGGAGAACTGAACAATGTTTCTGATAAAGCTTCTCCAACGGATGGGCTTTCCCTTGGGAGATAAATAACAGAAATGCTTACTTCATGAAAACATGCATTCTCTTGTTTACATTTTTGAGAGAGAAGGGGAGAAGGAGGGTAGGATGAAAGGGAAGCAGGACAAAAAAAATTATTGCAAAAGAAAATAATTGGTGATCATGTAGGCAGTGCCCAATTTCCCAAGAGAACTGGGAATACAGTGCATCACAGAAGTCATAGACTTCATCTCTGCAACTTTTACACGGAGTCTGGTCACTTTATTCCCGCTTGGCTGATCACATGTACATGATACGTTTTTGTTATCAAGATATGAACAGCTTCCATCATAAACAAGAGTAGAAACTGCAGCAGGTTGATTTGAGTTTAGAAGCAGAGGATGTCCTGGCTGAGGAAAACTCTGCATACATCAAGCATATAATTTGCCTTCTGCATGCCCAAGTAACTCCCTGGCCTCTTCTTCAGCTGTACTATCAATAACACACCAACTTTACTGTTGCCTCAAGTGTGTACATCCTCGTGATTTATCACGTACTGTCATTGGTTTGCCTGTTACACACAAGGCCGTAAATTGGCCAACTAGTTCATCCACAGTGATATTATTCCTGGAATCCTAGAGGCCAGTTGACACTGCACAAACTGATTAATGAAAGCCAATGTATACAGCTGCACATCCAGCCACACTCAGAACTGTGGTCAGTGCCACAGACGAATCAGCTGGGTAGATTCACAGTGGTTTGGCTGACAGCCACATCCAGCAAACAGACAGCCTTCAGAAATTAGAAATACAAGCCTGCTGCACACTCACACAAGCTGCTGAGCCCAACAGAAAATATCCATACACAGGATAGGGCCTTTGAGAAGGATGAGGATAGATCCAGAGACCTAATATCTTCCTCAAGCAGCATGATCCATGGAAACAAAGACTGAGGAATATTGACATCTCATAACCAGAAGAGTCCTTCTCCCTAGACACAAAATATGCCTGTCTGATGCACTGACATTTCTTTCTGTGAAAATCAAGATATGGTTTATCATTTTAATAATGCATCAACAGTCTGAATTAACTGAATTTACTTGTGCCTTGCAGCAAAAGTCTTTCTGCCACTCATCTGACTGGGGAAAAGACAGTCTGGCAGTCTGCGTGGTCATATAATTTCGTTTCGTAAGCTGTAGGATATTTAGTGCTTTATATCTTCAAATCTGAGTTTAATGAATGACTACTTCAAAATATTAAGGAACTCTCAAGGTCTTATAATTATGAGGAAAATATCTGGGGAAGTAGTATAAAAGCATCAGCGTCTTTGAGCAAGTATAAGCAATGAAAAGCAAGTTGTCAACTTGTTGCAAAAAATCTTGGGTCTCTTTTGTCTACTTCATCACCTCATTTCCAATGTAGTGATCAGTATTTCTTAGTAGATGCTAAATATTGTATCAAATATTTAAGCACTGGAGGTTGTGCTTTATAACACATCATGATTCTTAAAATCCTTGATTCAGAAGAACATGACTGTGTTTTTAACTTTATATCGTGTAATTGAAAACTAACCATATGTTTGGGGTGCTTTGGAAGTGGAGAATAGTGGAGAAGGGGTAAAGAAAAGTCATTTGCACAGTTCTTAGTTGCTTTGAACACCACTGGGTTAATAAGTTTGAAAAGAAAAAAAGGTTTTGTAGAAAACCACAACTTTTTCCATAGAACAGCATCAGGATGTACTACCTGCTGTAGGGAACCTGCTCTGGCAGGGGGGTTGGACTCGATGATATCTCAAGGTCCCTTCCAACCCCTACAATTCTGTGATACAATTCTGTGATATTTTATAAACACTAGTAGACCTAAAATTGTATACTGTCTTCCCAGAATTCATTTTTCTTTGCCTATTATATGGCTACCTACATAATCAATTAGACACAAAATGATTTTTTCCTGAGGTCTAAATCTGTGTAAACATAACCATCTTTCCAAACAGCATTCAAACACACAAAAAAACTTCAACACATAGTATCAAGCAGTTTAATGCCCCAGAGTCTAAATTCTGTAGCAAAGCGGTTCAAATCCCCCATCACTTATTTGGAAAGCAGACTCATTGCTGTTGAAGGACAAGGTGCTGGAGTTGAGCACTGCTGGCATTTGTTTGCGAAAGCTTGGGGAGAAGGAACAACAAGAAGGATGGGGAGGGAGAAAATGATGAAAAAACGGACTGTCTGGGACAAGTCATAGGAACATCTGCTGGACGAAAACTGAATATGAGCCAGCAGTGTGCTCTTGCAGCTCGAAAGGCCAACGGTATCCTGGGCTCCAACAGGAGAGGGGTGGCCAGCAGGGACAGGGAAGTGATTGTCCCTCTCTACTCTGCCCTCGTGAGGCCCCATCTGGAGTACTGTATCCAGATCTGTGGCCCCCAGTAGAGGAAAGATGTGGAACTGTTGAAGAGGGTTCAGAGGAGGGCCACAAAGATGA
This sequence comes from Penelope pileata, assembly GCA_013396635.1. Lineage (NCBI taxonomy): Eukaryota > Metazoa > Chordata > Aves > Galliformes > Cracidae > Penelope > Penelope pileata. The sequence continues at coordinate 1,127,621 of WBMW01001482.1, read as the reverse complement.
TCAGAGGGCTGCAGCACCTCCCCTATGAGGATAGACTGAGGGAGCTGGGCTTGTTCAGCATGGAGAAGAGAAGGCTGCGAGGAGAGCTCATAGCGGCCTTCCAGTATTTAAAAGGAGACTATAAACAGGAGGAGAAACAACTTTTCAAAAGGGTAGACAGTGATAGGACAAGAGGAATGGTTTTAAGCTGAAGGAGGGAAGGTTTAGATTAGACATCAGGGGGAAGTTCTTTACTGAGAGAGTGGTGAGGCACTGGAATAGGCTGCCCAGAGAGGTTGTGGATGTCCTGATCCTGGACATGTTCAAGACCAGGTTGGATGGGGTCCTGGGTAACCTGATCTAGTACCTAACCTGGAGGTTGGTGGCCCGGCCTGTGGCAGGGGGGTTGGAACCTGATGATCCTTGGGGTCCCTTCCAACCCGGGCTATTCTATGATTCTATCTGCTGAAGTAATAGAAGCTTATAATTGTACCAATAATTGTTGCCTAACACTCAGGAGCCTGCAGTTAATCTGGCTGCCCTCACCACTATGTTGTTTTGCAGCAGCAATAGAAGTTACAAGCAGAGGAAACACACTCAAGGACAAAATTCTTCTGGAAGCAGGTGCTTCCAGAGTAAATGAGATTATTTTCAGCCGTGTGTAACCAAGAGTCAGTGCAATGCATCAAGGAGAATGCATCTTGGCCCTGTCACCAAGAACAGAAACACAGGTACTTTCACTTGTGTTCCCGTTCTGGCTTGTGTAATAGAGGAAGGGCTAGTGGATACATCTTTTCACACACAGAGCATCTGCTTTGAGTCTTGTCAGGCATGGTACATCTAATATTAGGCCACAGATACAAATAAACCAGACAGAGAGATTAGAAAGCAAGTTATCTGTTTGGCACAGATTTTCACGGGTACGAGGCCCTGAGGATGAGGAAGGATTTCCCACAATAAGTTGCTGACAGCTTTTTTCTGCAGCATATTGCCCTGGCTCAATAGCACAAGGTCAGACTGAATGCCTTTTTGCTGCCTTATTCCTTCTCCCAGGGAGCAATTGTTTAGAAGAATATCCCTTTACTTGACAGGTTTGTAACAGAAATAAAAAAAATCCATCCTACTTCTCGTTATTGGAATGATTGCTCGAGAATCAAACAGCAGAAGACTAATAGTGTCATAGTCACTGAGCCACCAACTATACCAATGTAAACTTAAATTCAAACAAATGATAGCTGACTGAGTATAGCCTGGAACAATAAATGAATGACTCTCTTTTTTTAAGTCTAATAGTCACATGTCACTATACAATTAGCAATTTATTCCTATTCCTTGCAAAAAGCTAGTCAGATAAACTGTAAGAACTTCACATGCATGCCTATATGAAAAACAAGTGTTCACAGAGGAACATCTAAAGTAAGTGTGATGGAAAAGGAGACAGTTGCTTGGAGATGCTAAGTCTTTTGACAAATTACAGCTATCTTTGTACATTTTCACGATGAGCACTTAAAGGCTGACAGTTTTACATATACAATAAAAGGGGATGCTGTGTGGGCGGTACTGACACACCAAGGCTAGGAAAGAACATAACTTTACATTAAAATTGCCATCCCGTTGGGACACATCAAGTAATACAAGAGAATGCATGTTTTTAATATAAAATCCCTCTATCAGATATAGGAGTTTCACAAAGATGTCTCCCTTAATGCTGTAGTCTCCTTTGCTCCAGAGGAGCAGTCAACCTACACAGATTTGCTCCATACATGCCTCTCCTCAGCAAGCAGCCATGCCCTCCATGTGTCAGTATGTCTACACATTGGGACTCTACAAAATACTGTAAGTTCATTGTGTTCACATACAGTGAATTTTCTAAGCTCTCCAGAGCAAAATCTGTGCTACAATTCCACAATATGTCTTACCAAAAGAGTGTACACAAACAACCCTTTTAATTTATCCATTCTTTACTTTTTTAGACATACTCATCAAGGAAAGCAATCAAATTGACCATTATTATGAAAATCCTCTATACCTATTAATGCATTATTATTTGCAGACTGCCATGGGAGACTGGATAGGGTACCTTCAACAGCAACCCACCTTTGCTGTAGGTGTAGCTCACTATCCACTGTCTTACTCCCCTAAAAAAACTGTGCTTCATGATTCAGGTGATGATTCTGAATAAAACCATCCTCAAGCAAGCTCCTGAAGGACACTTATCCAAGACCACTATATGAGGAAGATTTGGATGCACAATGGGGGATCTTGCCCCACTAGTGTACACGGTTCCAACAATCCTATACTGCACCTGTGTAGAGCCAGCTCTGATGGCTAAGCCAGCTCTGCAGGAGGATCTAAGAATATAAAGGATACTTGTCCACCTCTGCAGCCCCAGTTGGCTCTAGGCCCTTTCAGACTCAATACAGAGCATTAGGCAAAGCCAACAGAGAAGTTGCTGTGGCAGCACCATGTTTTGAAGAACAAGGAAGAAGCAGAGGTGGAGGGGACGTGGGACATACTGCATGCACAAGGGAACTTACCCACAGTGAACCCATCACCTTCAGTGGCAAAGGTTACATATCTATGCCATGGTCCCAAAGGTGTTTTTTGTGAGATAACTAGCCTTTGCTTGTAAATAACTCTGTTTTTATAACTCTGCATTTAGTTTGTTCAAATTTAGATGAAACCAATCCACTTGATCCAGTTAAAATGAATGGGGTGGGGAAACAATGTCAAACACTGAATATCAATACATATGAGAGATTTTAATAGGTATACTTACATTTACTTCATTTACATTAGTCAGAGTACAATAATGATGTGGTATAAGCAACACAGTTGGTACTATTGGTTTACTAACATTGAATATATTTAGAGATATAGACTGAATTTATATTGATCTCTAGCCTTCATTGAAAACAGAAAATGCAGGAAAATAATGGCACTATCCAGCGATGGTATATACCTGTATATTATCTCTGTGAGAGGAAAAAAAGAAATCTTGGCCAAAATACACATCCATCACAAATACTCTGCTAACATCCTATCAATTATGTACTCTCAAAGGAATCAGAAGGTCCTAATTACAAGAACGAATGATAAACCTGAGCAAAATCCCAACAAGAGTGACAGCTCAGCCTGCATTTCTACAGGATGCTGACACTCGCACTCAGGGGAAGTAGCAGATGCTCAGTATAGCCCGCAGCTAAGCCTTCAGTGAACAAGCAGGTTTGAGACTTGTTTTCCCAGCACTTTTCTAGGCTTCAGAAAATTTATCATGTTTTAGAATTATCTATTGGTTTACACAAAAATACCCATGCAAATTGCCTGTCCCAGACTCTCAGCTATGAGGCATTTGGAAATAACGTGGAGATCTCTCCTGCCCAGTTTTGGGTGGGATTATGGCCAAGCAAGACAACACAGTGAGCACTTGACTGAAGAAGGAGTGAAAGTAAAAAGATGAAGCCTTACAGTAAGGACATTTTTCCCCAACTAGGCTATACCAATCACAGATTAAATGTCTCAAACAATCTGGTAGATTTTTTGAGTACCAGGCTGTGCTGATACTTGCAGCATGAACACTAGGATCAGAGTATTCACAGCTGAAATAACCAAAGATGAGCTGGTAGTAGCTTTAAGAGTCAAGATGCTAGTACGGTGTTCATCCGCAAAATAGACAGTTTTGAAATGTATTCGCCACCTCCATCCTGACTGAAATATAGGCTCAGCACTGTCCCAGGGTCTGAAAGGAGTGCATGCTGGTGTCCTGTATTCTCACTCTCAATAAAAAGTTAATATTAGCATCCTTAAATCAATCTATCCTGCATTAATGATCATCAATTCCAATTATCCAGTTCACTCGTTCTGCATTACTGGACGGTCTTTTGGAGCAAGTTTATACTTATTTGTAAGCAGCCCATGTCCCTGCCAGAATTTCTTGTTCATTTCACTCTCGCCCCCCCTCCTCCAACTTTTAGATTTGCAGATGTTTTCACAGACACGGAAAAATTTATCCCATTCTTCCTCTAGATGACATTTCACAATTCTAGTTTATTAGATGGTGTGCATGCTTACATACAAAGAGAAAGAATGCAAATGTGGATCTTGTTTTTAATGCTAATTAAATGCATTAGAATGATTCTGTAAGTTTTATGCTTGATCTTGGCTAATTTTAAAACAACTTTAAGCAGTACCTGACTACTTTTCCATGTCACTAGCATAAAGCACCCAAGTTATCATCCTCAGTTACCAACCACTGACACTTACTGGGGTTGCTGGTGGCAGGAAAGGACAATGAGAACGTTAACTCCTCATTGAATAAGACTTCCCATAAATCAAAATCTATTTTTGTTCAAATAATAGAAGCCAGTTCAATTAAAACTGAGGAAATGGAATGGAAGAAAGAGTCTGTAAGTTAATGGGCAACCCCAGCCTTTTGAATGAGAATTCAATCTTAAAGATTAAATTGAAATATCTTGAGTCAAGATGAAAAATCAAAAGTTTTGATTACAATTTTATATAATCAGCTCACGCAAATCATGCTGAAATATAACATTAGAAAAGAATTACAATTTTGGAATAAAAGCTAAAATTAAAGAGGACTTGAGATTAACTAGTATCTTTTGAAAATTCTTTGCCATGTTTTTCATTAGATATTATTCTTTGGGAAGAGATGATGAGCAACATGACTCAATAGCAGATAGCTCAGTCCAAGGACAGTGTTGGAGGCAATAGAATAATACAAGGCATGGTTCTTTGCTAGCGATAATTTCCTTCTGAAGCAGAATCATCTCAACCCACCCCAAGTAAGGGACAAGATTCCTGAGGGGCAAGTAACACAAATAAAAGAGGGGAAAATAGATGAGCAGGCATCTCATTCCTGCTTTAGCAAAGTTAAAAATCTCTGTAGATACTACACAGTGTTTGCAATTATCTATTTTAATATTGCTTTAACTTTGACAGTCCATCACAAGAGGCAAGCTCAGTCTCACTCACTGTAGCAGCATCAGGGCAGAAAAGTGTTACTTCCCACACGTCTCTGGTTCCTGCAGAAAGAGAAGAGGTGCAGACGGTAGGAGCAGCCAGTGGGGCAGGAAAAGCAGGGATGACTGCAGGGCAGAAATCACCTGCCACCAGGAAGAAGAGATGATGATGAACTCTAGCTCTGATATACCCAAAATGTATGTGGTAACATTAAGATGTTATGGAGCCTAGTAAGTGACAATAAATATGATTTCCTTGCTCCCTTCTTGTATCAGAGAATGCTGTCTAGGGATATTAACAAAAAGACATTCACTTGCCATTGTCTCCAATTTTTCCACTGTCTACTTATTTACATTCAAAAATAGTAGAACTTCATTGTGATTACACCAGCTTCATCTCCTACTGCAAGCAAGGATAAGATTTTGTTAATTCAATAAATTCATAAGTAGAATAAACTGTACAATGGTCTGAATAATTAATTACCCAGATAAAAATATTCCAGATGTAAAATACATTTGACAGCAGTAAGAACTTGCTTACACAGAAAAGAGTGATAGGTAAATCCAGAATAATTATTTCCAAACCACTCTGGCCATAGACATCCATTCTTCAGTAAGGATAAGTCCATGCATGGGATTACTTAGAAATTCAATCTGAATCATGGAATGACCTGGGTCAGAAGGGACCTTAGAGATCATTTAGTTCCATCCCCCTTCTCACCTCTCCCACCACCACTGTGAATAGGATTGACACTAAGTCAGGCTGCCCAGGGCCCCATCTAACCTGGCCTTGAACATTTCCAGGGATGGGGCATCCACAGCTTCCTTGGGCAATTTGTTCCAGTTCCTCACAGCACTCTGAGTAAAAAATTTCCACCTAACATCTAATCTAATTCTCCTCACTTCTGTTTTACAACTGTTCCCCCTTGTTCTATCACTACCCACATAAAATGTCAGTTTCCCCTCAGCTTACAAGCTCCCTTCAAGTACTGGAAGAACACAATGAGGTCTCCCTCTGGAGTCTTCTCTTTTCCAAGATGAACAAGTCCATCTCCTTCAACATTTCTTCCTAGGAGAGGTGCTCCAGCCCTCTGATCATCCTCACAGCTCCCCTCTAGAACTGCTCCAACAGCTCCGCATCCTTCTTGTACTGGGGGTCCCAGTACAAGACACAGTACTCCAGGTGGACCTCACGAGGGCAGAGTAGAGGGGGACAATCTCATCCTTTGCCCTGCTGACCACCCCACTTTTGATACAGCTGAGGATGCAGTTGGCCTTCGAAGCCACAAACACACATTGCTGGCTCATGTTAAGCTTTTTGTCCATCAGGACTCCAAAGACTTTTTTGGCAGGGCTACTCTCAGGAATTTCTCCCAGTCTGTACACATATCTGGGATTGCCCTATCCCAAGTGCAACACCTAGCCTTGTTGAACCTCATTAGGTTCACATGGACCCACTTCTCAAGGTTGTACAGGTCCCTTTGGATGGCATCCCTTCCTTCTGTCCTATCAACTGCACCACTCATCTTGGTGTAATCACTGACTACATTATTGGTAAAGATGTTAAAAAGCACTGATCCCAAGATGGACTTATCACCAGTCTCTGCATCAACATAGAGCCATTGACCATAACCCTTTGGCTGTGACCATCCTAGCAATTCCTTATCCACCGGATAGACCAGCCTTCAAATCCATATCTCTCCAATTTAGAGATAAGCATGTGGCGCACTGAAGTCCAGACAACATCAGTTGCCCTTCCTTTGTCCACCAATGCCATCACTCCACTGAAGAAGGCCACCAGATCAGCCAAGCGTGATCTGCTCTTGGTGAAGCCACTGCTGGCTGTCTCTGATCAGCTCATCTCCCATGTGCCTTAACATAGCTTCCAGTAGGGTCTGTTCCATGATCTTCCCAGGCACAGATGTGAGTAGCACTGGCCTGTAGTTCCCCGATTCTTCTTCTTTTCTCCTTTTCTTAAAAATGAGAGTGATGTTTCCCTTTTTCCAGTCACCAGGGTCTTCATCTGACCATAACTTTTCAAATATGATGAAGAGTGGCTTGGCACCCTATGTACCGTCCCTTCAGCCCTCTGAATGAGCTCTATATTGCAGATGATACTATACAGTTAAACTGCAACACCAAAAAAAAAAGGCAGAAAAAAGCAGAAAAAATATGCCTTAAATAATTAACACAGACTATCTAGGCTAGTGTTATTGGAACTACACCTAACTCTCATAATAAGCATTTAATCAACCAATGTAATCACTCAACACTTTCTGTCCCCTTTCTGGGAGGCTGGGTCACTATTTTCCTATATCTAACAAGAAACTTTGTACACTTCATTAGATTTCATGTCTCTGGAGCCCAGTTCAAATTCCACATTGTTTGTTCAGTCACCTTCAAAGCACTTATATGATGGTTCATCACAAATAAGGCTTAGCACAAAGTCTGCTGCAGGAAGTTTTCAGGACTATATAGTTCACAAATTTCCGAAAGTCTAGTACTCAACAGAGCTGGAATTTGTTCTGGGACCGTGTCATTTGCTCCCTAGAAAAACGTTTTTGAAGTATCGAGACTACAAATTTTACCTCCAAAGGTGGCAGCTGAGAAGAGGTTTTTATGATTAATCACAGAATGGTTTGGGTTGAAAGCAACCTCAAAGATCACCTAATTTCAACTCTCCTACTGTGGGAAGGGCTGCCCAACCACTAGGTCAGGCACTAAAATCAGGCTGCCCGGGGTCCCATCCAACCAGGCCTTGAACACTCCAGGGCTGGGGCATCTACAACTTCTCTGGACAGCCTATTCCAACACCTCATCACTCTCTCAGTGAAAAAATTTCCCTTGACGTCTAATCTGAATCTCCCCTCTTTCAGTTTAAAACCATTCCTCCTTGTATAGGAGAATCTTGTAATGAAGGGAACCGTGACAAGAACTCTGTTGCATGCACTCATTCTTCATATGGGACACAAAGATGAAAGCAGTAATAGCAATCTTACTTAATCTGAGACAGTAAAGCTAGCAAAACAAAGACTGAAGAAGTCCAATTGTTATCCATAAGCACACCACAGAAGAATATGACTTGGAAAATAAACCCAAAAATAAATTATGTGTTCAAGATCAAGGTGGCATAAGAATAAGCATGCACAAAACTAGCTGAAAATAAATTTGGGGTGAAAGTTAAAGTGTATTTTTTAGCTGCTATACCAATTAACCTACTGGAGGAAGTAAAGGACACAAGGGATTGATTTTAACGGTGCTCAATCTCTTTCTGATTATATGATAGTATTGTTAGAAGAGCAGAAGTTGAATTTGAGAGATCTTTTCTAACCTTCTATTCCTATAATGCAAACCATTATATTTTTCATCCTTTGGGCATTTCTAAGTCCATCCTTCCTGTCCCACTCTGATTATCGGAGTGAGGGGAGATTCTTTAACATACCCGGAGTGAGACTGAGACGCAAAAAAGGTCAAATGTTGTCTGACCAGTTTAATAGAAATTCTGGTCAGTGAGGGAGACAGGGATGGGGGAGCAGGCGATAGTAAAAGACAGGAAGTAAGAGCGAGGTTTACATATAGAAAAGCAGGGACAGTCACCACCATGGATCCCATGCCGTTGTATCAGTCCAGGAATATCTTCAGGCATGTGTGGGAGCGAGGGAGCGAGAGCGCAGGGGGAGCAGCAGCAAGCATGCATCAGGCCGTCAGGTCTCAGGCAGCAGGCATCGTCAGGCACCAGGCCATCAAGCAGGAAGAAGGAGCAACAAGCAGGCATCAGGTAGCAGGGCAGCAGGACCTCATGTCTCAAGCAGCAGGAGGTATCATGCAGGTCCAGCCAGGCATCCGTCAAGCATCAGTCAGACAGTAGCAAGCAGGCAGCCCCTAGGCAGCTAACAGGTAAATCCTAGCCTTTCCGCCATTGGAGGAGGTCTTTTTATCCTCCTTTTTGGCCAGCATGACATTCCTGGGCATCCAGGTATATCACGTATCACATGAACGGGCACGGACGGTGCAAGCCCGGGCTTGCATGTCTCCTTCAGTGGTTGCCTCCTTCAAGGCGCCAGTCTGAAAGGCTGCTCGATGGCCGTTTAGCGGCTGTTCGTCTCTCACTGCCCCTGGTCTGCAAGCCTTTGGGCAGCAGGCAGGTGGGCAAACTTTGAGAAAAAAGAGTTCTCACAGCAAGCTTTGAGACAAAAGATAACAGTCTCTTACACTTCCATACTAGTCAGTCATTTCAGTCAATAATGATGTATTTTGACACGAGAGACTGCTAAATAGGAAAGTATTATTTGTCTTTTTGCCTTTTTTTTTTTTTTTTTTTTCCAGTTAGCAGCTGTACTATCTGGTTAACTGAGGGTATGTTTGTAACAGTATAAAAGAGAAACATGACCATATACACGGTGAATATGATATTATTGTCTCAACTTCACGTTTTTCTTCTTATTTTACATACTGTAACGTGAAATAATAGAGATTTTATGACTTGACACAAATTGTATTCTGAGGAAAAACTAGTTCAAAAAGTCCTGTTCCATTTTTCTAAAATGAATCTGTGGAAGATAAGTACTAGGCAGCACAATTGCATTTAAAAAGGATGAAGGAATAAAAGGTAAACAGAGAGTTCAACTTTCTCTTCCTCTCTCTTTGGAAACAACAGTCACAAAAATATAAAGCTCTTAGATTCCAATATCACTGAAGTGATGTGATCTTATCTGATAGTCCTGTCAAAGTGAATTTCTAGTACATCAAATCACAAAGAACTACATTAAAATGGTAAAACTTACACTCATAGGAGTGAAAAGTTCCAAGTTAAGGCTACAATTTGTTATTCACTCTTGCTGTTGTGCTCAGAGAGGGCAGAAAGTGTGCTGTGCTACGTTCCCCTATTGGCAGACATCTTTCGTATCTGGCTGTGAGTCTTACCTTGACTGAGTCACCTTGTGTTGCTGCATTAAGTCAGTTCCGAAGCTTTGCCCAAGTGCGGTTATGCAATTTAACATGCTTAGACCTTGACATAATATCAGCAAGTTTTTACAGTTAAATTAATGAACGGCAGTCAGTGATGCAGAGTCTAGCTGGAAGCCTGTAGCAGGGGGGTTCACCGGGGGTCGGTACTGGATCTGGTCTTGTTCATCAGTTACCTGGATGAAGGAATAGAGTCCTGTTCTGGTTTCAGCCGGCAGGCCAGGAAACCCCATACAGCCATTTGCTCACNGGAGTGGCTGACATACCAGAAGGTTGTGCTGCCATTCAGCAAGACCCAGATAGGCTGGAGAGATGGACAGAGAGGAATCTGATGAGGTTCAAAAAGGGCAAGTGCAGAGTCCTTCACCTGGGGAGGAATAACTACATGCATCAGTACAGGTTAGGAGCTGACCTGCTGGGAAAGGAGCTCTGCAGAGGAGGACCTGGGGGTCCTGGTGGACAACAGGTTGCCCATGAGCGAGCAGCGTGCCCTGGTGGCCAAGAAGACCAATGGTATCCTGAGACGCATTAAAAAGAGTAGGGCCAGAAGGTCAAGGGAGGTGATCCTCCCCCTCTACTCTGTCTTAGCGAGGCCACATCTGGAGTACTGTTTCCAGTTCTAGGCTCCACAGCTTGAGAAAGACAGCGATCTTCTGTAGATCCTAGTCCAGTGGACAGCTACAAAGAGGATTAGGAGCCTGGAGCGTCCCTTTTATGAGGAAAGACTGAGAGACATGTGACTGTTCAACCTGGAGAAGAGACAACCGAGAGGGGATCTTATCAATGCTTATAAATACATGAAGAGTGGGTATCAAGTAAATGGGACCAGCCTTTTTTCAGTGATGCCCAGCAACAGGACAAGGGGCAATAAGCACGAAATAGAACAANGGCTCCACAGCTTGAGAAAGACAGCGATCTTCTGTAGATCCTAGTCCAGTGGACAGCTACAAAGAGGATTAGGAGCCTGGAGCGTCCCTTTTATGAGGAAAGACTGAGAGACATGTGACTGTTCAACCTGGAGAAGAGACAACCGAGAGGGGATCTTATCAATGCTTATAAATACATGAAGAGTGGGTATCAAGTAAATGGGACCAGCCTTTTTTCAGTGATGCCCAGCAACAGGACAAGGGGCAATAAGCACGAAATAGAACAAAGGAAGTTCCACATGAACATGAGAAAAAAAATTTCTTTACTTTGAGGGTTACAGAGCACTGGAACAAGCTGCCCAGAGAGGTTGTGGAGACTTTACTGGAGATATTCTAAACCTGCCTGGATGCTTTCCTTTGTAACTTACTCTGAGGAACCTTCTTTAGAAGGGGGATTGGACTAGATGATCTCCAGAGGTCACTTCCAACCCTGACAATTCTATGATTCTGTGAACAAAACAGGGGCTGCTAATGGAAATACTGAAGGGCCTAAAATTAGACATTACTGTATATTGCTCCAGCCAACATAGCTGCAGCTTCCAAAATTAATATTAATGTAAATAGAAACAAAATTGAAAGTGGAAATCTTGTAACCTTAGAAGAAGAGTTCCCTTAGAAAAGGAAAAATGAAGTAAGTCACATCTTTTACTGCTTCCTGCTTTTGTAAGACAAGACCTTAAGTGTTATGAATGTCACTTCTTGGTTTTTGTTGACTATTTAGGAAAGAAATTCTCTATCCTGTCTCACACACTTGAACTACCACACTAAATCTAAACCAATGTTAAAGAAATATCATAGTCATAATTTTTAACAGCTTGTGTAAAAGACTATCCTCTTCAAACTGATTTATTTCAGAATTCACAAGACTATGTTAGCTACACTTCACATATTTGAATGTAGACAGGTCCCAAAGTTATATTTACTAAGATAGACTTAATATGTTAACTTGCACATGCAATCTCTAAAAAACAACACATCTTAGAGATGAAAAAAAAAAAATCATGGAGTGGTTTTGTTCCTGTTGCTACTATCTGGTATAAATTTTTTTCCAACTATTTCTTCAAATCTGTAAATGTATTCTATTCTATATACATAAAAAGTCCAACTTTTATTTCCTTACAGTGCAGAAGGAAGAGCCCCTAATGAAGATGGGTCAAGGTGTGAGCTTAAAGGAAAAGGAAACTAATATNAGAAAGAGGAAAATAGAGTAAAATAACAGTAATGATAATTATATACAAAACAAGTGATTGTACAAAGCAATCGCTCGCCGACCGCGACTGACGCTTAGCCAGTCCCCAAGCAAACAGGGCCTCCCAGCTCACTTCCCTTTCTTATATTACAAGATGTCATATGGTATGGAATATCCCTTTGGTCAGTCTGGGTCAGCTGCCCTGGTCCTGTCCCCTCCCAGTTCCCGGCTCCTTATGCCTTCTAACTGCTTCACTGAGGAACAGAATATGTCCTTGGCTGTGTTCAACAACACCAGGTGTTATCAGTTTTGTTTCTCTTCTGAAAACAAAACCTAACTTCATACCAGACACTGTGAGAGAAGTAACTTCTGTTAGAAACTAAGACAAGTCCACCCTCATCAAGTTTGCTGATGTTACAAAGCTGGGAGGAGTGGCTGACATACCAGAAGGTTGTGCTGCCATTCAGCAAGACCCAGATAGGCTGGAGAGATGGACAGAGAGGAATCTGATGAGGTTCAAAAAGGGCAAGTGCAGAGTCCTTCACCTGGGGAGGAATAACTACATGCATCAGTACAGGTTAGGAGCTGACCTGCTGGGAAAGGAGCTCTGCAGAGGAGGACCTGGGGGTCCTGGTGGACAACAGGTTGCCCATGAGCGAGCAGCGTGCCCTGGTGGCCAAGAAGACCAATGGTATCCTGAGACGCATTAAAAAGAGTAGGGCCAGAAGGTCAAGGGAGGTGATCCTCCCCCTCTACTCTGTCTTAGCGAGGCCACATCTGGAGTACTGTTTCCAGTTCTAGGCTCCACAGCTTGAGAAAGACAGCGATCTTCTGTAGATCCTAGTCCAGTGGACAGCTACAAAGAGGATTAGGAGCCTGGAGCGTCCCTTTTATGAGGAAAGACTGAGAGACATGTGACTGTTCAACCTGGAGAAGAGACAACCGAGAGGGGATCTTATCAATGCTTATAAATACATGAAGAGTGGGTATCAAGTAAATGGGACCAGCCTTTTTTCAGTGATGCCCAGCAACAGGACAAGGGGCAATAAGCACGAAATAGAACAAAGGAAGTTCCACATGAACATGAGAAAAAAAATTTCTTTACTTTGAGGGTTACAGAGCACTGGAACAAGCTGCCCAGAGAGGTTGTGGAGACTTTACTGGAGATATTCTAAACCTGCCTGGATGCTTTCCTTTGTAACTTACTCTGAGGAACCTTCTTTAGAAGGGGGATTGGACTAGATGATCTCCAGAGGTCACTTCCAACCCTGACAATTCTATGATTCTGTGAACAAAACAGGGGCTGCTAATGGAAATACTGAAGGGCCTAAAATTAGACATTACTGTATATTGCTCCAGCCAACATAGCTGCAGCTTCCAAAATTAATATTAATGTAAATAGAAACAAAATTGAAAGTGGAAATCTTGTAACCTTAGAAGAAGAGTTCCCTTAGAAAAGGAAAAATGAAGTAAGTCACATCTTTTACTGCTTCCTGCTTTTGTAAGACAAGACCTTAAGTGTTATGAATGTCACTTCTTGGTTTTTGTTGACTATTTAGGAAAGAAATTCTCTATCCTGTCTCACACACTTGAACTACCACACTAAATCTAAACCAATGTTAAAGAAATATCATAGTCATAATTTTTAACAGCTTGTGTAAAAGACTATCCTCTTCAAACTGATTTATTTCAGAATTCACAAGACTATGTTAGCTACACTTCACATATTTGAATGTAGACAGGTCCCAAAGTTATATTTACTAAGATAGACTTAATATGTTAACTTGCACATGCAATCTCTAAAAAACAACACATCTTAGAGATGAAAAAAAAAAAATCATGGAGTGGTTTTGTTCCTGTTGCTACTATCTGGTATAAATTTTTTTCCAACTATTTCTTCAAATCTGTAAATGTATTCTATTCTATATACATAAAAAGTCCAACTTTTATTTCCTTACAGTGCAGAAGGAAGAGCCCCTAATGAAGATGGGTCAAGGTGTGAGCTTAAAGGAAAAGGAAACTAATATTACGAATCCTACAGACAACAGCAAAGAGTGTTTGCAACCCAGCCTGCAACAACCACCCCTGCTGGTGGTGAAGCAAAGGCACCATATTTTGTGACACAGTCAGTGTGTGTTCACAGATCACAGCTAGCTCCACTGCAGAGACACGACCCAAGGCTTGGGGCAGACGGGTGGCAGGGAATACCCTTTGCCAGAGCAAAGCTTGACAGAAATCATATGAGAGCCCTCAGATAGAGTCTAGGTAGCAAATCCCTTTCACAAGCTGAAAGTGGACACCAGCTTTCCAAGGATACTTTTCATTTGCTATGACAGCTGTATTTTGTAAAAGTTTCAGTGAAATAAAACTCCTATCTTATGTAGCTAGGCTCCTGTCAATTGTTCTCCAGTTTATTGTCCTGGAGTAACCAGTTAAGCTTTTGTTACTTGCCTGCTATTTTGTAAATGATAGCATGCCTCTTCATTTTAATATAATGACATCTGTTTTTAATAAAGCATTTGTTTCAGGAGCCTGTGTCTCATAAGCAGGAGATATTTGGGTGCTGTAGATAATCTAGATTAGAAAAAAAGATTCAAACCAGTGACAACTTTGAACACAAATATGGGGAAAGGTTCCTGACTTATATTAGAATTAAATAGCCTTTAATTTAACTGAAATCCTTGGTCATATTGAATATTAATGTTCATGCCTAGAAGTGGAAAGTCTTAGACAGACACCATTTCTCTTCAGACTGCTTATATTGGATTCATTAGCAATTTATCATTGACGTAAAAGCAGAATTCAATTCCATCTGTGAGCTCTAAAGAACAAAAGACCTGTCATACCTGATGAATTGCAGATGAGGAGGGGCTGGAGTTACCATGGTAGAGGTTAAAGGCTTCTGGAAGCCACAAAAAAATTATGGTATTAAGCAATTTTGATAATAATTTTAATTGTCTAAGTTAGAGTTTAAATAACTCCTCAAAGGAAGCAATTGTAAACTGCAATTTTTATCTCAAATTTCAAATTAGAAAAATGTTCTAGAAGTTTCTAAGCACATTTGACATAATTCCTTTAGATTTTTTGAGCTTCAGTTCAGTATTGTTTGATCCAAATTACTTCCTAACTGTGAAATATAATCTTAACCTCAAGCAGTAGGCCAGGCTGAGCTATATGAACCATGTTAAACAGCGTTTACAGCCAGGGAAGCCAGCAAGGCAATCAGAGGAGAAAGACAACACCTAATGTGAGTAGCAGGGGAGCCATCTGGTTTAGCATAGGCAGAACTGTAGGTTAAATCATAGAATCTTAGGGATTTTGCTGCTTTGCCTACACATGTGCAAGCTGAAAAATGCAAAGACTATCCGTTCACTTTTGTCCCTTGCACAACAACAGAAAAAAAGAAATAGCTCCAAGTTTTTTTGTGACAAACAGCTTTCCTAGCAGGCTGACCCTGTAAGATTGTAGAAGCTGGTGGGCTACTGTACTATCTAGAATTAAATAGTAATAGTGGCTTTTATTTTGATGTCCAGAGCAGGCATCAGGAGAAGACACCTTCTAAACAGAACATCTGTCTACCAGAATATCACCCTTATGTTGCAATTTAGAACAAAATCAGCAAGTGGGCTTTGCACTTTAGCATAAGCAGAGAAGCAAACACTGCATACAGTATAACATGGAAATGGAAGTACAAAATACTAACATTTGTGATTCACAGTTAAGTTTTTGTGCAATAAAACAGAAATGTCATGAATGATCATAGTTTCTCTATGTGTGTACCTGCACTGATTCATGAACTTTGCGAAAAATTTGTTTGCCCTTTAAACTAAACTAGGAACTAAACCTGCAGTTATATAAAGGTCACTGAACCGTAAAGATACTTATCACTCTAAATCTTGACCATATGTAAAACTGAGAGACAAGCTCAATTCAACTGAATTATTTATAAGTATTTAACATAATATCATCCTCTTTGGAAACTACTATTACATTATAAACCACCAAATAAATACTTTATGTACAGTTTAATGAAATGAATAAGAAAATGGAAACACAATCTAGCTTAACTCGTAACGGAAGAAGGAAACAAAAGCATGACAGCAAATGGACCACAAAGTTACTGAAGTTACCAGGACCAGAAAGCACATTCTATCCCATGCACAACTCCTAGATTTTTTTCCTACCACCCCCACTGCACTTTTATTCATACATTAGTCTTTCAAAACATCCTCACAAGAAAGTCAGATACGAAGTAAGACCTAAATATGAGTTTAATATTCAAGGGCCAGTACCAAGAGAAAATTTCAAGGCTTCACATCCTGCTACCAGTGCATTTCAAGTGTAGAGTTGAAATTTATTCAAATAGAGAAGATGGACTGTAATGGAAGCTGAGGAGAAATTTGAGGTTAAGACCACAGATTTGAGTAATAAAAGTGTCAGAAAGGGGCAGAGCTTTAAAGAGCACCAGCTGTGAAAAAGAAAAAAAAAAAGCCAACAGTTTTCACGACACATTCATCTTCTACCTCCACCCTCTGAATGGCAGAGGAGGAAAAAGATTTCAACAGCTGCCATTTTGAATGCACTGGTAATGGGCTGAAAAGAGTAGGATGCTGTCAGTGAGAGAGCAGATGACAGTTTATTTGTATTATATTCAATCAAACCCTGAAATATTGTTTTCATTCACAGAGAAGCATGTTGAGTCAAAAATGTACAATCCAGCACTGTCTCATTTACTTGATTTAGAACTCAGGTGCATTACTAGTGGCTGGCTACTCATTAAACTTTTGCTGTAAGATGCAAGGACATGCAAGGATAGTAATTGTTTGAAATATTTTGTACAAAAACTAGTAT
Organism: Penelope pileata; assembly: GCA_013396635.1. Taxonomy (NCBI): domain Eukaryota; kingdom Metazoa; phylum Chordata; class Aves; order Galliformes; family Cracidae; genus Penelope; species Penelope pileata. The sequence continues at coordinate 1,110,732 of WBMW01001482.1, read as the reverse complement.
AATATTTCCAAATGATTACAAAACAAAAATGAAAACATAAATTTAAAAAAAANNNAAAAAAAAAAAAAAAAAAAAAGAGGACAAGGGAGCTCAAGCCCATCTGGATATGAATTAAAATTAGAACACAGGATAGTACAAACAGCCAGAAAGCAAGTACCTCCCACCAGTCCCAGAAACAAAAATCAAAGCAGTAATGAAGCTTTAGAACATGTGACAGAGAAAAACAGTCAGGTAATAAATGAATTTCAGACTCTGATGTAAACAAAACCACGTTCTACTATCATTTTTCTTCTTTGAAACAGAAATGTGTATTTAATTGTATTTTTTATATTTTTTGTTTTAGAGTCACCATATTTTCTGTGATTTGTTGTGTGCTAGTGTCCTCCAATGGATGCTTTTGAAAGTACTTGCTCTGTAATAGTGTAGCAGAACTACAGCTGTGCCTCACTCAGTGGGTTTTGTATAGCATTTATTGCAAGATACAGGGAAAAGAGAACAATATCGGATTTTGCAGACTCTTTTTTTTCCCCGCCATGTGTAAACAAATAATAGCTCTCCTAAATTATTTCATGTTCAAAAAAGGAAATATGACCTTCTGTCAAGGTGTAGCAGTTTCAGATGAGGACTCGTGTTCAACACACAACGAATGTCCATTCAATCATCTTCTAAATTCACAAAAGGAGGCAAAATAATAGGATAATGAGAGTGCAGGCAACCTTCAGGAGCCATGTGCAGGGCCTGACAGTCACTGGTGATATGTGGAACAGCTGACAGCAAGTCTCTGGAGCCACAGCTTCTACTCCTTCTTTCTAGCTGGTAAATTTGAATAATATACCACTGAATAAACATTTAATACTTTCACAGCGAAGTGAGGAAACAATGAAGTCAGCATTCATTTACAAAGATTTAGTTGATTTACTGGTGTCACCTGGAGATGTAGCATAAATGGGGATGGTTCTGTTTCTTTTTCCTTTTTAAAGATCTAGATGCAAAAATAGATCTCTTAATTTATAGTCAGGATGAATGGTGCTCTAAACAGTTTACTGGGGTACAGTTTTTTTCTTCAGTCATTCCAGCCTTCCTCACATGGCATAGTGAGTTTGTGTATAGCACAACGCACACAGTGAGTTTGTATATAGTAGACTTGCATCCCTAGGTCAGCTGCCAGATTCAAATAGCCATGTTCTTCTTCTGTTCATGCTTACTGATCCCAGTCAATGTCAGCCTCTTTCTCCCATCTGCAGGCTTCTTAGTCCTGCCTGCCCCCTTCCCTAGTCCAGGCCTTGGCTAAGCCTTCTCCTCTTGGCTACTCTGACTTCTTCCAAATACGTATCAACAATGCCTTCCTTAGGATAATCTTGAAAGCCATGGATCGAGGCCATGAAATAAACCTGCGTCACCTGCTATTTACGTGGAAACTATGGATGCCTCCACACAAGGTGCATTACCCTGCTTTCAAAGAAAATTCTGGTACTGTGCACATTTAATATGCACTGTATTTTTAAAGCAGAATAATCAACACACTGTAAATTCACATCCTAGTTTATTTTGTGCCAATCTCCCTGTTAGACACAACCTTTGAAATCTAGATTCAGTCAAAGCAAGCCAAATAACGTTGCCATCCCATTGAGTCTTTTCTGAAAAAAATCATGGTCTTCCCAGATGAAGAATAATTTCCTTCAGACAACATCCTTCCACAAATCCACGTGCAGATCCTCAGCAGGGAAACAACAGAGAAAAAGCTGCAGAGCTCAGAACAATGATATGCTGTTGGAAAAGATTTAAGGGCTTTAAAACAGATATACTTACAGGTCTCATATGCTGTTATACTTCTCAGTTTCCTACTAAATTATGGAAATGCTTGGATTCCTCTCCCAAAATTTTCTTGGAAGTTAGAACATCCCTAGTGTAGAGTTACAGCTTAGAAGCATGACCTGTATCCAGTAATCTGACAGGCTCCCCATAGGTTAACAGAAAAACGTAGCTTTCATCAGACAAAATGCAGAAAGTCAAAACTCAGCTGAGTACTCGGTTACTTAGAGGAATCTATCCAAAGATCATAGCAATCGCTTTACTCAGGATCTTGAACAATGGCTGTTCCATCACTGTTACCTGGATTTAAAATGTTAAGTAATGCAGCAGGAAGACCTCATGTCCACGGAACAAGCCATAAACAGGCATTCCCAGACATACTGTCTGCCTTAGCTAACTGACATTGTGTCAATAAATTACTTCAGTATTTATACATTTTAAGTAACTATTTGAATACTACATTTAAGTAATTTAAGACACGTTTCCTGATCTACAGTCCTCACCTCAAATGTCTTCTCCATAAATTTCACATCGCTATTATACATAAAAAGGAAGATTGGCTAGGTTTTCTTTACCATAAATTTGATAACTGCAGATCTTTCACTGCTGTTCAGAGTGTTCTGAAGCTCTTCCACACAAAACTGTTTAACACCCTTTAATTTCTTCAAGTACAAAGTTTAGTGATATACTTCGAAGTCCCCTTAGACTCATTCTGACACATTCTCAAATTTCCTGAAACAGAGATCTGCACTCCAGCGCCTCACTTCTTCAAAAGAGGAAGTATCCAACACAATTTCACATCCCATTAAAAACTAGGGGGAGGGTTATGTTATAATAACACTACTCTAGAAGAAAATTGTGTCCAGCCCCAGATTTCTCTAACCAGTTCCTTCATACCGTTTGAACCCCCCTCCTGTTTTGATGTCTTTTATTTTTGTTTCATTTTCTTCAGCAAATCTAATCTGTGAGTTTCTGTGCTTTTTTTCAATAAGATCTTCCAGTAAATGGAACAAAAGTCAGATGCAAATACATAAAAAAGCTTTACCTCTTTTTGAAGAGGATCCCTAAAGAATCTCAATCTTAAAAGTGGTTTAGGCACTGATGATTGCTCACCCTCCTCAGAAGAATTTAGATGTTTGATGCATCCATAGTCACATAAGCACTTTTATGTAAATGCAAGAGAGCAAAATCCATTAGAAAAGAAATTAATTCTTTTTTGAGGATCTGGTCTTCAGAAGAGAATGCAAGGTGGAAAGTGAGCTCCTTGGGTACAGAGTCAGATCTTACTATTAATGTGAATCAGTAGATACCTACTGGAAAAGTATCTGCCTACGTTCCTTCATTTGCTTTTACTTGCTCTTTTTAAGGTAAACATTAGCAAGCCTCCAAGCTTTGAAGATTTGTGTCCTTGAAATCCCATTTTGAAAACCTTCCTGTACAAAGGTACAGGTACAAAGGAGGAAAACCCCTACTATTCTCCCTTGGTCTATTTTCAGCTTGTTAGGTGCTGTTGAGAAGGGGATTATGCTCAGAGAGCCTTTATTCCTCCTCTCTCCTTGCAAAGGCACAGAAACATAAAGGCTGATAAGGGCAAGCATATAGGAGCATCACTCAGGGTGCTAGGCTTGCTGAATATCTTACTGCTCAGCCTCTGCAAGGCTTTGTACCTTGAAACCTCTGTGAAGGATGTCATGAATGAATTTAGCAACTCTTCCTGACAAAGTCAAACGATTGAAAATGCTTTGTTTCATCAATCATTCTTTTTGTTTGTCAAATAACTTCAGCAGCATCTTTAGCGAGAGATCCTGAGCCTTTTGTAAGGCCAACAGAAGACACCAGAAGTGACTGTCGGATTCAGTGCAGGACAGAATGAAAGAAGCAGAAAAACAAATGGCAGCACCAGGGAAAGAAACAACAAAAACAAAGTACTAGTGACAGACCTCCAGCACTAAAGGCAGCCCTTCTTCTATTTAAATCACGAGCGAGGATAAAGGAAACTTTGCTGGGGGGAAAAAATTCCAAAAAAAAAGCCTTTCTAGTGACACACTCTCTAAGTGAGTGGTTCTAGGTTTTCTGTTGTTTTGGTTTTTTGAGTGTGTGCATATTTAAGGAAGAAACTGTTTTAGATCAATGGATCCCAACAGGGAGTAAATTTCTACTCACAACTTCAGCTAAGAAAAAAAAAAAAAAACACTCCAATATCTTCAACACACCACAACATCAGCTAAGCTGTACATCTCTATATATTTATCTACAATAGCACACATCTGCTTACATGCAAAAAATTACCTTTTTCTTCACTATTTTCTGCAGAGAAGAGAAGCGTGGAGACTTTGCCCCAAATTTTCGAAGTTCTGTATGACTTGATAATATGTGCAAGAGTGAGTCTGAAATGTATAATTTCTGTATGCCAAGCAAGTATGATTCTTCACAAAGTCAGGAAACTACCAGCCTGAAAAAAACTGAAACTGTCACAAATGTTCAGCACCTTTCTACCTGAACTCCCACTCAATGGCAAAATGGTGTGGCTGAGGTCAAAAAGAACAAAAGTAAGACAAATGCCAAGCCTTTTTGAATCAATCATCTAATACAGAATCTTGTCAGTGGCAAGAAAGCTATGCTTTTCAAGATTTAAGCGAAAAAATTCTCTAGTGGCCACTCCTGCTCCTAGTATGTTTTTCTGTATGATTTCAGATTATTTTACATAATAGAATCATTCCCAGATGAGATATCACTGTCTTTCTTTTCTGTTACCACTAAGTCCTGCAAGTACATTAAGAAAGACTTGGCATAAATGATTACTTGAAAATTCAGCCCATGACTCCACACTAGCACTGATTACTTCAGGCTTTGAATGAATGCCAGATTTATGAGCTGTCTTCAGCAACTGCCTATTTTACCTACATCAGTTTAAACAGATGTGTAGCATGAGTTGTTTAACTATGCCCGGTGTCATAAACATGACTCATCTTTGTTGAAGTCTTAGTGTTACAAAGAAGAATCCTTTCTGCAGTTTAAAAGATTATGTGTTAGTCTGGAAAGTGCAAGGGGTGCACTGTGATTACAAAAGAAATACCCCTTGAAAAGCATTACAATTGCCTGGTACGCTCATACAAAGCTCTTGAAAAGGAATGTTACCTTCTCTTTTAGTTATCAGAAAGGATGCACATCCGAACGTATAGATGTTACACGAATGTAAGATGATTCAAACAAGGAGATGTGTTATGCTTAGAAGGCACAAAGAGAGACCACTAATGGACTCCACATCCATGCAACTAACCATAAACAGACATTCCCCAAGACACTCTCTGTACTCTAGCTAACTTGCATTATGACAAGTTTTCTTTCTGTGCTAACCATGTTTTCTTAATTCAGCTCACAGTATGTCCTTAATTAAAGGACACAGTATTTGGGTTTGCAGAAAAAAAAAATGTACACATTCCTGTGAGGAAGCACCAGTCTGTTAGTCAAAATTACTTGCGTTGATGAGAAGAAAAGCACTCTTAAGAATAAGATTCTCAGCAAAAGCAAAATTAAGAAAGCATGAAGTAATCTTTATTTGTTCAGGGTGACACAAGTAAAGGTAAATATAAATCATCACACAACTTACTCTTAAAGTATACTCAGGAAGAAATTAGAAGTGCTGCTATGAGGTGAGTCAGTACAAACTGCTAGAGATTTAGAATGAATATATAGTTTACTACCTGAGCCCTCAAGTGACTGCAGTCATAAAATTATCCCTATGATAAATCACCAGTATTAGAGAAAACAATATCACAGAGGGGATTTATGGTCCACTTGTTATAAAAGTTGTAGACTCAAAAATACTAAAAATTGTTTCTGATGCTTCCCAACAGAGAGTAAATTTCTACACACACCTTCAGCTGAGAAGACAACAAAACGGTAACAAAATTTCTATTGGAAATCTGAAGGAACAAATCACAAAGATATTCTATACATTAAAGAAGAGTGTGACTGTCAGTAAGTCAGTGAGCTGAGGCTTGCATGAAATCATTTACCTCCTTGAACTCAGTTTGCCAAATACTGAGCAATCAAGCTGTGTGTGATATTGTTACTCTGTAAGTCTGTTCATCTGTCATATTTGGCAAGTATTGTTCATGTCATATCTGTTTCTTCTTCAGAAATAAATCTGCTTACAGTACAGGTAGAAGCCTTGTGCTCTGATATGAGTCGGGCTCTCTTCTCCCCAGCACTCTGATTTTGATGCTGGAGTGATTTCCTGAGGGCAGCAGCAGGGAACTGCAGAATAGCTGCAGGCACAGACCTAACTGCCACCATTCCTCTTGGAGAACTCTTGGCTCACATTCAGTTGTGTGTGATCAGCGCACATAGTGCTTTCTGGTAGATACAGCAAACTTCATTCTGTGGATGGTCTTCAAGTGTATGGTTCTGCAAAATTAGATTGTTTTAGTCCCAGTACAGCAAAGTAGGTGTGTAATTTCAAGAATGAGAAGAGTACCACTGATGTAAATAGTGATTAAGTGCATGGAGAAACACCTGGAATAGCATCTTTACCTTACGTGTCTGTGAAGTGTCTGATGTATGAAAATTAGTCAGCACAAGCAACAATGAATGCACAGAAAAATTTTTTACTCCTCTAATTATATCCAGCACATTCAACATCTTGCAGGACTATACCCTCAGAAACAACATACAGAAGACACAGAAGGGAAGATTTATGACAGAATATCAAAGGGGTACAATGCTGGATTTCTGCAGACTGGGTTCACATGAAAACTAAAGGCAACTGAACAAGGGCTTACTAGAAACGTTTGAAGAGCACAGTCCTGATATCCATAATACAGAATTGTTAACTACTAATTTTTTCACATCTTCCTGCTTCCACAATGTTTTTCTTGAAAACTCTTATTCTGAAAGGAGCCGCGCAGACAACTTGAAAAAGATTTTGAAAAAAAATCTTAGCCAAAGACAACTCCTCACAAAGGAAGTGCTTGTGGACGGCTGGAAGGAAGCAAGAAAATTTTGAAAAGCTTCCCATTTGCTGACCTCTCTGCTGGCTTCTAGAGGATTTTCTTGTTTCCTCACTAGAATAAGCCTACAGTGGCTTCCACCCTGCACATTACCCAGTGTAGATCCAGCTGAGCTTTGTGCTCAGCTGCTTGGAGGACTGCAGCCTGAAACAGCACTTCAAAGGCACAGCTGAAAATTAACCACACACTAGAGAAGTGCAAATAGATTTACTTTTAGAAACTTAAAGAAAGTCTGCCTCTATTTGAAGTGAAAATGTACAGGTTTAATGAAAAGTCATTGGACCATTAGAAAAGGAGTGTGTGTTATGTCTGAAAATCCTCTGCAAAAGTTCTCATAATGTCTTCTAAGTATGTATTAACACTAGAAGATGACAGAGGACAGTACCTTGAAAGGTGGCTTTCCTAAGGTATTTCATCAAAATAGGATTTAAATCTGGGAACAAAGTGAGATTTTGTTCCAAGATAAAGGGAAAAATTGCAGACAGTTATTTTAAACCCCTTTCTCCCCACAATGAACCTTATGCATTGTATTAGCTCTCCATATGCTGCAACTACTGTAATAGAAATTTCAACCTGCAAAGAAGTTAAAGAATACTACAGCAGTGAATATTGTTATCCCTACTTCTCATCAGTGATTATAAATATTCTAATCACACATTATCTCATCTAGTCCAGGAGATATCAGAGTAGCTCCTCAAATACATTATCTGCTTTCTGCTTTATAAATTTGGAAAGCTTTTTTCTTCTCATTCTGCAACTGTGCACTTTAACAGATAATGTTAACAGGTCTGTTAGGAACAGGAACACACAATTAAAACATAATTTTTTTTTTTTTTTTGTCCATAGACTTGAGTCATAGGAAAAACACCCTTATTTGGAAAGGATCTGGGGACCACTGACCACCTTTGAAAAGTCAGAGCAGTTAAGGATCTATATTTAAAAACTTTAAAATTTAGAATTTTTGATTTTTAGTTCTCCCACCTTATAGATTAGTTTCTCCTGCTGATTCATATAGTTATATGGATAAATACAGTTCTCTTCAACTTTTCAATATTGTCTCTCCCTCCAAATTTAGACAGGGATTATTGTAAGAGAAAGGGGAGCAGTACAATTCAACTACATAGCCAAAATAATATTTCACCCAAAGATGCCAGCAAGCCCACGGCCATTCCAGCTTTACAATTACTTCTGCCCAGAGCATCGCCTTACCACAGAATCAGAAAGGACTATTTTCACCCAGGCCCTCATCTTCAATATTTCTCTTCCTTGAGCAGAATGGGGGTGTTTCTAATTACCTTAACATTTGAAATAACAAATATTGCTTATCTCTTGCTTTGCTGGAAGATGCCTTGCTCCATAGAGGCAGGGCAAAGGGATGCAAAATGAAAAAGGGGGCAAGTCCTAATGACACCCAGCTATGGATCTAATTTCCACAGCCAATGGTTTGAAGAATAATGCAAAGTCTGAAGGGAAAATTGAATGCAAAAGATAATTTTTACTCTTGAAGAATGACCATTTAGTTTTAAGGTCATCCAGATATTCACTACCATGAAGAAGTTAACTAATCTGTAGATTCTAAACAGCTGGGGTAAAAGAGAATGGGGGGGGGGAGGGGAAGAGACAAGATCCATTTTTCTGTTCAAGGGAATAAAGAGATATAACCCTCTTTTTTCCTGCTATATTTCCAAGTTCAAGCACAGCCCTTTGCTGCACAAGGTAACAATCACAAGCACACACCTAGGAGGCAGCAGCCTGGCAACACAGCTCTTATTGGTAGGAATAATTGCTGCAGTCATTTCTGAGCTGTTGAAACTGCATGAGCCCAAGACTTGCAGCAGGCAAAATAGAGCAGCTGTTGTGCCAGGTTCCCTCAGCCCTTGTTCAGCACCACTTGGCTCTCAAGGAATGGAGGCCTGGGAAGAGATCTCCAGATTTGGAACAGCAAGAAGGAAAGGCTTGCATTCATGCTCCCCTTTGAGGATCAGACAAAGCCTTACAAAAGTTAGTTTATATATATACAACCTCACAAATCTTTCCAGAAACAGAAGGGTGGCTTTTAACAGCCTTAACATAAGTTAAGCGACTGTTAGATACAGAAGTTTTGTACAGCGCTGAGAAACAAGGCATAAGTCAAGTGTAAAGAGCTGGAAGGTATTACATGGCCCTGTAGTAGGGATTTCAGTAGAGAGTTTAACTGCCTGAGATGGATTGTGTCTGGTACAGAAGTATTAACACCCTTATCTGCAGTACCATCTTTACTGACTCCAGGAGATCAGTGCTTTTCTCTACAAAACCCATCCACAGGTCATTAACACAATACTATTTATCACAAAGCTGTTTCAGTAATGACTTGCTGGGAAGGTTCAGCACAACTCTGCTCTTTCAAAGGTCCCTCAAGAATTACCATATTTGAAGACTTTCAGTACTGAAGATTAATTCTTTGACCTGTGAGTCGTTATGGGCTGTTTAAATGATTTAAGTAAGAAGAAAAGGGTTTTATGAAGTTCGTACATTTATACGCAATAGCTATATTTGGAAAGCTTTCTTTTTTATAATTAGATTCAACTGCCAGCAAGAAGAGACAAAAGGCAGTTCCCTGGCCAAAATCTCCTCTCCCCTATTCCCCATGCAATATCACCCATGCAAATTCCTACCAAGTGAAGTGATACCCTCAATTTGCTCAGCTGCACACTTTAATCACTTCAGATTTCACTAAGAGGATCCTCCAGCCTAAACTAAGGTTTCTAACATTCCAGATCTATGGAACTAAGATTTCCTTGGGCAATATACATTACTCTGTCTATTGCTGTATCTTAATACAAAGATTTCAATCAAAAGAATGTGTATCTTTTCCACGTGTTCACTGAGCCAGCAAGTTGTAAAAAAAGCCACACAGGGGGCCTTAAGCCCCTCTCCTCCTTCCTGCAACATCCACACCATGCCAAAATTCTAAGGAACAAGAAAAAGAAGTGATGCTTCCAAATTCACAAGCACTGACTGGTTTACAGGGAGAGAGAAGAAGGGCAAGAAGCAGAAAGTGGGGAATCCCTTACCCAACCATTACACACCACAATGGGCCAAGCTAATCTGATGGGCACAGAGGCAGCCCCCATTACCATCCCCCAGACGTCTACTCAAGACAAAGGGCTGCCCTGCTGGTCACTGCTAATTGTTTTACTTAACGGTGCAAAATTTCCTTGAAGCTAACATGGCAGTTCTCAGTGCTCTGCTAACAGAGCCCTGGAGTAAAAATCTCTGGGTAGAACAGAAAGGGATCACAAATAGCTGCAAGGTCAATGACCTTTTATGCGGACACAGCTTGATTTGGGATCTGAAGCTTCACGACTTAAATGTAAGGCACAAAGTTACACAGTAGGGTAGGAATAACTTTATCAATAACTTGATTCATTTTCTTTCTCCTTAATTATTCATATACATTGTAGCAGGATGAGGAGCTGTGGAGGCAGAGATGGAGAGCTGCAGAGAAGTTCAGAGAACTCACTGTTTGCACCAGTTGAAGGAGCTTTTCAGTCTTTGAGATCTATATGGCAGGTCGACTGGAAGGAGCATCACCACTAACACTAGCCAAATGATGTTCTTACCTGTAATTGCTGCAGAGCCACAGCAACCTCATCCACAGACCCATGGGCAGGCCGGAGTCCAGGACATAGCCAGTAGTTGCTTTTCCAGTCCAGCCTGGCCCAGGAACGAGCCTTCCAGGCAGCACCAGCATTTCCTAACCTGATACTTGAGCTCCTCCATGTGGCAAGCAGGAGCCTTAGTCTTTCCTGTATGTAACAAAGATTCTTATTCTTCACAACGTTGTTCTTTTTGTTATTCTCTTACAGAAAATTAAATATTACCAAAGATACAATATTACACTATGGGGCAAGAACAATTACTTCTGACCATAATGAAAACAGAACAAAGGCAGCATAACTCTGATAATTGCTATTAGTCACAAATGGGTACTGTCATAACATGATGTAGTTAATCTGTACATTCAGAAAAAAAAAAAAAACTGCTCTATATTCAGATACAGATTAGCTGTTTTAAACAGTAAGATTTGGACAAAATCATAGATTAATTCAAATTGCATCTTGATTAAAGTATTGCCCTTTCCATGGTGAAATATCTAGCAAAATGTACTCTATTATGCTGAAGATTTACAACTTCTGCTCTGTCAAGCTGGAAATAACACAAGTTCATTCCTTAAAAAATTGATAAGGTGGTTTTTATACTAAACTGCATCCGAAGGAAAGTCCATATGCCTTTTAGAAGAAGCCTTTAGAAATTAAAGATAGCATTTGTTTTACAGAAAAAGCCTTATGATTCCAAATACATCACTACAAGAAAGCTACTAAAGACATTTGTTTCTCTCAGCTGTTCAACTTTTCAAGTTCTTCAGCATGCTGTTACGTAATCTTCAGTCAGGTCTAAGTCTGTGCTGAAGGCCAGCAATGCCTGTCCCCATATGCTCACATAGTAATGTCATCTTACTTACACAACTTAACAAATTCACACTTGCTTTTCCATGTACAGTGTAAGAAACAATTGTAAAACTACTCAGTTTTAAGTTCACTTGCTTTTTTGATAAAAAAATAATTTATGAAATGTTTCATGAGACAATGGTGAGCTGTTGGAACAGGCTGCCTAGAGAAGTTGTAGATGCCCCAGCCCTGAAGGTATTTGAGGCCAGGCTGGATGGGGCCCTGGGCAACCTGATCTAGTACTACATCTAGAGGTTGGCAACCCAGCCTGCAGCAGGGGCACTGGAACTGGATCATAAGATCCTTGAGGTTCCTTTTAACCCAGGCCATTCTATGATTCTATGAATGTGTACACTTCAAAAATGATTATCTTCATCAATTACCTGGATGAAGGGATAGAATGCACCCTCAGCAAGTTTGCTAATGTTACAAAGCTGGGAGGAGTGGCTGACATACCAGAAGGTTGTGCTGCCATTCAGCAAGACCCAGATAGGCTGGAGAGATGGACAGAGAAGAATCTGATGAGGTTCAAAAAGGGCAAGTGCAGAGTCCTTCACCTGGGGAGGAATAACTACATGCATCAGTACAGGTTAGGAGCTGACCTGCTGGGAAAGGAGCTCTGCAGAGGAGGACCTGGGGGTCCTGGTGGACAACAGGTTGCCCATGAGCGAGCAGCGTGCCCTGGTGGCCAAGAAGACCAATGGTATCCTGGGGCGCACTAAAAAGAGTGGGGCCAGAAGGTCAAGGGAGGTGATCCTCCCCCTCTACTCTGCCCTGGCGAGGCCACATCTGGAGTATCGTTTCCAGTTCTGGGCTCCACAGCTTGAGAAAGACGTGGATCTTCTAGAGAGAGTCCAGTGGAGGACCATAAAGATGATCAGGTGCCTGGAGCATCCCCCTCATGAGAAAAAGCTGAGAGATCTGAGACTGTTCAACCTGGAGAAGAGAAGGCTGAGAGGAGATCTTAACAATGCTTATAGATATCTAATGAGTGGGTGTCATGTGAGTGAGGCCAGGCTCTTTCCAGTGGTGCCCAGCAACAGAACAACATGCAATGGGCACAAACTGGAACAAAGGAAGTTCCATATGAACATGAGAAAAAGCTTCTTTACTTTGAGGGTTACAGAGTGCTGGAACAGGCTGTCCAGAGAGGTTGGGGAGACTTCTCTGGAGATATTCAAAATCCATTTGGACATTTTCCTGGGCAACCTACTGTACGGAACCTGCTTTAGCAAAGGGTTGGACTAGATGATCTCCAGAGGTCTTTTCCAACCCTGACGATTCTATGATTAGCACACAGAGGACACACATCAGAGCTGCTTCAATGGTAGCCACAGGAAAACAAGGAGAGGTAGAAGGAAAAATGTGACCTTCCTGTAAATATTTATAAGCAAAACAACTACTTCAGGAGGCAGAATGACAGATGCATTCATCTCAAGGTGAATGGATAGCCTATTTTCAGCATTCCCCATTTGGCCCACATAGACTTCGTAGAAGTCAAAGTGGGTAGCAAAAGGCAGGACAGAGTAAGTGAACTTCCCTCACCTCCTCCCCCTGAAAAGTAAGAACTTGAAAAAGCTTATTGAAAAGGAAAAATAAATGCTCACATTTTATTGTTGTTATTGTTCAGAAAGAGGTAACTCTCCCAAAATGTTTTTAGCTTTCTGAACTTTATGCCTTTGTCAGGCAATCATCCTTTTTCCACAAGATTTCCCCAGCCTGAAATTGCAGAAGCTTAGAAAAAAAAGTTGATCACAACTCTGCTCAGGAAGATGAAGTCATGTTCACAAGGATTTCAGTTCTTAGTGACTTAATTACAAGCATCACAAACTGAAGAGCAATCACACATTCCCCAATAACCACATCTAAAGATCCTACATAATGCTTTCAAGCCTGGCTCTGCTGTTGCCTTTGCTTTATCAGTTGTTACAGACAGAGGGAGCAAACTGCTAATCAGAGGGAAACGAAAGGGCTCATTTGATGAAGAAACTGCTCAAGAAGGAATAGTCCTACCTACCTCACACATGAAAAAAGGATGACCTGGGACCTATTTGTTTAATGACTGCTCTGCACAGTCTATTTTCTTCAGCATAAAACCCGGCTGAAACTAGAGAGGCAGAGTATGTTTCCTTGTTGAAGCACCAACAGAGAACTCCTTTTGTCTGATGGGAATGCTCTTGCTTTTGGTTCAATAACAACATTGAGCAGGAAATGGCAGAAGTAGGGAGGTTTTTTTTTTGTTGTTTTTTTTTGTTTTGTTTGTTTTTTTTTTTAAAAAAAAAAAAAAAGGCTGGAGGGGGAGAAAGGGAAAACAAGCAAGGGAGAGCATTCATGTATCCTGAAAAGCTTATGTCTTACAAAGAATCATTTAAGCTAATTGCCATATTAAAGCCATGAAGCTGACGTAAATTCTGTGGCATTTGCTGTTTAAAAAAAAGGCTCCAATAATTGACTTGGTTTTAGTATACTAAGTTGTATTACGCATTAAAAATCCTATACTCATGATCCCCAAATCCTCATTTTCCACAGAACAAGCAGAGCAATTATAATTTTCACATGCCATCCCACTGCAAACCATACCCTGGAGGGACTCTTAGCTCACACCAAGTCCTTCACCTACAGGAATGTCAGGTCCCGTGATGTGCACCAGCTCACCATCCATTAAGCTGAGGCCTCCAGCTCACTTGTATAGATCACAAGCTGCCTAATAAAAAGGAAAAAGCTTTTCCTCTGACTACAAACCCCATCAGAATTTGAACTGATGTAATTTTGTTTTCAGTGCAGTCATGGCAGATTTCCATTTGAAACACAGGTTCTGTGCAGCCTCTCCTCCCATCATGCTCACAGGCAGTCCTTTACTCTCTGGGCCAACCTCTTTCTACAAGCAGCCTCAGTAACACCTTCCTCACACAATAGTCCTCTGGGGTCCCCAAGCTTCCCATCAAGCCATCTCCAACATCTATTATTAGAGCAGCAATAACATCTTGTGGAAGCAGTTAGCAGGCAGATTAAGACAGTAACTAGGTTTAAACTTTTTGAAAAAGAAAAGATGGGACCAAGGAGAAAAGGTAGGAAAAAAGCTTTATTTCTGGGAAATCTGAAGATGACTGGGTATCAAGACTTACCAGCAAGACAAAGAAGAACACTGTTGTGGAAAGGGAAATTTTAGGAGAATAGACATTGATACTGAAAATTGTTCTGAAGAAATCCCATGGACCAAGTCTATTCATTACCTGTGAAGACCGTTCAGTGAATTATCCCACCTCTGCAGCTATGGCATCTGAATTCATATCTCACTCCTCTCCACACTGCTTCCCAAGGATTTTTTTAAGGTTCATTGACATTACAGAGTACCTGTCTCCATCACTGTACTGAGTAGACAGCCCCTGCTGTAGGCTTGGCCACCTGTCTCCCAGTAGTCAGCAACAGCCTAAAGGCTGACATCACCCCCAAATATGAATGTAGAAGTTGTTAGGTTTATTTTTCTGTTAGCAGGGGAAGGGTGAGAAGAGAATGTAATCAAGTGCATGAATACCTAAGAGATCATTTTTACTCCAATTTATCTAAAGAATGCATGAGGCTTTAATATTGACTTGAGGAATTCAGATTCAACTAAGCTTCTGGATTAGGCCAACTGTCATGTATTTATCACCACTACAAAAACATACCCCAGTTTTCAGAGCTCCCAACACACTCTCCCTCCTCCTCCTCCAAAAAAAAAAATCATTGCCTTTCTCCAAGTTTATCTATGAAAGTCAAGAGATTCACACCCCTTGAAAACCATAATATAGGAATATATCATGCACTGAATTTAGCTTATGAACCTATTCACTGTAACAACAGAATGGAAATTAATAGCCAGATCCTCAGCTGCAGCCATCAGCTTAGCTCCATTAAAATCCACCCTGCGGCCTGACCCCTGAGCACTGACCGAGCTTCGCGCTGGCTGACACAGTTTCTACTGGCTTGACAGCAAGCAGGAAAAAGCTGGGGTGTGGAAAAACCCCAGCCATGCCTCTTCCTACCTCGGCCAGGCTGCAGCTGAGCTGTTGCATGGGATGCATGGCCACATGCCCTCCCTGGGGTCCCTCCAAGACAGGCACATCATCATCTCACAGCCAGCCTGAAGGACTTCATTTGGAAAAGCATCATCCCTGCCCACAGCTGTATAAGCAGCCACAATTTTGGATGGAAGCTAACGTTCAGGGCAAGGAAACTCAGGGAAGGATGAGCATCATTCATATTCTATACTAAAGTAATAATAATAATAAATCCAAATTATTTAAGTTTTCAGCCAGACATTAGGATGAGGAGGAGTGTTAAGTATGAGGTAAGGCTCTCAGAAAAAGCTCAGCATAATTAAGGGAAAAAGAAAGACCAAAGTCTCATTCTTGAAACAGACAAACTGAAAACTCTCCATTTCATTCTTCAAGAAGTCAGTTCTCACTGCCAAGAGTGATTTTGTGGAAATATAGAAGTGCCAATACCTGTCTCTATGTATGTTAAAGAGTTCTATAAAAGTTTGTTTTAAAATAATAGTAATTAATTAAACTTCACTGCCTTTTTTATATTTTAAATGAGAAAATTGTATGATTTAAAATAACAATTGGATACTTAGGTGTATTAATGATCTTTTGGTACAAAACTAGTTCATTCTGTGCTCTGCATTTTACCATTCCATCAGAAAGGACAGCACCCATCATGCATTATTTATACCTTTATATTACTTTCCTGGATATCCTACCTCAGGTGTTATTTGGAGCCTAATGCCAAAGAAGTAGAGAGGGGGAAAAAAAGAAGAAGAAGAAAAAAAATCAATTGTGAACATTCCAAGCTTCTTGATAAAAAAAGAAAAAAAAAAAGCCAAAAATTTTACTTTATATACCTTCAATTTCCCAGTAGTCCAATTTCTCAATCAGAATTTGAATAATCTTTACAATTTGTATTCCCCAAAACTCAAATTTAATGAGTTAGTAGGTATAGAAAGAGAAATAACAGCTGCAGCTTATCCCGCTGTGCTATTCAGTAATGACAATGTTATACCACATTAGCAATTGTGACATTAATAAAAAGAAGCCCATAGGATTAGCCAGAGACAGCTGACTTTAGTCAAATGTAGGTCATGCTTTGTTTGCTCAGAGCTGGGTAATAAATTTCCAGGTAAGTGCTCTCATGTGTCATACATATATGCCAGGAGCATAATTTCGGCTATACTAAATGATTCACATTCTTAAATTTCTGTAAGCCGTTTTTGAATTATTGTTAAGCATTTAATTCCACAGCAGCATCTTACAGGCTACTTAAAGTTATTAACTCATATGACATTATGGCATGTTTTCTTTCTAGTGGCAGTTAATAGCATCTTGATCTGGTTTCCCTTTCACCTTAAGGTATCTGCAACTCTGAATTGTGAATATTTAACAAAAGATACTTAGCAAGGAATCAAACCCACTACATTTTGCAGCTCTAGCTGAAGGGGAAAACAGTATTTGGAATCAATCCAAGCAGCAGCAAGATATCTTCCACCACAGAAGGGAGGCTTTAAAAAAAAAAATTTAAAGGAAATAAAGGCATAGCCTTCAATTAATAGTACAAAAGATCCTATCTCAATCTCTGCCACTTTGGCAAACCCTCAAAATTTGGATTGAAAGCAGACCATTAAACATATTCATATTTAATCTCAGCACAAGATGTGCATATTGTACACTGAAACCTTAAAGGCCAAATTCTGTGTTCACTAGCACCCTGGCAGGCTTCAGTGGGAAAGGGCGAGTGTAATACAGCAGAAGCTGACCTTGAGGTTGCAATCTTACTTTCACTATTCTCCTTTGTGTTATGGTAATAATTAGAGTCATGAAACAAGATCAGGGCCTTTCTGTGCAAGGCACCATCCGGACAGCCAGAAAGGAAAGGGGAACCTTAGTTATGAAAAGCTGAAATCACAGCAAGATGGACAGAAGACGCCTGATTATCACCTTTTTACAGATGGGGACTGAACCAGAGAAAGGCTAACTGCCAAACCCAGATGGCTTTAATTCCATGCAAGTTCTCTCATCCAGCGGTTGCTATGGCTTTAGGCAGATCCTCATCCTTCCGTATGTTTCAGGACCTTGCTCTGCTGGGGCATCGAGCTCCCTCCCAGCAGCTTGAATGCCCTGGGGAACGGCTGAGTCACCCCCTAGTGCCCTACTGCACATCCCAGTTATGGAAGCCCATGGCTGCACCTCACTGCATGTACCAAGGTAGCTCCTTCCTCTTCTTATTTACAGCTAATTAGTCTGATCATTTCTCAGCAACAGAAGTTAATTTCTTGACTCCCTTCTCTTTTTACCCATGCCTTGGCTAAAATGTATTTACATATCAGCAAGTCTTTGGGGGCTTCTGAAGCATGTCAAGTGGAAGAGCTGACATATCTATATTTCCAGTTGATTTTTTTTTTGTTTGGTTAGTTGTGTTAAAGGCAAACATTCTCAAAATAGAAATTAAAAATCCATGTAAGAACTTTTCCTTTAATCCTTAAGAAAGCTTTTGATTATTATTATTTTTTAAAGGAACTATAATGATAGGGCTTTGCAGCCTTTCAGTACAATTCATCAAGTTACACAATTTCTTTAAAGCAACTATTTCCTGGACTTTTTCTTGAAAGCCACAGTTGTATCTTTATTACCCTTCACTGTTATCAGTGAAGCAAAATGCCATAGTTACACTTGAGGCAAAAGAAATTCCCTTTGTGAGAGGCAATGATTTCCAGCAGATCCTGAACACCTTTGTGCTTGACTTCAAGGAAGCAAAGGTGGTCAGCTTTCAATATGTCTATGAAATACAATGTAACAGAAATATTGGCTGCTTGGGGTAATTCCTGCTCAAAATTCCCCAACAGACACCAAGAGCCAGAAGCACAAACAACACCCTACAAAACTAATGAGTAGGAACATGTCTGTCTTAGGGTAAGAGCCATGCAACTCCAATAAATATTGCATGCATATATAATCCCAGGGCAGCACTGGCCACACTGTCTTTTCCTGATGATTTCTACCTTCTCTGCAGAGGTGGGGAAGAACCTCTTGGCTCCTTATATTTATGGACAAATGAAGCTGATGAATCTCTCATGGGTAAATCTGCACATACCACACACAGAAAATGGTCTTTGCAAATTGAAAGCATGTAAAGAAAATACTTTGGCTTCAATTGTGTATATTTTCCCCCAAAATACAGAGAAAACACTTCAGTGGAAAAACAAATAAATAGAATGTATCTTAATAGCAGAAGTGTTTTTTCCTTCTTCCACCCCCAACCCCCCCCCCCATTCTCCTTTAGCAAAGAGAACAAACAAAGACCTTTTGGTTGGGGGGTGGGGGGAAATAAATCAATCCCTTCACTGATGGGCTGGCTGTCTCTCTGCCTGCACAGGCTGATGCTCCTTTGTTCCCAGCCCCACTCCCCAGCCCTCCAGCTGAGCTGGTGCCTTAGAGGATGCCTCCCAGCTGCCTCCCGCCCCACATAGCCACGGAAGGCAGATTCTGCCCACTCCCTTGTGACTAGGGCCCCAAATCCTCTTCCCACAGGACACAGTGCTGGCAGAAGCAGGACTTTCTAAAACATCCCCTTCACTTCTCACTAGAAAAATAACAAAGCAAGAATTTCGTTATTGTTTCAGGACACTTTTTTCTCCATATTACAGCTCATTCATAGTGCAGAAGCACTACCAAGGAGGCAGGTGAGAGATGAGCCTTCCTCTCCAAATGATTTGCAAAGGCAGCTTTTGTTTTGGATACAAGCCTGAGGCATATGACAGCAGCAAGGCCAAGGGTAGAAATGTACGATGCGTAAGCGAGAGTGTGGAGCTCACCAGACTGAGCTGTGGTGCAGCAGGGACTGTCCAACATAGAGGAAGCTGGATGTAGGACCAAAGCTTACACCATCCACATCACAGCTTGCAGCAGTCCCAAGCCACCCCTCTCCTTAGCCCAGCTTGAGTGGCAATGGCCTCAGCACAGTCCCCTCAGGGCTATGCACCTGCTACACAATGCATTTTCAACTCTGATCTCCTGTCCACACTGCTCAGCCTGTGCTCTGTCCCACATGTGCTGGTGTGGGAGGCTACAGGGCCAGGGCACACTGCTGTAGCTGGGGAATCCCCAGCATGCCCATCAGCCATATGTGCTCACATCCCAGGCTTCCTCCCATGTAATTGCACTATCTTATGTTTGGTGCTTTGTTTTTTTTTTTTTGTTTGTTTTTCCCAAGCCTGAAATGAACTCCCTGCTAGCGCAGTTGTACTGTTGAAAATGAGTGCAGAAACCCCAACAGAAACAGTGGTCAGCAGAGTCAGCTTCTCTGCAAGCATAACCAAAGCTGCATTTAAAAGCCCAGTAAAGACACAGAGAGGCATAAATAAACAAGCCTCTTTCCACTGCTCTGCCTGTGCACTCAGGTCACAGATCAGTGTAACAGCTCACTCTCTGCAAATGCATAAGATGTGTAATTCCTGCTTCTCATTTCAAATCAAAAGCAGGCACAGAAGTTAATATAAATACCATCAGGACCTTTCTAGAAAGTGCATTCATAGTTTCACGTATGAACAGTAGGATTTTGCATTTAAAGTAAAAGAAGACAAAAAGGAGGAATTTCTGCTAAGTGTTTTCAGCTCAGGCAGCTTGGGAATCCCTCCTCAATTCACAATACACACTTTGTCACTTATGTTCAAAGCCCTACAAATAGTGAGAATAAGAGCAGCAGACAGACGGCAACACCAGGTAAAAGTCATTCCCAACCTCTAATCCAAATACCATCTGTAAAATATCTTCATACACAAGTGAGAAGAAATAAAATAGCAATTTATTCAATGGTTATGAGGATAGGATCTCTATCAACCACACATTTCGACAATTCCAAGCAGGTAAATGCCATAAGCTCTCCCCTCCTCTCTTTAAAATCATGAACAATCTTTAAAAATGACTAAAGATATCATGAGTAGTCACATTCCCAAATGAAGACATTACTTTGTTACTTGGTGGGGG
>WBMW01001482.1:1041926-1090002 GCA_013396635.1 Penelope pileata | reverse complement strand
GGGGGGGGGCGCGGAATACTCAACATCATTAGAAAGAAAAATCTGGTGAAGGGAAAATAGAAGCCTAGATTTTTGTAGCAAGGAAAAGAAGATAGGGGAAAAAAAAACCTCCAGATAATTATAGGACCATTCTATAGCTGAATAAGTCCTAGCAGTGAAGCCTGTGAGCCATCCAGGCAAAAGAAGAATTATCTCACTGGAGAAACAAGAAGCATCATTTGCAGGTGGTTCTGCACACCAGACTCATGGGCATTCAAGTGGTGGTGCAATAAATTTAATCGTCAATTTAATCACCACTATTATTACTATATGAAAAAACGTACAGGTGAAGGAGACAAATATTGTAATAACCCCACAAAGCCTACACCAACAATCAGAGGCAAATAAAAACCCCCAACGCTCGCTGTGAGAACAGAAATTTGAGGATGAAGTGGAAAATAAGAAATCATACAAAATAATTATACTAAATAATACATCTCAGGAAGCCAGGCCTACCCCATTGCCCCAGCTAGGAGATTGGGGCATTGGATTAACCCTGGGCACCTCTCTGAACTCAAGCTGAGGCCAGGCTGAGATGTGGAGCCACAGGTGGGCCCAGCTTGGTGGGGCCCAAGGTCAGGCAGGGCTGTGGGGAGTTGGAGCACGGTCCTGCTGTGGCCTTGCTGGAACAGGAGCTAATGGCCCTGGGCTGACATGTCAGCCTGGGCAGGGTGGAAAAGCTCCAGAGGAAGGGGCCAGGGCTATTAGTACTGTGGGTGTCCTCAGGACCTCAACACTCTGCCTGCCCCAGCAGTGGCCAGCTGGAAGCAATGTACCAAGTGCTCCTGCAGAGACAGGAGTTGCTCATGATATTGGATTTAGTGAATTAACTAAGATGCTTTACAAAGTAAGATTATTAAGAAAATAAGGTAACATTAATATCCAGTATTGCTTCTTTCACCAAAGAAGACCTGAGATATTAGGCAGGCAACAAATGTGAACAGGTGATTCTTCTGAAGAGAGTTAAGAAAAATAACCCACAGTGAGCGAGGATGAAATTCTTTACTTATTTACAGACATGAAAGTTTAATTCACTTCTGGGACTGTTGCAGGGAAGTACCTGAGAGCCGTACTCAGCCCCAGGGGTACAAGACTTAAAGAAAGCCCAAGAATAGGGTCATTTTTGCAAGCACCAAATTGAAGGTTGCAAATAAACTCAAAGTAAGATTAATCAGATGTTGGAGCTCTTACCATAAAGTGCTATTGAATATGACTAATACGTTTGTAAGAGAAACATTACACTTTTTAAATGTGACTGGTTTATTTATAACCATTGCCAAAAAAAAAAAAAAAGAAAGAAAGAAAGAAAAAAGCCTGTGTTGGGCATAAACAGAAATTCACTAAGCAATTCCTAGGCAAGAACCACAGAGCCAGAGCCAGTTTTGTAGTGAGCAAGTAACACTAAGTATCAAGCTTTGGAAAAAATAATAATGATCACTTGCTTTCAAAAAGATACAAACAGGCTCATTCTCAGAAACTAGAGAATAAGAAAAACCTGACTGTTATCCTTGCTGACTGTCCAAATCCCATTTATATAATAATACATGCACACACACACACAAGTCTTGGGATGTTGTTGGAGAAAAGGAGAAAAATAACTTCTCTGCACAGCAAAGAGAGGAACGTATGCCCTATCCCATGAGTATCCAAGATCCTTTATTGTGAAGAAGAAAACAGAACAAAAGCAAGTGTATCTGTTCACCCTCAAGACACAGCCTCTCTCCACCTTGCTTGCTGCTTGCCTGCCTCTGCCATGGTGTGCTAGCCTGTATGCCATTTGTACACATGCATTGTGTGTTGTGAAAATGAGAAGAAACAAAATGCTGCTTTGAGGAAGGTGTAGCTGCAGTCTTCTCAGTAGCAGGTGAGGAATACTAGGTCTGTTTGGAATCATTCTCCGTCTCCAGTGTTTGAAGGTATCCAGAATTTCTTTGTGGATATCTACTGAGGACAAGAGGAATAACAAGGAAACTATTTTGTAGAAACCAGGTGAACCATGGCAGACTGACTGCTAAGGGTTTCTTGGATGCTGGATACTTACTTGTTGGCCCACCGGAATGGTGGTACATGCATCTTTAAGCCCTGCTAGCATGAACCATTTCTGCAAATATAGTGACTGTCCCTTTTCCCCAGTTTTTCAAGAATTTGTGTAGCCTTCCTAAAACTTGTCTGAAAGGATGACAAAATTCTCCTCAAAAGCTCCTAGAGACCTAAATATATGTCTTGGGGATCAATTTGGATACCAATTATTATTGGGAAATACCTGATACTGCTTCCAGTTTAGCAAAAACCTAGAAAGTGAGATATGGGAGTGAAAATTCATCCTCTTGGGAGCACCTCAGCAACAAGTTATACAACTGTTTCTTACAAAAATTACCACATAATGCAACTCAGAGAGGTTTCCTCGATCATTAAAATCTGTTATATAGTGAATGTAATTGGTTAAGTCAGGAACAAAGTCATTGGAAAATGCTGAGAGGGAAGAAAAACGTTGTTCAGCTCAGACACACAGCTATTTATTAGATCTTTGGTATAAATTGGAATTGTTGCTGTAGGATGTCTCTAAATGCAAACCATTGTGCTGTTAGCCTGCAACAACGACTCCTCCAGCACAGTGCCTGGAACAACTTCTACATAACGTGTCACCACAGCTGCTGCAGTGTATTTGGCTTAAAGTTCCACCTCTAGGGAAAGCTGTGCCAAACTATTTGTGATAATGGGCTGTAATTTATAGGAAATGACTTCGCACCCTTCCTACATGGAAAAGATTCAACGCACCAGTCCACTCATTAATGCATCATTAGTTTAAAGAGATCCTTCATAGAGCAATAATATGGATACTTCGCTTCTCTGTGGGGCCTTTATGCAAAGAAGGCCAAATGTTTTCCAAACATCACTGAACATTTTCAGCCTCTATAATCATTGTAGAAGATGGAGAAAGATGAGCATGTCTGCAGCTACTATACCTTTACACTATTGAAAAAAGGAGGCATTTGTAAGTCAAAAGGCTTGAGATATTCTGCCAGGACCTTCTGTTTCGGACTTTACTTTGCATTACTTCTAGAAAGAAGGAGAAAGGCATGTCACAAGCAGAGCTGTAATGCAGTAGGTCAGGAGGGAAAGCTCGTTCTGTCAGAGCAATCACACCTCTGTAAAAGCTATGTGAGATTCTCTAGGTTATGTACGGGCTGTGCAGCTAAGGTTTTGGTTTGTTGGTTTTTTGTTTTTTTTTTTTACCTACATAGTTGATGAATAGCTTGAAAAATATTACAAGAAAATTACAACCAAATCTCAGAAAGAAGCATAGGCTCAAGTCTACAAAGCACTTAAACAAGAGATTGCCTTCTAGCATGTGAGTAATTGAAAACATTGCAACATAACCCTCTTTGCCAAGTCAGGGCCTAAAGTAAAAATCTGTTATCTTATTTAATACCTGGTTGTAGACAGCAAGGGCCGGCACACAGGGATACACAATTCTTTCACAAAGTTTTCTGTTCACTATATTAGCTACCTGAAAGCAGCCAGATTTAGAATCTGTCTCTGGGATACAAACTCTGTTTCCAGACAGAGGTCATCCATCCTCAGCTTCACAGCTTTGACTGCTGATGTGGTTTGAGTATTACCAATTTTCCTGAAAGCTTATAGCAAATTGCTCTCTGTGCTGCCCATTTCTTTCAGCTTTTTCCTCTGAGGAGTAGTGGAGGCTTCTTTTCTGGAAGGAAGCAAGTAAAGACTACAGAAAATTTCCACTCTCCCCAAAGGTGGTCCTATTACTTGTATTGCTTATTTTTATTCATACTAAAATAAAGTAGACCACAAAGTAACCCAGGTTGCGTGAACCAGACACCCCTGCCAAGCAAAGTCACAGTCACCTAATTCAAAGCACATCATCTCAGAGCCTGCCTGTGACCTACTGCAGAAGGTACAGAATACATCAGTTCATCTTTGTCTCAAACTGACAGGGATAATTAAAGCTGACCACATGGTCATCTTTCCTGGTCAGAGGAGATTTCCTACTGAATTCCTTCAGCTCACATATCTAAGCCACTTCTTGTTCTTTCATCCAGAAGATGTCAAGTTCTTTCTGAACCCAAAATAATGACATTTAGATCCTTGATGTCCTTAGTATCTTCTGGAATTACATAAACAATCTTAAGTTTTTGTTCCTGCAGTGTACCTAATTAGCTGGCAGACAAAAAAAGAAAACAAACAAACAAACCCTACCTCCACAACAGCTTTGCTCTTCCCTCTGTAACTTACCGCTCACTTACACGCACTCACAATTCACCCTAAATGAAATGATTAATCTAGTGCATAAACTGACGGTATGAGGAGGAGACCTAGACCATCTGTAAAGATCACCAGAAATCTGCTGCAAGCCTGCCTTTTGACAACACGCATGTCCCTGACAGCTTAGATAATTGAACACTCTGCATACAGGCATATTCCCTAGGGAGTATGCTGCAGAAAGGAAAAATACAACCCCAGACTGTAAACCCTGCCAAGTACGAAATACTCCACTCATCCATTACCCCACCTTGTTCAATTCTTTACCTCCTCCTCACAGGCAGAGTACAGCAAAACATCCTAGGAGGAATATTAAAAGCCACAGCCTGAGTCATTATCCAAGGGTTTCTTTGCCTAAATAGGTGGTTGTGTAACATTTTTGCACATGCTGTTGTTCCTGGCCAACAAACACTAGACACATTCGCTGTGAGCGCCACAAGACGCTCACACAGCAATGTCATAGAAGCAATCAGAAATTTGATCTTCTGTAAAGTCAAGTCTCTAAGTCATCACAGCCCTCCAATAGTAGAATACAGGTTAAAGGGTTATACTCACAATAGAAAAATACAGGTAGGAAAGTTGGGAAAAACTACAAGTAGTAATTCAAATTTTCTTCCTTAAACTGTCCATAACAGATCCTCTGACCCCAACTCAGTAAGGTTTATAAAACATGTGTTAAAACCCATTTATTTTACTGGAAGAAATCCCAAACTTTCTGTAAACAATATTGCCAAATGCAGATATTCAAAAAATCATGAATCTAGCACTACATTCCAAAATAATAGGCCAGTATTCTCTTTAAGATATTTTTCTTTAAACTTTTATTTTCAAGCTGTAGTCCAGAACCACAAGGATTACAAAATAGCACTTTAATTTAAAGCTGAGCATTTGAATCTCAGTTCCCACAGCCAAAGCCTTAATATCAACACAAAACATGAGCACTGGCAACACTGAGTTAGATAGGCACATGCTTAAGTAATTTGTTTTGTTCTCTTCTGGAAAGGAAGAGCCTTGGAGAAGAGGGTCAGAACTTTAACCTCCAACCCCTTCACCTTTGAATCTTTACTCAAAAGCTTCCAGGAAGGAAAAAGGACTTTGCAGCATGTCTGGAAGTTTAACAAATCCAGGCTCTGGTTAATCAAATAGAGAAGCCCTAGGGCTGTACTAATTCCTATACCCAATGAGGCCCCTCTGAACAGAAGAAAACTGTGAGCATAATAGGTAGTAGAGCTGCTTGAGTTCATTTACATGACATATCCCTGGCTCTTAAGCTATTCTAATGCTTCTGACTGAATACGCAAAAGGGGTTTCCCCACCCAAAACACTAATCTGATCCACTAAGGGCACAGCTGACTACTGTGACCTCCAGATTTCATGCACTACAAAGTGCAGTATCTATTATGGGGTGAGTGAGGCTCCAGGAAATTCTCTTTTGAGGAAATGAGAATTATATTTATGAAGTGCACCAGCAGACAGATGTGTATACCAGATCTGACACTGCTTGTAAAAAGACAGAGATTCAGCAAGACAACATACATAGTAGAAAAAGCTTAACTACTGATTACAGGAGAATAGACACTCTACAAATACTTTATTGTAGTCAGGCTTTCTTTATAATCTGTCAGAGGCAAGCTTTTCTATTATGTCTTACCAAACTCAGTTATGAGTATCCAGCCACTATGCTTTACATCAAATTCTTGTTGGTAGCTGTGATTTAGAGTTTAATGCAAGGCATCTAGAATTTAGAAAACAATTTAAGGATCAAATGATTCAGTGTAATGCTTTTGCAACCTGTAATTTAAAGGGCTAAAAGTCTTTCTGCAGCCACCAATGCTTTCAGGGTCATGAGTTTATTTTTATTCTGTTATTTCACTTGGTAAATGGACTGTAGGCATTTAAGTGGATGGCTGGTCCTAAAGCAGGAGCTCAGACTTCAAAAAACATTCATTCTGCATGATACTTTGGTTTACAGAATAAACAGAACAGCCTAACTCAGTTTTGACTATTGCCGATTTCACGTATGTAAAGAAGAAATTTCTCTAATTGCTAACAGGCATTCTACACTAGAGAATGGAGCAACATTTAAAAAAATGACATGATTAAGGTTCACAGGCTTTGCAACAGAGATGAAGTTTCAAGTCTGCAATCTTCTACAATTTTATTTATCTAAAACAGATCCTTTCTTAGCACATAATAAAGAAAATAAAAAGAAACTAACTTGTTTACTTGTCTTCAGAAATGCAAGTATCCCAAATTCAGGAACTGAACTGAGTAAAACGAGGAGCTGATTGGATTCATTATTGCAGAATGGTTTAGTTACATATTACACTAACTACATGAATTACTTTCTTATCTTTTAGTAAATAGCACACCTGTCTATCCTGACTGCCACTAATGCCTCTCAATCACAGATTTGCTGTATATGTTTTCACATAGTTTATTATGAGTACTTAAGATTTAATAATTACACTAGGTAGTAGGCAACGTGATATAAATATTTGGAAAAAGAACTATAACAGGACAATAATGTTAAGTAATTTAAAATCAAATTGGGACAGTATTTTGCCCACTTAAAATATTTTTGCCACTCTTGATGAAGACTTTTCATAAATGTTCTGGAATATAATGAACTCCTAACTCAAAGCAAACCAGATTCATGCTTTAGTTCAGTTAGAAGAAGAAAATAAGATTTAGTGAAGAAAAAGGTTACTTACTAGATATTCACATCTTAATTAAGAATACAACAATTTTATTCAGAGAAAGAAAGAGTAGCTCAGAGTTTGGTAACAAGAACGAATGACATGATTAAGTTGTTAGTTCAATTTCAACCTACGTTATACCTATCGATGTTTATTGTAGGCTATGGCTGCTTGATGAGCATTAGTATGCAAAGCAGACTTTTGGTTTTATACCTCTGTTCAAAACTTGCCTGAAAATCACCGTGAAATCTGCAATTAATTGCTCTATTGTAACCTGGCCAAAGGGCACACTGTAAGCTGTCCTTTCTCAATGAGAGAAGAGACCCTAACAGCACAGCATTTCCCCAAATCCATATGGTACTCTATCATCGTTTATTGGAAAAAAAAAAAATCAAGCAAAAAAAAATGTATGAAACAGCAATTGGAAAAGGTGATAGAGAAGATAAAGTTTGCAAAAATAGAGTATTTTGAATCCCAATCTCAGTTCTGTCAGAATTCAGACATTTCAAAATCTTCTCAATACATTTTTTCTCATTCTAGTTTAGAAGACACACAAGTGCTAGAATGTATAAGTCATAAATTTGTCTAATGTCATCAAATTAATTCAATTATCCACTTCTAACTTAATGCTTTCTGGATGTTTCTGCTTTTTAGAGCAAAAGTTGCTTAGTTAAATTTCTTGCAACACAGAAAATAGCCAAACATTTAGATGACAGATTAATTCAGCCAATTGTTCTGGACATAGCACACTGTGGGGCACGTAGCCACAAGGACAACTGCCAGATTTATCACTTTACCTAGATCCCTTCCAACATCCCTGTATGTGCATAAAGTCCTAAAAATATACACCAAAAAAGTCTGGAAAGTAATCTAAGTGCCTTAAAAATATTCCATTCATACTTGTTAGAATATTCTGTTAGTATATAAAAGTTATTGAAATGCTTGCGTTGTTGTTGTTTTAATATTTATGCATCATCAACATGAAAATAAACATACCTTCACTTTACCAAATACTACAAGCGTCTGGGAACCCACAGAAAAAACAAAGCATATACTCCATGTAAAAGAGAAAACAAAGGAGGGCCAATTACAGGCCTTAGCTCCACCCAGTAATTCCAGTGAAAAATATCTCCAATGTTTCTTGAACAATTACCTGTTTTCCACATTTTTAAATGAAGCAAAGGATGAATCAGCTCACAAAGCTTTTCTGTCCTGCTCCTTGGAAAATTGCAACAGGTTTCCTTCTTCTCCAAGCAGTACTACAGCATCTACAGCTACTAGGGCTATGACTTTACTTCAGCCAGCAATTGAACTGCTTCTCAGCCACTTCCCCCCAGAGGAGGTTAACATGTCACACCTGGCAATTATCACATTTCTTGGCATGGGCTGCCTTATGCTTAAATAATAACATGATATTGCATGCACATGCTTCTGTGTGCAAAGAACAAATTTACACTTGTGTCCCAAAAGATTTATTCTGGATTAAGGGGAAACAGTAAACCATTCTGCATTGCCTTTGTAATATACAGCATCAAACCCTCTTTCACAAAATGGCATATATGTCAACAGCCTGAAGTGTAAAGATTTGATATATAAAACAAAAACTCCAACATTTACACACCATGATACCAAACAATATTCAAGGGTGTTATTACTTCTTTTAAATATGCCAAGACCATTCACCCTCGTGTTGCTGAGTCCAAAGCATCCCCGGTGTACAGAGCACTAACTGCAGCATTCGTGGGTGGCTGTAGGTCCTGATTATTTCATGAAAAACGGCTGAAAACACTTCCTTATTTCCTAGTATTGTTCAGCTGGAGCAAGGCTGAGTATGAATTGTAAATAAATCTCACTGATAACTTGAGGTCTTCTCTTGCCTTAAAAAACACATATATGCATGTACACATACACATATAAATAAAGTCAGGAAAAGACAGTATGATCATTTATTCCAACCTTCATTAAATCAGATTGGATGGGGCCCTGGGCAGCCTGATCTAATGATTGGGAACCCTGTCCATGGCCAAGTCGTCCTGTGATTCTATAATTCTTCAGTTAACTTCAATGAAAAAATAATAGAGCAATTTCAGTTTACACAGAAGGCCAAATTCTCAAAAAACCACAGTGCTCGTAAGAAGGGTACTCTTTTAACATACCTACAAATAGCTCACTTACTACTAAAGGTCATTTTCTTTCCATCCTTTATTGCTATCAAGCATGAATTACTTTGACTTCATTGGGATCAGCCTGTGAGACTCTCGCCACAGAGAGATCCCACTTGTGTGGTGTGGTGGAATGGGAGCCAGCCTTCATCCCACCTTCAGGCAGATGAGGGAGGATAAAACCAAACTCAGTTACCCACTAAAGGGAGAAGGAAAATTGGCGATGAAAGCCCTTGATTTTTTTGTTCTTTTTCTTTTTAAGGGAAAATTGAGATAAATCAGTTTTGTTTGCCCTAAGAAGCTTGTGCAGAAAGAAGAGGTACCCTAGACTCAAGCCTCTCACCTTGGTGGGAAGTTAGGGTCTAATTTTTTCTTTTCCACATCTCATGGAAGCATATTATTAAAAAAAAAAAAAAAAAAATGAGGTAAGTGTCACGCAAATGAAAGAATTTGTGTCTTTCCTAATAGGTAATAAGAGAAGCAAACAAATCATAAAATCATAGAGGCATGAGTTGTCGGTTAGGTAAGCTCACTTCTCCATTGGCCTTTTCAATGAAGAGGCTGTTGGCCTTTTCCATAGCATTGCTGAGCTGGTAGCTGTCAGCAGCATGTTCCCCTCTCTTTCCAACTTTCTACTAGAGGCTTCAGCCAGCAATCTTGAATAATATAATTTAAAACATAAAATGTCTATTCTCATAAAACTTTACTAGAATGAAATTACACATTATTGAGGTCCTTTATCAGAAAACGTATTTTAAAATAAAGAACAGCTTTTCTATATTGTTAGAAACATTAAATTAGTTATTTTTAATATGCTAGCCGATTTGTATGGAGACCATGAGTGTCTTCCCATGCTTCTGAGGCCTGCACTGAATCCAGGAATGTCTTGTAAAAATGGATGACTACATTATCATTCAAATGCTACACAGAATAATAATTTAGAGAAGCACTTACACATTATAATTATGTGCTATTTAGAGTCCTTAGCTAGGTAGACAGTCACAGTGAGGAGCTATAGATAGTGCTGTTATTTTCAGTGTAAGATTCTCATCTCATTCAGCTTCTATCAGATATGATTTTGATAATCACTCAAAAACCTGTTTTGTTGGTCGGTTTTCTATCCTATTTCCCTATCAATGTTGTATCTTTTTCTTACTAAGATAGTATTTACTATTCAAGAGATCTGTAAACTTCCCAGATCAAATTAATCAACTGAACAGCTTCTGGAATTTTAAATATGGTCCCTATGGCAATAAATAGGTTTCACTGCTGATTTTGATTTACAAGAAATAGAGTAGATACTTATTTCATTCTACAAATTGTTCATGACAGCCGAACTCTACAACATGGCATTTTGGCTCTGTCCTGTGGTTCTTGTGAATGAAAAGCATATCACATGTGATGTACCTTCTAAGAAATTAATGTCTTTGCTATATAACGTTATGTTGAAATATAATGGTGTGCAGACTACAGCTTGAAATGGCCTGGATTAAATATCTGAGAAATGAAATCCCTTTGGATGACTGTCAGGACTAGTCTGCCTCCATTATCCCAAGACACAGGCTGGCACATTATCATTTTTATACATAGTTAAATACCCAGACACTGATTTCATTAATCAGTCAGTTATGGCTGATAATGTATCATGTGGAGGGCATCCTCTGTCTTCACACGAAATGCTATTTACTAAAATACTGTAGATGTATTGCATAATATAAATGTCTGGTATTTTAGCAATAATTGCAGTTGAATCAAAGGTGTTTTTTTCTTTCAGTTCCCTTTTAACCTGCATATATTTTCATATCTGCTACTCCAACTACTTTAGTAGAATTACAGAGGCTTTCTTAACTGAAATTAGAACAAAAAAAAGATTTGTTCTTCAGCACTTCACTTTTCAATCAAATAGGCCTCCAGAAGTGTAGTTTTGTCTCTGTTACATGCCAAAGAAACTGTCCTATTTCCTTAAAAGCCCAGGAGGAAGCAAATTTCCACTCTGCAAAATAATCTAAATCAGATTCTAAAAGATTATGCCAGAGGATTAGATCCTCTTGTTTGGCAAAATGGATCAATTTTCCCAATACTGGAGAACCCACCTCTCTCAAGCCAGACCATGCTCACACCATGACTCATCTGTGTGTGGATTAAGCAGACACAGAAGTGGTCTACTCAGCAACATCCATTCTTCATTCAATATAAAACTGAGCTCTGAAATATCTCAGGTGAGTCATTAACAATCACCTATTTATAACATAAACTGTGATTCATGCCCAATTTCTCCTTTGATTTCACGCTGGGCCAATTGGAAGACATATGGCCTTCCTTCCACTCTTCCAAGACATATTGCAAGGGGTTAAAAACAATTTTGCAGGTCTGCTTAAACACTGTATCACTACACATTGTTGAAGCTTCACATGTGACTATCATGGGACTGTAATATTTTCCATTGGTAGAAGGTGAAACAACTTGTATACTATTTCATGTAAAATTTTAAAATGCAGGCCCATTTTCATATATTTTTTTTATGAAAAAAGAAATTGCAGATGTAAGTCTGCACTGTAAAATTAGGTCATCTTAGGTATAAATCATTTATGGGCACAAACAGGTATTTCCTTGTTTCAATTAAAAAGGAAAATAAGAAGAGATCATTTGTATCATCTGGTAGCACTATTTTGTGAGATCACTTTCCTGATAGCCAAACTAACATTCCAGTCTTGGGAAGAAATACTGCACTGCTACTAGATCTAAGTTTTGAGGTAGGTTATTTTACTGTTTTCAAACAGTTTCTTGTAAATTAAATAATCATAGTACCTGAAACTATACTTTCAGTAGGTTCAGTTCTTGTGATTTGCAGGAAACTAGTTCCTGAAGCCAATCAGCTCAAAAATCTCGATTTTTAAAATTAGATCTACACTATACTCATTGTTTTCCCAATCTGCATCTACCATTGTTAAGCAGACATGTGATGCAGTCCTCCAAACTGAATGAAGAAACAGTGTCTTAGTTTCTAACAGAAGTCACTTCTCTCACAGTGTCTGGTATGAAGCTGTGTTTTGTTCCCAGAAGAGAAACAACTGATAACACCTGGCAGTGTTGAACACAGCCAAGGACACATTTTGTTCCTCAGTGAAGCAGTTAGAAGGCATAAGGAGCCGGGAACTGGGAGGGGACAGGACCAGGGCAGCTGACCCAAACTGACCAAAGAGCTATTCCATACCACATCACATCATGTGATTTTTATGGAAGAGGAATCTCTTGCTCGGAGGGAGGGGCTGCTGGCTGGTTGGGTATCGGTTGTTGGTCCCTTGCTTTGTGTATTATTCATTGTTTCTTATATATATATATATATGTACTGGTATTTCTTTTATTCTCTCTGCTGTCTTAGTAAATAGCTTTTATCTCAATCCACGAGTTCTACCGTATTTATTCCTTAATTCTCTCCCCCATCCCACTTGGGAGGGGGGAGGGTGAGCGAACGACTGTGTGGGACTTAGCTGTCTGCTAGGTCAAACCAGGACAAACAGCTACACTGAGAATTATTATATGTAGACATGGAGTTATGGGTAAGGTGCTTCTGAAAACCAAACCTTGCTATAGAGGATCTCAATCTATTGATTATTTGCTAATTCCCAATCTTCTTTCCTTGATGTTCAGCCTCCTTGTTCAAGGGGAATCAGCAACACATAAAAATAAATAACACTGCAGCCAAATTCTACTTAAACAATGGCAGTAGTCAGGAAAATATGGCACACACGATTTGGCCCCAGCTGTGAGTGCAATATTTATCCTGCACTGTGCGTATCGTAACAGGGTAAGGATTTTGTATGCAGACATTGAAAAAAGCTCAGAGATAGCAATGAGATATGAAAATGTGTTATTTGCTATTGCTGGATGTATGCACTAACAGCATGGTCCTTTCAGCCCCTGTTTCTTTTTCCTCTTTACTGGATGTCCTCTCCAACCAGCATGTTTTTTTTCATCTGGTCATCTCCATCTCCTTTTGAACATTTCCTTCTGGGATCATTTAGTTAATTGCTTTCTGACTTTTCTTCCAAACCTTTCTCCTCTGTTCTTCTTTACTAAACCCTGGCACAATGTAACTCTTTTTAGGATTATTTTCCATACTATTTCCAGACAAGTTATGCAAGGTTATTCCCATTCTACAGCATCACAGAGAAGGTCCTGCTCACCTGAGCACACAGCTTGGAGGTAGGACACTAGCAACTCCAGGAATTCATTCACATTAACGGCGAATCTAAATAAGTGTTTTGGTTTGGTTTGGTTTCGTTTGGTTTGGTTGCTAAAACAAGTCAATTTGCAGACAAAACTTTCCTCGCCAAATGCCACTAAGACTATTATGTTCTATCTCCGGACATATTTCTCACATAAATGTGGCTGTCAGTTACTTGGTTGATTTATATATAAAGTAGTCATATCAAACCTGACAGAGGTAAGTCACTTTTCATCAAAGGGAGTAACACTCAAACAAGCTTTCTGCTTAATGATATTCTGGAAATGTTTTGTAAAACTTGTGTCAGCCTACATCAAACATGCCATGTTGGATACCTGATTTTGAGCTAAGAATCTTGTTCATAATTCCTATGGTCCTACTTAAATTCCTCTTGGCCTGGGCCATAAGGTATTGAGTCTGCCTCAGATGAAAATAAACAATTGTGAAAGAAATATTTAAAGTCTGAGCTTTGTATATCCCCAGGGTCTCTTTGTTTGCATCTCCTTAAACAATAGAAGTCATTATTAAGAACATGAATAATGTGCCGTACTATCATATTAGAATATAATTAAAAACAAGACAGCTAGGCCTCAAAGCTATACTGAGCATACCACACATACTGTGGTCTTCTACATTTGTTCTAAATTAAAATCCCACTTCTTACTTGAAACCTCACCTCTGCTCTCTTTACTTTATGACATATGCTCATTCCACAGAGTACCTAGTTCCTACCTTGACAACCTTTCCTTTTGGTAATATGTGCAACCATAGCCATAGATAGGACTTCCCCAGGACCACTAGGACCTGTGGAAAACCATATTAGAGCACTAACATCTTCCATTAAGCACTCAGTTTTCAGAGACAGTTTTCTCTTAATAATCTATTTACCTCACCTCAAATTTTATGTTAAAAGCCAAGAATATGTTGACTTAATAGCATGTTGGCATCTGACCTAATTTTACCTAGCTACCAGCAAAACTCAGAGCCAGGCATGATGCCAGGCAGCACAGCCTGCTGTTAAGAGCCAGTGATTCACAACTCCTCCCTTGTCCTTTCCCTCCTCTTGCAGGTGATTGGTACTACAGAGAAAAGCAAGCAGAGGGGATACAATGTGACCACAGGCTCTACAAGTGGCCAATACGCTCTGCCTACTGATTTTCACTCATGATCTCTTCCCCTTCTTGAAGAGTAACCACGGTATCTGCCATAATCAGTGTCCATCATGCCAACCTAGAGCTATACAATCTCCTCAGACTTGTAAGACCATGAAGAAAAGTGAACAGCTTTGTTGGCTTGGATGAATGCAGACCATCAAGGATAAGTAGGAACTCCACGAAGTCCTCACAGAACGCAGGAGCTGCAGTTCTTTAGCCTAGAATCAGTGGAGTTCTGAGGCTTAAGTGATGACTGATACAGCTATTTGTTTTATTAAGTCCAGAAATATGTCTGGAAAAGGTTTTCCCAGATCTGCCTGAGGCTGTTTCCAAGCCATCTGCGTACTCATACCAGACCTGAAACACTGGAAATCTGCTGAGCAAGGATGGAGGCTATAAACAACTTTGGTGCGTTAATGAGTGTTTGGTGTCTAGTTTTTCTTTTCAGCCTCATCTGAAGAGGTGACTGAGTTAATATTGTTCTTTCCAGGTAAAATGCCTCAGCACTCAACCCTTTATCTGGTTTGAAGGCTCAAGTATAAAGACACAATGACCTGGTGCCTTCTTTGAGAGGATTCACAGCTGTTTAAAATTAAATGCTGTTGGAACAGAGATAAAAGTAACCCCAGGGATCCTCATAAGAGGATTTACTAACGCAATTGCTTTGGTTTCGTGAACTCTTTAGATCAAGGACCAGTGAAGATCTCGCTTTCCTTTAAGTGCCAGGCTACTCTAAATAGAGCTACAAGATCCAACTCAAGCTAGGAGTCTCCAGTAGCTTCTGGAGCAACATCAGACCATGAGAAGGCCTTTCCTCTCACATCACATCCTGTATCAATGAGATGGGGTTTGGTGGGAGGGAGTGGCTTGTTTTGAGGAGTGGCTTTTGTTCTTTTTTAATCATCAAAACATTAGACTTCTCAGCTCTGATAATCCTCTAAGCTCTGGCTAAGGAATACTTCATCCTTTTCTTACAAAGCAGAGACCATAGGCACAGTGGCATACCCCCACCCTAGTGTCCAGGAGAGAGTTTATGCCAAGCTGCCCATTCAGCCAGATAGCAAGGTCTATTTTCAGATGTGAGTTTCCAGTTAGGAGCAGAGATAGTCTCTGATACCGTAGTAAAAATTGTCAAGACCAGCTGTCAACAAAGCTTTCTCCCAGGTCTGGTGTGCTGCTATTGAGGCTTTTCTTTGAAGCAGGCTCAGTGGCTCCTTTCCAAGGCTTTCAATGTCTGCTACTGGAAAGCAAGCTGACCTTTCAGTTTTTCTTTCTTATCTGATCCATTGCTCTATATGTTGTTTTTGCCTCACCAGGGCAGCAGTGTGTTTCTATCTGTATTGGTTCTCCTAATTATTCCATTAATGATTCAGCTAATATAGTTTAATGCAGGAAATGTAGATGTCACATCATTAAACAATTATTTATGTATTCTAGACCTGTATCATAATCCGTCTTGAGATGTGTTAATTTATTTCTCCCTTGGTGTTCATAAGGTAAGACATCCTGCAAGCAACTAATTCTGGATCTCCATTCTCTTTGAGATTTAATCAGCGTTTGAGATTTATACCTGGTATTATGCCAAGATAACTAGAAGGCAGCGATGAGCAAGCTTTTAAACATTTGGCAGTTCCTTTCGAGTTGATGTGAAGTTGATGTGCAACAAAAAACTTTCAGAAATCAGCAGTTCTTTCTCACTTAAAAAATAAATAAATAAAATAATCCACACATAAATAAATCCATTGCTTATACAACTTGATTGAAATAATACTTAGAAATTCATTAACAAACTGCAGAATTATATTCTAGTTCCTCTCAAATAAAAGGAAAGCTAAGTGAAACTAATTGCTCTCAGTAGCACAATGCAACTATGGATCAGCATGTCCTGGGAAGCTTAAAATATGGATCGAGGAAAAACACAGTCAGAGATTCATTTGACTGAGAAAAAGAGCTTGTCATTTCTCCAGATAATGAAGGCTATGAAAGTGTCATGGATAATCTGGTAGAGATTGACTTCATTATTGATATTTTCTTACCTATTTTATTAGTCACATTAATTAACATCAAGCGGAATAGCATCTTGGTCTGAAATTTGTATATGACTCAATACAGTTATTAACAAAATAATTACAAATTAAATACTGTAATTCATTTAGAAATGAACACATTTGTGAAGGCAGGTAGCTATAACTTTACAATATTCCTTTACATTTGAGGGGCAAACCAAACTACAGTGAAAAAAAAGAGAATAAACATCAAGGAGGCTCCCCTGTTTGAGTGTGCAGCCCCAGGCTTCATTTAGATACATGATACATCCTGTAATGTGTCTTGGTTCATTTTATCCTGCCTGGGAAATAAGCTAAATAAGCCACAGGGAACACAGGATCTCTCAAGAGACCAACTACTACATTGAAAACATTTATATAAAAACATATGTGTGTGTATATGTATTTATATATGACATATATACATAGGTCATATAAGAAAGGGAGTAGAGAGCTGGAGCATGGGAAATGTGAAGAGGCAGTGGAGGGCTGTAAATGTATTAGAAACTAGGTGTTAGAGAGACCACAAGAGAAAGAGGGAGAATAGGGTGTTGAGTACTGGGTTAGGGGTGATGGCAGTATGAGGGACAGGTGTCTATGGAGCCCAGGAGGAGGAGGAGAAAATCCTGGTGTGTGCAGGATCCGAACTTGTCCTATTAGAGACAGAAGAGACTGGAAAGTTGAGGAAAAGGAGTACAATGAACCATCAAAGAGGAAGAAAAACATCTGGAAGCAGACACAGAAGCAGAGATAAGGTTGTTCAAAGGCATGACTGAGACCAGGGTAAGAGTGAGTGTTTGGTGGCTGGTAACCATAACAACAAGAAAACTGTTTGAAAAATAGTGAAAAGGCACAGCCCCAGGAAGGTCCTCCGCAGCTGGGAGAGCATCACCCTGCCTGCGAGGGAGCAGAGATGGTTAACTCAAAGCTTCTCAGTGAGCTCTTATGTGCTGTAAGGGTAAGCTTTTCTGCAAAATATAAGGCATTTGATCTCCAC
This sequence comes from Penelope pileata, assembly GCA_013396635.1. Lineage (NCBI taxonomy): Eukaryota > Metazoa > Chordata > Aves > Galliformes > Cracidae > Penelope > Penelope pileata. Next base: position 1,072,391 of record WBMW01001482.1, on the reverse strand, counting down.
ATAAAAGCATCACCTGAGTCTAAGGATACTGATAGTTACAGTTCTGGATAATTATGTCTCAGATAGCTGACCAAGTAAAAAAGAAGCAGATTTAGCATAAACAGGAAAACAAAAGAGAGCCCATAAGTATGCTTTACTTGCTTATCCGTTCCAGGTAATTTACCAAGGTATAGGACTTCAGTGGATCTTCTCAAGACCCACTTAAGGGAGTAAGCATTAAAATATCAAAGGTGCAATTAGAGTATTATGCAATTGCAACAGAAAAACTGTAGGCACAGATAAAAATCCCTTAAACTGCTATTTTACCCTGCAACTGTAACTGCCCAGATGCAGTAAGGCATGACAGTAGATGACAGCAAGGCTCACTAAAACCAATTACAGTTACAAGATAAGGAAATATTCAAAATACATTTAAATCTGGATCAAATTCATCATGGACAATAAAGGCAGAAATCTTTGGACAGCTATCCCATGCAAAGAATAGAACAAAGAAATCAGTGCTTGAAAGCATAGAAACTTTTAATTTTGTTTCAAAAAAAAAAAATCAGAATTCAACCATTTTCCACAACAGAAAAGAGATGGAACTTTATGATAATTACCAGAGTGTAAACAAGAGTACAAAGCAGCTACTTTATTCCTATAAGCAGTCTAATATGCCACCAGACTTTTTTCCAAACTGGATTTACCTGGCTCATCATGAAAGAACACACATATTTCACTACTATCTGTGGTTTATTTGTATATCAATGCAGACATGAACCAAAATACATTGTTGGCCCAATTTTTTCTAGCACCTGCTCAAACCTGTGTAGCCAATCCTTCTGAACCCTGTCACTTGCTAAAAAAACACAAATGCACAAGTGCAGCAGTCGGAGAAGAGCAAAAATAGCCATAGGTATGTTAGGTTTGGTGTCTTTGTTACCTAATGCAGTGGAAACTCTTAACGGATGTGTCTCAATTACGATTGCAAGTCCCCTCTTTCCATCCACGTCCCCAGATAAAGTGTGAAACATGACGATTTTTTCTCTAGGGGGCATGAAATTCACTGCTTTCCTGACTTCAACCCATTTCTTTTAAATATAAATGGGAATGGCTCTATTCCTTCACAATTAAAAAAGTCTTTCTTGATCTTAAACTTCACGAAGAACTTTTTTGGATGGGGATTTAAAGGATAATACTAGATCACTTCAGCTAGCTTGATCTAACAAACATCTTCTAAAACCTCCATCAAAAGAAAAAGTCAAATTCTACCAGTTATTGAAATGGCTCATGCAAATCTTTTATTTCGCTGTATGGCTTCAAAAGTTTATTATCCTCACCTGCTTTTAATTAGAGCTTCAAACCAGTACTTTTTAGGCTGGCCATATTCCAGCTGGACCATGTCTAGCTGTTGGGTTGTCCCCATTGCACAGCTAGAGCAAGCAGTGCTGGGCGGCAGCAAGGATGAGAGACCTGCTGCAGCCTCAGGAAGAGCAGGCAGCAGCAGCTCCTTGGTGGTTGCCCCTCTTGCCTTATCAACAGCACCAGCAGCTGCTCTTTTGCTCCCAAGCCCCATTGACCATATGCTCCTTGGGCTGCTCCTGTAGCTGTAAATCGCAGAGCTGCAGAACAAAGAGTCAGCAGCAGTGAAATAGCACCTCTGCAGCAAACAGTAGCACAGGATGCCAAGGATGAGAAAAAAATCAAGCATCTTCTGGGGGTTTGCAAATCCCCTTGAAGGATCTGTGGCATATCCCCTTCCTTCTCTGGTTTTCAAGCTTTGTGTCATTTCTCATCCTGTATTCCTGCATTAGCCCACATATACTCCCTGAAACAACCACCCTGCATGCACCACAAAAATCTGAGACTGTTTGGGACTAGTCAGCACCCTCTGGTACTCTAAGCTTTCAGCTAAACAGAGTATGAAATGGTTCTTCTGTGCTCCAGTACACAGAGCAGCTTCAGAACCTGTCCCTAGAAGAGGTATCTCTCCAGTGGTGCAAATCTTCATCTGAATCCTGCCCTACAAGTTGTTCACACCTATGGAAATTTTGTGTTGCGTAGATTACAGAAATCTGCCTGAGGGGTGGCCTGTCCTAAGCATAGCAAGGCTGTCTGAGTTTAGCAGTAAGTCTTCAGCAGCACACTTTGTTCCACCCAATGTTTGGGTGTTTTTTTTTTTTTTTTGTTTCAAATCCTTTGACAATTTAAAAAGAACAAAGAAAAGAAAAGACATTGCCTTCTGAGCACCTCCATTCAGACTGTATCTATTTAATAATGCCCAAACTAATAATAATAATGTTGTAGAGAAGTCTCAGCTTTTCTAAGCTCCTTTTTACCATGGTCTGCAGTCTTGCCACTGCAGATTGTGATCTACTTGGCTCTCATAGGGTAATCATGAACAGGTTGAGATGGTGTTTGGATAGGAAATCCACAGGAAAACGAAAGAAGTAATTTATATTTTTCAGTCATGGAAAAAACTTTTTTCTCTTTCTATTTATAAGAATTCTTCCATATGCCTTGGGAAACAGTCCTGTCCCTCAAATACAGAATATCCAAGGAGCTGTAGGCCAGTGATTTTCAGTTTTGTGGGTCCATAACATTTTTTTCTGTGGAGGTGTACAGCTCTGTGTAATGAATTGAAGTCTGCAGACACAAGGCTTGCTCAGTCAGTTTTTATAGGCCTCTTAGAAGTATTCCATAAAAACAAAGGTGTTTATGGACTGAAAGTTACCAAAAAAAAAAAATCACAATTTCAAGCCACTGTGGTCATTAGTGTTCTTCTCAGTCTTGGCATGAGAGCCAAATCCAGCTATTGAAAAGTATATTTTGAAAGCATAAACTTCCAAGAAGTGTCAATAAAATGCTGTGTTCTTTACCCTTTGCATGTGACTTATGGAACAGGATAACATTGTTAAGTCTGATTAAACTACTGCCATTTATTAGCCAGCACAGAACACCAGCATGGGCTGCATTTCAATCAGCAGGGCTGCCTGGCTTTGAAGAGTTCAGCATCAAAAGCACCAGAAGAACAAATACAGAGTCCACATGGTTACTGTCTTCAAGGTTTCTCTTCATCTAATGGTAATCTGTAGGGGCAGCAAATAAGTAAAAAATATTGGGCTGCTTCTCCTCTCTACCTAGGAATATCTGGCTACCGGGCTGGGCCTTGAAACAAGTCACAACTTTGCAAGTCAGCTGCTTCATTTATTGAGAACATTGCTATAATTTATCCCAACTGCCAAAGGCAGGCCAGCAGGCAGAAACAAACACTCACGTGAAGGTATTTTGACCATACCCTTTGCGTTGAAGTCTAAACACTGACAATTAGGATAAGGGAATAAAGTATCTCCCACCATGTAGCATAGGAGTCTACTGGGTGCCAACAGCGGCACATGCTCATTTTAGATTTTTTTACTTCTAAAGGGGCAGAGCAAAACCAAACCCAGCAGAGCAGAGAATGAGAACCAGTTAACTTCAAATATCACAAATGTGGAATATTTAGAAAAGCAAATGAAGCAAAATGTAAGAGTTATTCTCATTTGCCTGGGTTCAATACAGTGCCAAATAAATATAAAATTCTCACACTCATTCATCAATGAAACGAATAATCACTGACAGTTCCTACCTGCATTCATCACATAAAGAAATTATTTTACAGCACTCTCTCTTCAACATTATTACTAGTCTTATTCTGTTTAATCTGTACCCCAGCTCATTCAAATTCTGCCACTTCTGTTAAGTGTTTTTTACGAGTTACTGATGCTCCATTATTTTGCATGTACTTCATTCTTTACCATCTGTGACAAGATTTTTAATCTTTATACACAAGAAACAAGGCTCAAGCAAGAATGACCTGTCAAGAATACTTACGGCTTTGTGGTTAACTCTCTCCTGAGTGTGATTTAATCAACATCGTGCTGCCTGACAACATACAAAATTCAGCAACATGAAATCTAGATGTTAACCATTTGAGACCATCAAAGAGGAAGGTATAGAGGCTTGGAGAGCTGGAATCACACAAAAATTGGATGTCCCTATTTTTTGTTTAACAGTAGATAAACACAAAGATTTGAACTGGTTTAGATAGGGTAACTGCAAGTTTGTGGCTTAGTGCTGTTCAATTTTTCCCAACAGACTGGACAGCAATAGCAAAGATTTCCAGGTGCAGTTCTGAGCCTTATTTTTATGTGAAACAATCACCCCGGGAGTCAGTTCAGTTTAAGGAAGTTCTTTTCGGGCAGTCTTTGACCTCACTGCTAAGCAAACATGGCACGTGCTGCAATGTTTATTCACCTGGTACAAATTGAACTGAATTCACCAAAGCATGTACAACCTAGAAGGCAGCACTTGGCCACCGCTCCAGCAGGCATTTCAGGATAGACGCCATAGGAAGGAAACTCAGAGTGGCTCAGTTGCGAAGCCATAGAATCATAGAACCATCTGGCCTGGTAAAGACCCTTAAGATCAAGTCCGACTATTCCCCTCACATCAAACCATGTCCCAAGCCACACATCCACACACCTTTTAAATACCTCCAGGCAACTCCTCCACTTCCCTGGGCAGCCTGTTTCAATGTCTAATCACCCTTTTCACAAAGAAATTCCTCCTGGTACCCAAGCTAAACCTCTTCTGGTGCAACTGGAGGCTGTAAACAACAGGAAGAGGGATGGTCTATGGTGGTGACGAGCGATAGGTGATTTGGGAAGGTAAGAAAGCTTCTGCAGTGCTTACAAAGTAATCTTCTTCCAAGCTTTCATTCTGCTCCAGTGGTCAAGCATTCATCCTGGGCTGGGCTGCTTTGCCACTGAAAGCTATATGCCCCTGTCATTCTGATCCACCTCGCAATGGAACCATGCTCTCTTAAACATACCAATGCTGACCTCACTAAGTCAGCTGAAACACTTAAGTCATTTAAGCCCATTTAAAATCAGTCCACTAAGTTTCCTTTATCCATCACATTAGACTTAGATTTTCCATTCTCACCTTCAGTGCTCTGCATAGCTGTACACTCCGTATGTATACTGGTTTGCTCTCTGCACTTACCATTGACATCAGCCTTGATGTCCCACTTATCTGTCTCTGCTGCAAGCTTCTTCGTGCCATTCTGCCCTACCCGTGAGATGCAGTGCTGATTCTGGTTCACTAAATTTGAACTTTTCATTCAAATCTCGCCTTTAAGTTAATTTCAGCAGGAGCTACAATTAGTAGCTCACTGATTATCATTATTTTAAACAAACCATTCAGTTAAGCGTTCGAGGTTTAGAAGCCCCAACAACTTAACAGCTTGATCTTACTGCTGTAATGTGTGAGGTAGTTCCTCACACCATCTTCTCCTGCTGTTTATTACTATCTTTCTAATCTAAAGTTAGCTAGTAAATTCTTCAGGAAAGTGATTTTATCTTTCTTTTTGTTCAATGTAGTGCCAGTCATGTTTTAGGGTAAAGTAAAATGTACTATAGAATGTACAGAAATTGATACCTGTAATCCAACACGGACTCAAACCTGCTAATACAATTAAGAAAAAGTAAGTCTTAAAAGTCAAATGTTACAGTATGTGTTCAGTGGTCAGTAAGAATAACAGAAATCCAAGAGCATAACAGTCTTAAGTGAAAGCCTTAATTTACAAGCAATGCTACACTTCAGGAAAATTGAAAAAATATTCAGCTGAATAGTTCTACAGTAGATCGAATGAATGTGAACTGCCTATTTTAGTCTGTGTAAGCAGCCAAGAATGTCTGTCTAGAAACAGTTCTCCAGGACGTAGCTGTCACATGCTTTAGATGAATGTTGTGCTTGCTTCTAGTGGAGCTGAAGTCTATGACTTAATCTTATCTGTTTAACATCCAAGAATCCAGTTTTAGATTTTTGGCAGCTAACATATGCTCCCCCTGTGGCAACTGCATAATAACATAATATAGTTTAAAAAAAATCCAGATCCTTTAAGGCTCAATTACCTCATGAAACTATTTTAAAATTCAGGGTGAACAAAACTGCAGTATTTCAGTTTACAAGCATCATTTTCATTTACAGCAGTTTTAAAGGACCATTCTAATGTTTTATGTCTTTCACCACCTGCAAAACCAAATGAAAATATTTATTCTGTTTTGCAGAGGGCTACCAGAACCAAGAAAGCAGAACTGAGTGCAGAAGAATAAAATATTTTTTTAAAAATAAGATCAGATTTAGGATAACTGACTTTATAACCAATCTGTAACAGTGAAGACAGTTTAAAAAATCTTGCAGAGCCAGAATAAAAAAAAACTATATGCAAGCAAGAATCTTTAAAATGGCCATATAAATGAGTATGTCTGTTATTACTTGTAACCTCGATGAAACCAAATGAGATTTTTAATATTTTTAATTACTGTTTTTAAACAATGCATGTACATAAAAGGGATCCCTCTGTTTAACCTGTGGAATTAATGTACATTCTAAGCCTTTTGGGTAGGAACTCTCTTTTCAGTGATTATCAATACCAGCTGGAGGCTCTGCTGTAATGTAAAATAAAGAATAAGAAAGGGAGGGTAGAATAAGCCAGACTTTGAAAGAGCACTGCTTGGGGCCAGGAGACAACCTCCTCCCTGAAACAGGAAAGGCTAAAGAGAACAGAAATCAATCATGAGGAGCAGAAAAGAAGAAAGTGGAGCAGGTAAAAGAACAAGGTAAGGGCTGCAGCGGGGGAATAGTGGAGAGGGAAGGCAGAAAAGACAATAGAGTTGAAAGGAGTCGTTCTTTTTTGTTTGGGAGTAACTAAAGGGTTAACTAAAGGGATTTTGTTAGCATGGGAGAAAAGAGAGTCAAGGGTTCAAATAAATGTCCTGGATGGGGCACCAGGCAGAAAGTCAAGGCAGTGCCAACCCCTCTGCAAAAAAGTTGAAGGATCAGTGAGCAATGCCCAGAGGAGCTCTGCCCAGATGCAGGAGGGAATTAGGGATGGAAACAGCAGGTCTCCCTCCCCACTTTTCTCTCTATGAGCAGTTAAGAGATGCTAAAAGGTACTGTGGGATGGCTTTGTTCTGACAGCGCAGCAGGTACAGGTGTTGCCCTTCACAGCAGAAAGTTCATGCTGTTTTACTAATGCCTGTTAACTGCAACTTATACCAGAGGGGCCAATTCTAGTAAAAAGTGAGCAGGCAAGCGTCCATGTCCTTTTCTCCTCTTTGCGAAGATGGCCCTAAGGTAATACTTGTGGTTTCACTGGTGTACCTATTTACTAGGAACTGATATGAAACCATAAATACGTTTCATTCAGAATAGCTGTCTGGCTGCAAGGCTTTCAGCAGAGCTGAAAATGATAGGCAAGGGGGAGGGAAATTCTCTATGAATTATGGAGCTGGTCAAGTACCAGAAAAACTGGTGTGTCAAATAAATGATTTGAGGAAAAACAGCCACATTCACTGAACAGTGAAGATTTTCTTCATGTTAGAGACTATCCATCTAAATTTCCAAGCTGATTCTGATCCAGACATAATTTTCATTCCTTCATGTCTCTTCATGGCAGACACTGATAATCTTTTCATAAATAGTTTTAGACCAAGAATTATTATGTGAGGAAATGTATGAATAACTTTGAATTACAAATAGGTTAAAGAGTTTCACAGTCTGTCCGTGAAGTACGTACTAGTGAGGAAAAGCAGCTATCTTCACTGAATAAATAATTTGTTTAAAATTATTTGCTCAGTCTGGACTTACGAGCTTACCAATTTGGCCTGGATTCAAAGTAGTCATTAAGAGAAAAACTCTTTCCTGAAACTTATCCAACAAAAAGGCGAATTTTCATAAAACTTGTATGTATTTAGTCACTCTAGATAAAAGATAAATTTTGTAAATACCTCATCAACACCATAGGTCTGAGCAGTGATGTCTGCCTGCATCTGCAGACAGTCTGGATTGTTAACTTTGGGAAATGTGAAGTGTACCACAAATCTCAGCAGTGTGTTAACAAAGTGCTCTCAGGATCCTGTCAGCAGCCCCTCAGGAGACAAGCATGTATGTGATGAGCACTTTGGCAGGTCTGAGTCAGTCACCCCAGAAAGGGTGACAGACAGGAGGCTCACCTGCAGCCTTCCCTCCTTCCAGGTGCTTTTCTGCAGGGAACAGGATACTGCTGCTGCAAAGGGCCTCTTGGTACGCCACAACTGGAAGGACACCCTTGCCTCTGGTACTCCAGCTGGGAGCAAGGATATGGTACAGATGCCCGACACGCCATATTGCGACTGAGGTCCATTTCTCTTGGCAGTCATGACAACGTAGGCCATACTTCTTGCTCCTGTAGTGATTCATCAGTTGTGTTGGTGCCCCTTTGGAGCGTGTCCAGAGGAGGGCCACTAAAATGATCCAAGGGATGGAACACCTCCCCTCTGAGGACAGGTTGAGAAAGTTGGGCTGTTCAGCCTGGAGAAGAGAAGGCTCTGCAGAGACCTGATGGTGGCCTGTCAGTATCTAAAGAAGGGTTTACAAAAAAGAAGAGGACAGATGCTTTAGCAGGGTCTGTGGTGATAGGACAAGGAGAAGTGGTTTCTGACTTAAAGAGGGAAGATTTAGATTAGATATAAGAAAAAAGTTTTTGACAGTAAAAGTGGTGAAGTACTGGAACAGGTTGCCCAGAGATGTGGTGGATGTCCCATCCCTGGAGACATTCAAGGTCAGGCTGCACAGGGCTCTGAGCAACCTGATCTAGCTGTAGGTGTCCCTGTCCATTGCAGGGGAGTTGGACTAGATGGTCTTTTAAGGTCCCTTTCATCTCTAAGGATTCTATGATTCTGTGAAACGTTTGTCTGGCTGTATGGTGAACCACATCAGTGACTGGCCAGGAGTTACTATAACCTGCTAAATAAAGGTTATTTTTAACCAAGATCAGAGGGAATAGGGCAAAATAGCTTTAAGATACCAATATTTCATTTTATGACTTCTGCAGTTAGCTAGAAGATAGTGTTTGCATCCTTTCTCAGGGTGCACTACTGTGAAACCATCCTCAGATAAACGAAGGTAGGGAAAGAGGCCCTTCAGTCCTTCTCTGTTCATCTCCCAGACTCTCTCCTGTACCTTTTATCCACCATGGGATCCAGTCCATTGATTAGGTTTCATGTAAGTGTGATGAATTCTTTTCTTTTTCTTTCTTTTTTTTTTTTTGATTCTACATTTAGTTTTGATTCTACATTTACTCAACAGTTTTAAAAGGTTATTTAAAATGTTTTTATTGGCATATGAACTATAAAATATTCAGTCCAACTATGCTTAAGCAACTTTTGCAGCAAAGTGATAAAATCAGGTATGACGTTGACAGTTGTGGATAAGGGACAAGATTGGGATACATTATAGTCAAAACAGTGTAAATATTTTATAGCTTCATTGTATGTTGTAAAAGCTTGATTAAACCCACTCCTGTTTGAGTCAAGGAAGCCACTCACATGTGGAAAATAAAAGCATACATAAGAACACGGTGGATTAGTTGACACAAAATATGATAACACATTACACGTTAATAGATTTGCCAGACCAAGAGATCTGGGTGGAAAAATAATATCACTGTCAGAGTGACAAACATTCCACTAATTAACTTCAGGTTTAGATTATCCCTAGATATATCTCATAAAGAGACAGTGAGATTTCCCAGGTCTCTCAGAAACACAAAAAAGCCTCTGTAGCATTTAAAAAAGAGATTACACTCTTCGGGCATTGCTATTTTTTTTTTTTTTAAAAAAAGGTTGCACATCTAGCCAAGAAACCAATCAATAATTACGTAAGTTTCTTGACTAAGTATGAACTTATTTGTTACCACACTGTTTTGTGTGTGATAACGTTCAATACTGAAGCATTGAAGCAATAGGAAAAAGCTTATTAAAGGTTCTGAACAATGCCATTCACTGATCGGATTTCTTAATGATTCTGAATACTACCGCACGGACTAAATATAACTAAGTTTCACTGCAAAGCTGAATAGATGGAGTTCAGAGCACAATTCACTGACACTGACTCTGTATGAAGTTGACTTTAAATGGCTGCGTACATAAAAAACTGCAGGGCTAATGAATGAAACTGCAGTATATTTATATAAAATATGAAGGACCGAGCTTCAGATATATGCATTATCTCTAAGTGAGCTACTATTCAGCTGTCCTCAACAGAAGTTTATGTGAGGTCTTGCTGCCCTTATCACCAGCAGGAAGAATCTAACGGTACAATTTCTCATCCTCTGCTGTTCGTACACAGATCACAAATGTGGCTGTGGAGACTGAAGGATGGGGCAGAAGATAACAGTGATATTGTATAAACAACATCCAGGATAAAAAAAGAAGCAGTGGAGAATAGGAAGACTTGCTAGTTTCCAGTCCAATATAACTTCACTACACAGAAAGTGCTCTGCTAATGTCAGGGAACATGACAAAGAAGATATTTTCAAGATCACTGTGCCATTTCCACAAGCCATCCCTGTAGGATGCAGAAACACAGATGGCTTTCCTCCAAGCCTCATCTCAGTCCCATTTGGTAGTCATTTCTGCACAACGTCATTTCGTTCCAGCAGTAACAGCAACATAGGCCCTGCCTGGTGCCTCTCCATACTCTATAACTACGTTACCAGCTACTGACTTAATGTCAGCGCCGAGCTACGTCATACATTTATAGGCAGGAAAAAAAAAACAGTCACCAAAATCAGTTCTTTGCATGACTCTACCTTTTCCATGTAAGAAATACATACATTTTAAAAGTAATTGAAATAAAGCACATCACAAAATTCCTCAACTTGGTATGCAGTTTTCAAGAAAATTTAGCTTTTTGGAAGAAATAGTACACACTTGAAGGTAGGGAAGGTGAAAACCTTCAAACCATTGAAACTGAGATAGATACATTAGAAGCCTACAGTGCGTTCTGGCAACTCAGAAGCCACTCCGATCTCCTGGCAAATTCATGTTGTCACAGAAATTTTTTGCGGGTTGTTGTGCTAGCATAGCAGCCTCCTCAAATCAAAGCCATGGATACTGGCTCTTTAACTATAGCAAACATAAATCTTTTACAAACCATGCAATATGATTATACCAATGAAATCCTGGCCTCTATCCAGCGCTTCTCTGTGTCACTGTAAAACAGCCTCCAGTGAGGAGTAACCCTACATCTGCACCTCTGCAGTTAGAGATTAGCTGAACAGATGCAAAGCAGAGCTAAACAAAAGGCACAGAAAGAGAAGAAACAGACTTTTGCCTACAATCTTTGGTTTAACCTTAGACCCAAATCTCAGAAACCAGGCCTTAGACAGCAGCCGTAGTAACAAAAATTGTTATCTCCCAGCATTCAAAAAGAGCGAGGCAAAAATCAGTATGTTGGCTTGACAAGTCTGACACTGGGAAAGAGGCTTTTACTGAGGTTTTGAAACTGTAGGATGCACTTTTCAAACTCTTTTCACAGTTTTTATATATCAAAGATTCTCCCCCCAGTGTCAGCACACTGGGAGCAGAAGACTTTGGGAAAGCACAGAAAATCACTAAAACTGATCACACTGACTGCCAGCGTGGCTGAGCAGAGCTGTCAGCATACATCTTTCCTTGGGGCTACAGGGAGCCCAGTTCAGCAGCTGAGCAGCACAGAAGCAGTTTGTGCAGGTAGGAGAGGAGGAGGAGAAGGCAAGGGAAATGCCACTCCCTTGGCACCTCCTGGCACAGTACACATGCCATTGCCTGTGTGACAAGGGGTGGTTATGTCACTCTGTGCCGTCCCTTCATGCATTTTGCATCAATTTTTTGCATCTGGCTTGAAAAGCTTCTGGGTTACAAATCTGGCTAAATTCAGTGCCCAGTAAAATTTAGCTAGCAGCAATGTTTCCAATCTGATTTACAGCCTGAATAGATACTGCTGGGCAAAGGTGACGAGAAGGCTGAGGCAGGTGAGAAAAGTTATGTGGGTGCAGCTGTGCAGTGGTAACTGTAACAGACTTAAAGAGGGTTACTGCACAAACTGTGCTGGTGGGCCATCATCAAATTTGGCCATATTTTCTGCCCTTCTTCTTATGACTGATTCCTACTCTAGTCCAGCATCCGTGGTGTCTCCTGAAAGATGTTTGGCAACCCTTATCTGCCTGATTTGTTCTGTTTTTAAAGCAAATCTCTCTGGTAAAATCATTGCCTATTCTTCGGTGTTGATTAGTGCTTTCTAATGCACTACTCTTTGCAGATTTCTTGTGTATTGCAGGTTAAAAAATGATGTAGTGTTTGGTGAGGATGAAAAGCTGTTTTAAATCTATGTATTTCCATCCATGTAGCTCCAATGGTGCTGGTTCAGCCACACTCATTCCTATAGGAAATGCCAGGTGCCTGAAAAGTAGCTCTGTCTGACCTAAGAGAGAGGTGGGAGGGAACAGAAGCAACAAGTGGGTGCACACTGATCTCCCACTGGTCTCCTACATTATGTTTTAATTTTCTTCATCTTTCCATGGAGGAAATTTCCATCTCCTTCCCTCTTCCTGTAGCTAGGTCCCAAATTAGAAAGGGACTATTGGTTAGCATCCAGTTACAAAAGCAGTCTGGAGAGGCCTGAGAAAGTAAAAGCCACTGCACAAATTTTGGGCAGGGGGTTTCTGGTGTGAACTGGAACACCTGGGCACACTGCTAAGCACAGTGCCTTTCAGAGGGCAGGCAAACCTCCCCACCTCCTAAGAGCAAGAAAGAAGTATGGAAGAGTACAAATCTTTGTGTCACACCTTAAAATACTCCAAAGCAGCACTTTCCTGTGGGTTTTAGGACAAGGCAATCAGTGCCATTATTCTTTTACTGCCATTAGGGAGCTCCCTTCAAATATATGGTGACAGAGCAGTAATCTACAATGTACATCCTTATCATCACTTGTAAGTGACTCATATAAAACTCCTCCATTGTCATACACCATAAAAAGATTAAGTTGTATGCACATTTTTAAAGGTAATTATTACATTTAAAGAAATGAAACTGCATTCTAAATGATCTCAGTACCTTATTTAGCGCAAGAGACTGAGCCAATTTATTTTTTTCTATTAAAGCAGTTTTTCACAACTCCTTTTTGTTAGAAAATAAAAGCTTAACACCAAGCAGAGCTGCTGAAAAGCATTGATGAAACCTGTGTCTGCTTAGCAGAATCGAAGCAGTAGGAAAGGTGGCAGCTAGCCACAGAAAAGGGCAAATGAGATAGGGAAATCAGGAACAAGGGAGACACAAGAAACCAGGAGATGGCAGAGATTCACAAATGAGTTAGTTGTTGCCATCCATTACCATCTATATCTGCATCTGGGAAGAATGTAATTTAGAAGATTCACAGTTTTGAAAATGTCAGTGCATTATGATTATATCAAAACTGAAGACCAAAATCTTCAATGAATTACAACCACATCACATCCAGCAGGGTATATCAGATCTGGTTACATCTAAATAAGCATGCATTTGGAAATCCTCATTCATGTGATCAGGTGCTTTAACAAACACATACGTAAAGTGCTTTATTAATTTTTAGACATCAACTATGTTTCTTACAAATTAAGTCCACAAATTAATACATTTCCAAATTAATTTATATAATGGAATGCATTCTTCAAATCAATGTAATGCAAGCTGACATGTTTCCTTTTGTGCAGCAGATGTTTGAATTGTTAGATAAGCTCCTAATAGTTTGCTTTTTTTTGAAAGGATAAAGAAAGTATATGAATGACCTCTCCTCCCCATGGCTTTCAGAGCAGCTACTTTTCTTGAAGATTAGAAGTCTCTTGGACTCAAGCCCTAACTCCTCTTGTATCTGCAAACTACAGTCTGAATTAGTTTTCTCCTTTAACAAAAACTCCTGCTGTGTTGGAGAATCTCTTAATTACTTTTCAAGTTTCTCCTGTTATTGTGGAACTCTATGAGAATCTGATTATAGTGCTAATAAAATAAGTGAATAACATTTTTTTCAGTTTCATCTGGAAGCTTCAAAATACTAAGATACACAGACACATAGCATGATTGCATTAATATAAATATATAAATGGTGCCAAATGAGAACCTGATGTCATGAAAATGTAACTATGGGAGCTATTCAATCCACATTCAACAATGTGAAGTAGTAAGAAATAAAAATTGATGATCTAGGTGTTCAGAATTCTTTATCAAGGAGGTTTATAAGACTGAAGTGTTGTCTTCTCTGAGAGCCAAGAAAAAATGAGCTTTATTGCCCACAACTTTTAAAAAAAAAAAAAAAAAACAATGATGAAGGGGGAATTTTAGGCCCAGGGACACCCACCCAGTTTGAGCTGCTGCAGCTGGTAGTGGTGCTTCAAGGGCCGCCAGTGGCTTCCAGTTTGCCACCAGCCATAAAGATTCTGAGCACACAGATTCGCTTCAGTGGGAGCTGCTGTCTTTTTGATAGGAAATACAGACTTAAAGCTCTGTCCAGCCAAAATTATAGAGTACAAGGTTGAACAGGAAAACAGAACCCTACAGCAGGGAATTGAAAATCTGTTATGGTTTAGCGGGTGCTCAAATAAATCTTCATCTCTTCTGTATTATACATCTTTATCCTGGGCTAAAACTTCAATATCCCCTAACCACGACAAAGAAATTCGCAAGTCCCCAAACTATGACTGAAGTAACCCAACTTGAATGCTGATGGTCAGAACAGAAGTGTTTCTTTTTTTAAAAGTCTTAACATGTCTGTGGCAGAGCTGAAGGAAGCTCCTGCAGGTGCAGCCCCAGATGATGGGACTCTTCAACACCTCCCTCCTTTCGTCTGTGAGGGAACAACTTCTCTGTTACTTTTTTAAACTCTATCTCCTCAAGTCAGTTTGGGATGAATTTATTGTTTCCTCTGTAATTTATTCACCGATGTGAGTGATTGGAAATACGGCAAGACTTACCCTTTCCAATATTGGAAATCAGTGGAGAGATGACGGAAATTTGTGTAGAAAGCCTTGCCTTAAAAATACAAGTGTCCAAACATCATAAAAATGGTGACAGCAAAGGGGTGATGTGCCAGATTTTTGAATCAATGATGCTGACATAAAAATAGAGAAACATGGCTGAATTCCATGTTTTGTTTTGTTTTGCTTTTTAACTTTATTTTTAGAGAAAGCACAGTGAAGGAATGGTCCTTCTGTAGGGCCAATAGCACAAATGGGGCTCTGGACCTGCTCAGTGACTGCCAAACCAGGCTGCCCTATGCTGCCTGCAGGAATTTAGCAGGAGCTGAAGCCACCACCTGGTTGGGAGCAGCTGATCCACTGTATCCTGCCTGTGGGCTGAGTTCCTGCAGGCTCTGTCAGAAGCCAGACATCTGCAGTAAGACATGGCATTTTGGTGTCATTCAAAATAAAGGATGAATGCACTGCAAATCACTCTCTTCAAGCATCAGGCACGTGCGTATGTACGGAGTCTGCAGTCTGACAGTAGTACTGTGAGCTTTATGCCAACATTCAGCCACTGCTCCTCAGGCACTGAGTGAGAGATTTAGGCACACAGACTGCTATGTGCAAGCTATTGTTGCTTCAATGAACAGTATGAACAGTAGCTTCCTGGCCTTCTTCGTGGAGAGCTGGGCAGCTTTTCAGGAGCATTATACCAACTTCGGCTTCTTGTGTTTTGGTACTGAGCACAGAGCCTTTTGTGCCTGCCTGTGAGCCCCAGGTACAAGGAACTATTGTGGTCCCACAGTGTCACATCATACCCCTTTCTCCCACTGCACGGCTTTTGCGGACACTCTATATACAAGTCAATTGTGCTACAGAGCTGCAGCCCTCACCACGCGAGCCAAAGCAACAAGGGGGTCCCAGTTGTTGTTGTTTAGATCCAAGGGTGAGGTGGAAAACACATGTAAACATGAGTGCTTTGTTAACATTTAAATCTGTCCACTGGAGCCAATGTGCCAAAGGAGGGGGAAAAAGTGAAACAAAGCCTGGTTGCTGTGCTGGCTGGCTGTCCTCAGGAGACTGACCCACTGTGGTCACTGGCTCCAGCACTGGCAGAGCACAGCGTTCCTCTTTTGCTGCTTTTGCTGCTGTCAAGATGGGCAGTTCTCGGCTCAGTACTCTGCTGTAACAAATGGGTGGTGGAGCACTTCTCTGTTGCTTTTTTTTTTCCTCCTGTAAATTCAGAGTAAATTAGATTTGGTGCTCTGCCAAAAACAAAATACTGTCTACTATTGTGAGTATTGTTATAGGCCAGATCTTCAAATCTTGACTACCGGCAAAGTGTGTTTGTCCAACTATTGAGTTAGTAAAGATATCTGATTTGGCCCAGTATCTTTTACATCTGTGCCTTAACTTTCTTTCCTCCCAGAACATGCAAGCGAATACAGTCCCTATAACAGGAAAAGAAAAGATAGGTTCAAATAAGCAGTTCAGGATTCCTTGCTGCAGCTATACCTGGTCTGGCTGATCAGACACCATTGTTTTAAACAGTGCAATTACCTGCTATAATTTACACATAGAAGCTCTGATGATTCCAGCATTTATCCCACACAGTAAGGGTGGAATAAAGCAAATTCAGTGTGAGCACACAAGATGAAAACAGAGGTCTAATTAATGTAGTATTTTGGTAGCCACAAGAATAAATATCCTGCCCTACCCTAAAATACTTCTCTTTTACTTGCTGTTCTTTTTAACATTTGTCATTTTCCAGCTCCAAAGCATCTTGGAGTTGGAACAAAACAATACTTATGACATTTGTTAAAATTTGTTTCATCTTGAATTTCTGCAAATGCTGCACACTTCCAGCCAAAATCTCCCCTTTAGCACTTCACAAAGGGACACAGTAGGCAGCTCAATCTATTCCCAAAAATTCAAATTTCAGACAAAGCTATTTTTGATGAGTTTCACAAATAATTTTAAATAATTTCAAAATAGTTTGTGTGTGATATGTGCCCATACATTTAGAATCTAAGAAGAAGAATTCAATAAACAAAAGTTTCATTGTAATTGATTTGCCTATCTCTGTCTCACAAAATTTTCCCAGCATTGTCCGGGTGTAATGATGGCTGCTGTCATGAATACGAATTACATGGTTTAATATATTCTCTTTGCTGTGAAAAAGTGTTTAAAATAGAATTTTAAATTGAATTATTTTATAAAAGGTCATGAGTTATTAGAGAAAATATATTTTTACTGCAGAATTATTTTTGAATGATAGAATATGCAATGGAGAGGCATTCTAGAAAGACTGGAGAGCTAAGGAGAAATTCTCTTGCTTTCAGGTGAAGAAAAAAGTAGTGTTTTAGAAACAGCTTTCTTTGATAATGAGATTTGTTTTCAATTAATAGTCTGTTTAACACGTGTGTTGCATTATCAGGAATCATTGTGCTTCAGAGACCTCTCAGTGAAAGTAAAGACAGCGGAGGGCAGTGCAAAGATGCTGCATGGGAAGGCAGCCACACTTGTTCCACAGCTGGGAGGAGCAGATTCATGTCAGTATGGTGCTGTGCACTGTGGCTTCTGCCAAGGAGCATTTGAGTTTGGAGCTAGAGTTCCTACACAACTGGGATCACTCAGGTTAGATGAACATTATCCACTATAAGGTATGGACAAACTCAATTTCTACTAAAGTAGAAAATAATTTGGAATCAGGTTGCACGGTAATATAGCTGACAAAATCCACAATGGTCAGGTTGAACAGGTTAGCAGCTAAGGATGAAAAAAAATGTTGAACCATTTCTTTAAAAAATGTTGAACCATTTCTTTGTAGAGAAGGGATTGAAAATAAGAAAAATTACCTTCTTTGTATTCATACCCTTTTTCCTCTTATCATTTCCACAACTGACCTCACGAAATAGTCACACTAGACACTAGTTTGAGACTATTTCTGCTGTCTTTGTATGTTTTCAGGAGACTTGAGATGAGAAAGGGGCAAAAAACCTAAGGCTTAGCCTACATGAAAGAATAAATATAGGTAACAGATGCCCAGTGGAGGTGAAGCTGAACGCTTTATTCTGACTGAGGAGATGCCAAAATCACTCTGCTATTATTTTCACTAGGAGTACCATCCTGATATTAACTATGATGACATGTATGTCACTGAGTCAGATAAGTAAATCTAGATTAACATTGGTGTTATTATATTCTGCTAATCTTAGTGATGCTGAATTCTGTATTACCTTCCTAGGCCCAGATCCCTCCAGCAACGGTGTTTAAGAACGTGTCCTTGTACCCACTCTGTACTACTGCTAATTACAGAGGTATGAACTGTCCCTTAGTGATCACTTCAATTTCCTTCAGTAAGTGGATGTAGGAGAATGTTCAGCCTACTGAAGGCAATGTCAATGGCATCTGACTTTACTGAGTTGATGTGTAAAATCACTTTGTGAGTGCAGAATATTGACTATAAAAAGATTGAGATTCTTCTGGGTGATCACCATCTGGGATTGTTGATCTGAGACAAGGGTGTGAAAGCATGCAGCCTGTGTGAATTGTCTGTATCCTCCCAGTTGCTGCTGCTCTGTATTATTCTTTGAAGTATTCCCTGAGGAATGGCATACTACCCAACTGAATCAAGTACGGTTAAGTCTTGCCATAATATCATATTTCCAAAACTCATCTATTTCAGCCTGAAATTAATTATGTGCCCTTTGTTTGTATATCTTATTTCTAAACCTTAAAATATTCCTTTTACAGAAGAGAAAGAATTTCCCCCTGAAAGCATGTTGAAGGAGATGTGATAAATAAATTAGCAATAAGATACTTTGGGCTAGCTTATTCAAACAGTTCTCCTCTTGACACATGCTTACTATGAGTCTCAGTGAAATTTAATTAAAAAATATTTTAAAACACTGGTTCTAATTGATATTTTTTGTTTAATCAAACAGGTTGGTTTTGTTCTGCATGCAAACTGACTTTAAAAAATCACTTATTTATGACTCAAAGTTAAAGGAAACTCCTCACTATTTCCCAGTGTCCTCCTCTTCGGTAAGACTGGTTTAACAAAGCATTGCAGTTCAGCACTCAATTGGTTCCTTGAACTAAAGCATTTCTGCACAACTGTAAAATTGTAGCTTGGGTCACGGCAGAACACAGAGGAATTGCTTAAAGAGTGGGAGAGGAAAAGACCCAGAAAGACCAATCTCCTCTTTATTTTCGCTGGTCTAATACTGCTGTCCTGCTATGTTTGCTGACCAATATTGAAGGGAGTAAAGATGCTCCTAAGAATAGAGACTCTTCCTGTCTTGGGCAATGCCCAAGAAAGTAATGAAATAGTAAGAGTTTCTTTGGTCCTTCAGACATACACAGTTCAGATCCAATGTACAATTTATGTCAGGCCCATTACCCATATAAACCCATGATATTATAATAGTTAGAAAAGATCCTCCTCTAATAGTGCTATTCCTATTTTAATCCAGCTCTCCCTCCACCTTACAGTGCTTCTAATATATTTAGGAGCTGCTGTTAATCTAGAAATAGTTTCCACTTCTGAAATCGGTCATTAATGAAACTGCTACTACTGCAAGTTAGAATCCCATCCACATGTTTCCAGATATGTTAGAAGTATTCAGACTAAAAAGGAAGGCTACCTGGTCATAAATGCCATATTTTGAGAGCTTGGGGGCCCTATATCACTATATTAAAATAGAGAGAGGGCTGCAATTTCTACTACTGCCATGGATTTCTAGGAATTCTGACTTTTAGTGTGGATGGCATCAGAGTAGTGCTCATGGAGAGGGAATAAATATCTGCTTTTACTCACAATTGTACAGACCTCTCACCTCATGATGTTATAACACCTACAATTATGCAGGAAATAATGCTAGATAGGTATTTTATGTACTTCGTCTTTGAAGGTAGTTAGGATACTCGATGTCTGGAAGAGAACAGTTCTCTCTGATTAGCAGTCTCCCAGTTCGTCATCAACAAATAGTCTGTGAGTTACAGTTTATGAAGCGAGGGACTAAGACACCTACACTACTACATCTATAAGGAAAATATGTACCACAGATTGGACTGGGGGAGCATAGATCATCCAGGGACAAAGTCAAGAAAAAGAACATGTACAAAGAGACAACAGGAAAAAACAGTGTCTGGAAATGGAAAGGGAAGCAGGAAGGAAGAAAAATAGCAAGTAGTTCAGGTAAAAAGGCCACATTCAAAAAAAAAAAACAGGAAAAAAGTAGAAGGTAGAAGAGTGACAAAAAAAGGTGAAATGAGAGCAAAGGCAAAGGTAGAAGAATGGACAATGGGAAGCTTCATCAAACAGAATGAGAGTATGAGATGCTCTTATTGCTCACCATAGCTTTTTTCTCCCTAAGGCAAGGGAGAAAAATTTGCTGTAGGGGGCTTTTTTTTTCCTTTAGTTTTACGGAACTCTAAAGCTTGAAATACTCAGCTGCATCAGTTTTGTCAAGTTAGCTAATGAAAGAGAACTTCATTCCAGATGCCAAGTTCTGTTTACTACTATATAAATAAACGAATAAGGCCATAAGCTGACAGACAAGTCAAATTTACATGTAATACCATCATCTGTTCACTGAAGGAATAGAAGGAATAACATATTTTATTTGTGCAGAGATACTTTTTGTCTTGGCTACCAACATTTTAAAGTAGCATCATGTGCAAAACAAGCTTTATGTAGAGTTCCCGTAACAGTCATATTGACTGCAGAAGGTCAGCTATGAAAGAAATCTCTGCCTTCAAAAGATGAAGTGAAGTCTCACAGGGAAACAGAGGGGAATGAGACAGGGCTGTGGCTTTATTATTGGGGTAGCCATGTGAAGAGTCCTCTGAAGCAGACAACAGGAAACTTGGTGCTTTGTATATCTGGGAAATCTAAAAGAGATTGCGTGTAAAAGAAGAGAAAGGTCCAACTGTGGTACGTGCCCTCCCAGGATGATCTTGGTACCATAAGGTCCTACAACAGTATGTGACTTTAGAACATCAAGTGTGACAGAAGTGAGGCTTGGACACGAGGATCTTTCAAAAACTATTGGATTGCTATGAAAGACTGACAAGAAAAAGAAAACCACAATAGGATTCATTAGAAACATTAAGATATCCACTATGGACAAAGCTGACAGACATGTACATGGTACCTGAAAGGTACTGATGCAGAAGAGCAGTATCTGGCAAGCAAAACATTTTGCAGACTGGTTATTGTTTTGAAATATGTCTCTTCTGTAATATTTTTGTCATCAGTAAATAGTAAAGTTGGTCAGTTGATGATTAATTTTGTCTTTGTGCCTGATACTCAAAGCCAGATGCTGAGACCCTTGGAATAACACATTGGGGCACGCAGCTATAAATCTTTGCTATGAGCAGTGAGGAACACAGGTCCTAATCTTGATCCCCCATAAAGGAATATGATAACTCAAGATATACAGCTTGGGGCAAATGGTGGCAAATTAAAACAAAGATAGTGAAATGGTGACTACTCTTCTCTGAGGAGTCCTCACAGAGATTACCAGGCTGCTCCCAGAGTTTGCCACCTCCTAAAAGGAGGGCTGAGCAGCCCATGAATCAGCTCTGAACCACTACAGCTTACAGCTTGGCCTATTAAGGTAAACCAACATTGATTTTGGTTTATGCTGAACTGTAAGGTTCAGGATCTGATTCACAAGCTGTTCAGCCACCCCTGACACAGGGCAGATGCCTTTGAAAGACAGCAGGGTTGGAGGCATTAATCGTTTCAGCCACTGAATTTTGAACTGCCATTAGGTGTGTGTCAATCTGTTTATGGGGAGTTCCCTGTGGAGAAGACCACAAAAAAAACCTACCAAACAGAAAGTTACAGCTCAGTCTGAAACTGTGATAATAATCACTTGTAGTTTACTTAGCATCTGTGTCTTCCTATATAATTTTTAAAACTGCACATTAGTGTTGTTACCAGGAATACTGCTGCCATCTGCAATCCTGAATGCATGTTTCCTTCTATTCCAGGAGTGAAAAACTGTATCACAATTCACCTTTACAGCTATGCTGTGGAAAGTGAAAGTATTCACTGGTGCTTTCAAGAGCTGTTTTAATATTTTGCATCTTGACCTGAAGGACTCGTAGTTCTATACAAATATCAGGGAGGCTGAGGTTTTGAAATCCATGTAGTTATTATGAATATTTCGTGAAAGGAAAACTGAGGACTTGAGTAGTTGCATAAGCCATCTTAGCGCTTCTGATTTTGCTTCACAAGATCTACCAGAAAAAAAACGTTCTTACTCCAAGATAATAACAAAATCTGAAACCACATGAAACTAGGCTGGTTTAGGGTTTCAGTGTAAATTTAAAACTTAGCCCATTTTTATAGAAAGTCTTACTATTACATTTACAAGCTTTTGAATAAAACTAGATACAGTTTTGAGCAAACTTGCCTGTAGATATGGTTTGATGACCAAGCTACGTAAAGCACATGAAACCAGATCACCCAAGTTTCGATGCTTCTTAGTCAATTTTGGTTTGCATTTTGGAATTTCAGACCAAAGTCATACTTGAGAGAATGAACTGTTATGAATCAGAATAAAGAAAATGTTTATGTAAGGTTGTCCTCCACTCCCCAGACTTCTGCACAGTTCTCTATTTTCCCTATAAAATTAAACTGTGCTTAAGCCTTTCTTCAGAAATAAATTTAAATTCTCCTGTCAAAGGGCTTACCCTTGTTATGGTTTCAAAAAAGACATCCATTTTAAGGAGCACACTCCCTACACTACATTCAGAACTGCTTTATTAAAATACATACATGGCAAATAATGTATGGCATTGATAAAAAGATTTTATAGTGGTAATTAGGATTTGATCCAAAGTCCATTAATGTCAACAGAAACATTTCTGCTGATTTCAAAGGACCTAACCCTAACATGTATCTGCTTCTGGGCTTATTCTAGTCCACCAAGGTGAGAGGAAACCCGTGTGATGCTTGCTTGTCTGTCTTACCTCTTCTGCTCTTATCAATGGATTTTTAAAAGTTGGTAAAGCCTTGACTTATATTTAAATTGCCAGACAATTCCTGGTCCATTGTTTTAGATCTGTGGGCACTGTGAGCAGATGTAGAGACAGCTGTGAAGCTCTGAGCTTTTGTGGCATTTCACCTCATGGGAGATACAGCATCACAAGCCGTTTAGCTGGTGTTCCTCACAGTAGGGAAGTGTGGTCCAGTACAACTGCACAATCCAAGCTGCAGGCTCACAGGAGTGAAAAACTGTCTTTGAAACTCTTCCAAAACCAAATTCTATCTTCCATTGTCTCAAAGGAATAATAAACCCTGGCTGTCTGATTGTGGAATATAATAAGCTAGCTGAATTAGTGGGTATTCCTGGGAGTGACTGGTTTCTGCTTTTCCAAACAACATTTTTTTTCAAGATAATTTTTCTTATCTGAAAAACAGGATTTCTCTATACTTAACTACATGACAACTAAAGTTAACATATTTAGAAATTGTGAGATTCAGAATTACACTCCTTATGTTCTCAAAGTCAAAATGCTCTTTAGGAAAACATGGCTGTTGAAAGCTATTTCAGCTGACATAATTCTGGGGCCCTCAGGGTACCACCAGGACTGAGTGACCCTGCTCACAGTCAGAGCTCCCTGACCCTTCCCAGGCCCAGGACCTCACATCAGCCCTGGTGCCATCAGCCCCTGTTTCAACAAGACCACAGCAGGGCCGGGCTCCAGCTCCCCACAGCCCTGTGAGGCCTGGCCACAGGCCCCACCAAGCCAGGCCCACCAGTGGGTCCACATCTTGATCTAGACTTGGCTTGCTCCTGTCCCAAAGGAGGTGCCCCCAGCTGCTCTGCTCCTGGCTAGGGCAGTGAGACAGGCCTGGCTTCCTGGCCCCGCCCTGCAGCCCCCATGGGAAGACCCCAGCTCTGGGCTGCCTCAGGCCCTGGGGAGCAGCCAGCCATGGCAGCTCTCTGACACACAAAGCAGCAATGCAAGAACGTTTAGAGAAAGATGCCTTCATTTAGACTCGTGATTCACCAGGAATACCAGGTCTTTTGGGCTCAGTCAGTTTGAACTAGGTTCTTTAAAATCTCAGTACTGCACTAACACACAGTCTCATAGCATGTGTGAGTAACAAGAATTTTTTTACTCCAATATATTTTTCCAGATAACGATGCCTTGTGGTGTTTTCTAAGTGATATATTCAGTCTTGCAAGACGAACTCCAAAGTCTTAGTGGCATCAAGCAATTTAACACTGATTTCTAAGCCCAGTTATGATTCTTCTATCCCACCTGCAGATACTGGTCTGGTAGAGCAAACAACCCCACCCTCATGAACTCATAGGCAGAAACACTTTATCAAAATGGCAAGCAGCTAGACCTTCCACCAGGGATGTCAGAGACATGAGCACAAAGCACTTGTTTTCCTAAAGGGATGCATCATTTCAGGTTGCTGCCTTGAAAACAGACCATGGCATGGGAAGGGGACATGGGACTTCTTAATTTCTTTTGCTAATGCTGTTTCATTTTGAATGGAATCATTAAATATTAAAAGAGTGAAAGATCAAAAGATACAGAATGACTTTTAGACTGTTTGTAAGGCCTCTCACGTTTGCAGTTCCAATCCAGTGTAGACATAGATAGTTTTTAGAGAGAAGAAGAGATGCAATGAAAGAGAACAAATAAGTCAGGCACCAAAACGCTGCAGTGATTGGGACACACTTCAGGGAGTTATAAACATGTGGTTTTGTCCTTTCAGTCAGCAGTCAGAATTAAGTCTCAATTCCCTACATTCTCAGTGATGCCTTCATCACCAGAAGATTAAATGGGCAAAGGTCTTCTGCTCATTTCTTTCCAGGAGATGGATCTAGGAAACTCCTAGCTAAAAGCCCCAGCTGGAGACAGGTACCTATATTAGTGGAAGATATTGTGCTGCTGTCATCTCTCTCCTTGCAACTTTCTAATGACTAGGTTAAGATACTCATTACTCAGCCAAGTATTTGTGGACCTCCGCTGTATAAATAGCTAGCTGTGCAGATGTATTTCACTTGAAACATATGGCTCTATGTAAGAACTGAGAATTTCATTAGCCAATAGAGTTTCCATAGTTAAAAATTGCAGCCAGAATCCCAAACTGTCTTTGTGTGCCTGGTGCTCAACTACACCTTGGGTTCCAGTTCAAAGAACTCTGAATAAAACAAGGAATCAAAACAAGCATTTAAAAGAGAACTGTAGGTTGGATTTTCTAGTTACTTTCCACTAACCTATTAAAACTAGGTACTTTTACTTTCCCAGATAGCGCCTATTATATTCATGTGGCCCACAGAAGCATTGTAATATCTTATCAACACTCTGCTGGAGCTGATGTGAAACGTGATTCCTCTTTTTGAGTCTTAGTCAAACACCTAGATTTAGACTCATACATGATGATTGCCTTATATCTGTTCAACTAACAGAAAAAGTTTGAGTTATGTTTGTATGGCTGAGATGAGCTGAGTACAGCCATGTCCAAAAGCCCTCTTGCACTGCTTAGGGCCCTGAACTGTGGTAGGGATATTCAGGAAAAAAGTCTGCTTGTTTAGGAAGTAGATGTGCACTTGTGCTGAAGCTTTTTTAAATGAAGTGTATGTCTCACTTGTGTCCTACCCACTGCCTCCTCGTGACTTCATCTGCAGCCTCGACAACTGTCCCGGCATGATTGCCTGTCCCTACCTGAAGCTGGCAAGCCCTTTTGATGCTTGCCTGCTTTATTGCAGGATGGTGAGGAAGATGAGCACTAGCTGTTCTGCTTTCTTCTCCCTGAAGATCTGCAGGAATTGCTTAGGGAAGAACAGACAGGATTTTATCAGGATCTGCCTAAGCCTAAAGACAAAAAATGTCTTTTATTGCCTGCAGCAGTTACCACTGGGGATGAGACAAAAGTTTATTGTTTTTCCTTGGAACTTAGCCACTGATAGCTGCTTTACTGTCATTAGAAGGTGCCATAAACCAGAAGGGATAACTTAAGCTTATCAAGCTTCAGACATTCCCCTTTATTCCTTCCAAGTACAGCTCAAAGCAGGCTGTCTGGCCAGGATCTTCAGGAAAGAACTGCAAAATGTGACTACTCTGACTTACTGCTGCAGGGGACTTCCACTTCACCGGGGGAATCCCCTGCAGGGAACAAGTGGGTAATTTCTACACTCTACAAGGCAGACAATCTGCTTCAGACTGATTGTGGTCCCTTGGGTTTCTGAAATACATTTGGTCATTCATATTGAAAGGACTGAACAAGCCTGCTGTAGGGGGTTTGGTTTGCTGCAGTGACTGCACCAGCCTATTCCTTAAGCATGCATCAATCATACATTAACCATAGAGAACATTAGGCCACATTCTTTTGGAACCTTAGCTTTATTGAAAGGGAACGGGAGTGCCCACGGTTTCTCCTTTCATGTAAAGACGTAACTTTCCCGACAGAACCACAAGAGATCCTCAGAATTTTACCCATTTTTACTCAGAAAATTAACTTCTAATTGTGTGAATTAAGATGTTATGAAACCAAAAGGAAATAATAGGAATGTGGAGGTGCTGAAGAGGGTGTGAAAAAAACATCTAAAACTCCAATTTTCTAACCTATCATCGCTTTCCAACATTTTGTCCCACATATGGTGATGAATTAAAACAGGCAATGCAGGGAATTCTTCCAGTTACAGGTCACTGCATTACAATGGCTTTGGAGATAAAGATTTTTCCCTTCAGTACCTACAAGATGAGATTTTTAAAGTAGTGACTTAGTCTAGGATTCACTTGTTAACAACTTCTGTCTAGAAACTATCAGAGAATGTATCCTGTGCAAATACCTTAAGTTGGGCTCTAAATCAGCACATGGACATAAACCTCTATACCAGAAACTGAGTAGTGATTTATTCCGTCTTAAAGAAAAAGCCAGGCTTGCATTAAGCGCACGGAAGCAAGTTAGTACCTCCCTCCCACCCATCCCTAATATGTTTTATCTTTATTCTTTACAATTCTAGATAGTGACGCGCCTGAGAGCCATGAGGATCTCTGATGCCACACAGTTATTGTCCCAGTCGTTTCTTCTGGTTCCAGCTGAACGACAGCAGATTTGCTTCTGAACAAAGGGGAGGAGGGGGAGCTGCAAATTCTTATTTTTTTAGATGAGCATAGAGTGAAAAAGATCTTAAATTGTTTGCATCACAACTTAAAACCACTTTCATATCTAATGGCTTGAAAAGATTAAGGTGAATAAATTCTAATGATTTGGGGGTTTATACTCTTGTAGAGCAAATAAAGAAAGCTAGTGATAACTTGTCTCTGTGCCCACACAATAATTTTGCTTCAGAATGCCATGAAAATACTTTAAACAGATTTCTGTCAAGGCAGTGTTTGAATAATAGGCTTACCTGGTGTTCAGGATTCAATCATGTTTTCCTTGACATAGGGTGTCATTTTTTCAGGGATGAGGACATATGCAATTAACTGAAAAATCTAACAAAATTTCTGCTGCATATACCTACTAAAAATCTGTCCTTGCTCCTCCACTTCATTCTACATGCTGATAGCTGGAAGACGAACATGAAGAAGACTGATGTACTAAATTACTGTGTCTTCAGACACAGCTGAGGCTTCAGAGATTGGGGTACCTGTGAGTTTCAGTTTACATTTGCCAACACACAGAGTAGGATTTGGCCAAGAGGCAACAAAAGCAAAGTGGGATCACAGGAGAAAATAATTAGATAAGTATGAGAATAAGCAAATGGGAGAAATAATTATCAGGGAGGGAAAAAAGAATAGAGAAGAGGCCAGATCCTCTGTACTGTCTTTGTGCCATCACAGTAGTGTAGTAATAGAAAGAAAGCCAGCTACGGAAGAGGAATCTCTTTATCAGCATAAAGATACTGTAGAGGCTGATGCCATTCTATATTCCCACCTCAGCTCAGGATGGAGGGCAAGGTTGGGAGAGAGAGGGCCCACTGCCGAGAGCTGCCCGCTGTCTGCTGTGGGGCCCAAGACTCATCAAACACTTTGAGCGGCAGGAAAGAAACAAGGGGAGTGACACAGGCTGGGGTAGCTCCTGTAGAGCTGGAAAGTAACATAAGGCAAAGAATGAAAAAGGCACCATCGTCCCTATTGTTCCAATCCTCTGCTGATGATGGTTCAGGTGGATGAAACAACCTGGTTCATTAGGGTTTGATTGAATGAGACCGAAAGAACAACAGGGAGCTCAATGGACAATTGAATATTTTCAATCTCACTCTTTATTACAGAATATTAAAGTTTTGAAAGTGAGATGCTGACAGCAGCTGTTACATTTTCAGCTATATCACAGTGGAGACACTTCCTGCTCTTTTCTCTGCCTCAAAAAACCCAATCTCTTCAATTTGTATGCCTAGTACACAGTTTTTATCAGTTGTAACTTGACCATGATGTACATTTGCCAGATTAAATAGCAGTAGTAAAAGGATTTTCTGTTCAAATGTGAATGGACGATAATTCACAAATGCAGAAGAAAACTCAAAGTTGCATTTTTCTACTTTTTCTTTTGGCATGTAAAAAATAATGAATCATTTAATTTTCATGCTTTTTAAAGAAAAAAATGGGTGAAACTTGACAGAGACTAGATCTCAGTACAGATAAATTTGTGTAAAAATCTAAATTGATCCTTAAATCAAACACTCTTAAATAGAAACTTGGCTCAGGTTTCTCCAGCTTCCTGAATTTTGATTGATGTATCTGTCCTCGTAGCAGACACTCTAAATCAAGAGGCCTTAACAGAAGTGTCCTTAGCAGTAACAGCCTGATGGCGCAACTGCCTGTGCCCGAGAGCTGCACCCTGGTACTCTTCCCTTAGGAAGCCGTAAGCTTCTATAGGAGTTAAGGTTGCTTTGGATGCGTCTAGTGCTGTAAATAGCATCAGCTTTCAGAAACCACACAAAGCTGAGCAGGGAAAATAAAGTGTAACACTCCCGCACTGCTGAAATGTACCACTGCCTCTAACTTCAAAAGGGCCGGGATTTCACCCTGCGTGACCCAAACTTAGAAAAGTCTTCCAGAGGATTTTGAATAATACAATATTGAGCAACCTTTAACATCTGAGGGCCGAACACGTTACTTTGGAAGGTCAAAAGGATAAATGCGGGAGCAGCTGACTACCCAGCCTGCCTCGCTTCACACTGCATAGGTAGGGCTCCTTCAAAACCTCCACCATAAAACCAAACGCATCCTGGTTGGGACGCAGCACAGGCCATCTCCCTCAGTTTGTTGTTCTTCATTTCAGCTGCTCTCCGGGTTTGGGACAGAGTTTATGTGCTGAAAGTAAAATCAAAGCCCAGCTCTCAGTGACTCAGCCCCCTCACTTGGTGCTGGAACGCTTCAGCACTCCCTTGATTTTTTTGGCACCGGGAGCTTATGACCCAGATTCTGGGACACTGCCTGGCCCCATCCCACCCCCGCCTGAATTAGGCCATTCACTGCTCTTCTCCCTCTGCGCTTCCCACAGGTTCTAGCAGAAGAGGAGAAGGACACCGCAGCACACTGAGCTGTCACCACAGAGGTGTCCGGACGTGGGCCAAGGGGCTTCAACAGGAGGGGTATGCTCACAGCAACAGTCTGCCTCCTCCAAGGCACCTCAGGCAACCAGAGCACCATTAAGGTGATCTGGTAGGAGGCTTGCCGTATTCCATCCAAATGTGTTTTGGAATGCCCGGAAGAAAGAGGCATGATGTAAATGAGTTTACAGAAGGGCACCATGATGTCAAGAGTAAGCAATGCAGGCTGAAGCCTTCCAGCACAACAGGAAACACTGCTTGCAGAAGATCTGCATTCTTTGAACGATTTTAATGCATTGTGTTCAGTTAATTACTCAGTTATTAGTCGTTGTGAGAAGTCAACACATGCCAGCAGACAGAAACCCACCCAGCTGACATGAGGAGCTCGTTAGAAGCAGGAAAATGCATTGGAAAGGCACAGGTGTAAACATCGCTGGGATTATCTAACAAGGCAGGAAGAGACAACAAAGCAAGTTACTTCAGAACAATTTATTGGCCAGGAGAGGGATTCATTCTGTGTGCCGAGAAGCTGTGAGGATCCCTTCTGCCATCATCGGGTGCAGGACAGTGGTGCCGCTGACCCCGCACCCCAGCAGCGCTCCCATCCCGACTGCTGCATGCCCGGCAGCGTGGCGGAACCATGAGTCATAAAAGCATGGAGCTGAAGCAGGGAGAAACTTTTCCTGTGGGATGGGGGACAGCCACAGCATGCTCCCAAACTCCCTTTCGCCGTTCAGAAGGGGGAAACTCTTGGGGTTGTCACTGCTCCTTTGCCCACACGGCACATTTCCCCGAGATCACCCGAGCCCACGCGGGTCCCCACCGCAAAGATGCGCTTCCCCTGCTCTTAGGTGAGGGCCGAGGACGGGCGGCCGCCCCCGCGCACGCCCGGCACCTGAGCGCGAGGCCGCGCACAGGCGGGGGCGGGCAGGCAGGCAGGAGCCGGGGGAACAAAGGGAAAGAGGAGCAAAGAAAGTTGCAGCCGCCCCCCTCCTCTCCGGCCCCAAAGCCCCGCAGCTGCCCCGTCCCCCCCCGCCACCCCGTCCTTCCGCCCCGCCCTGGGCTTCCCTTTAACGCGCGCTCCCGCCGCCGGCTCTGCCCCCT
>WBMW01001482.1:1011113-1041431 GCA_013396635.1 Penelope pileata | reverse complement strand
CCGTGCGTTTGTTCTCCCTTCCGAGGAGGGAGGGACTGCGCCCGGGGCTCAATGTGACCGAGGCAGCCTCCCCCGGAGCTCCTCTCCTCTTAGAATTCCCCCTCCCAGACCCACTTGCGATCCCCGGCGCTGCTGAATCATCCCGGGGGTAGGAAGGTCCCTGCCCTCCCCGCTCGTGCGCGGGGCGGGAGGTCGGGACCCGCCGGAGCGGAGCGGTGCCGCTGTCGGGGGCTGCTCACCCCGCCGGGAGCCGCGGGCACTCCACTGCCCTCCGCCCTCGAGCACCTCCGCCCGGCCTGTGGCACGGGGATGCTCGCCCAGCGCTGTCATCCCCCGTTCAATGTTTTTTTTTGTTTTTTTTTTGTTTTTTTTTTCCTTTTTTGCTATTCTCTTATTTGTCTGCCTTTTGAGTTTGACCGAGTTGCGAGCGTGTCTGACTTTTGGGGCCCTCTGAAAGGCACTTTGAGATTCAAGCATCCCTTCAGCCACGCGACATTTCCAGTATTTCCGCTACTGGGGAGAGAGAGCATGGGAAGAGCGTTGTGGGTGTCACAGGGAGAAAAAGGGGGTGGGGGAAATCAGAAGGCAGCCAGACATCCAGTGACAGATTCAAGCATTTTGCTGCTGTAAATGCTGGCATTACATGTTACAGTAATTATATGCTCAGGGCTACTGTTACAGTGTTTGTCTGCCGATGGTAACCTGAACTTACCCAGCGAATACAGTTGGTTTGGGATAATAGTAATATTTATAGCCAAGAGTCTTTGCAGCGCATGTCCCGTGCATACAGGCTTCATTAAATGTGCTCTTGACTTTCTGGCCTGCGGTGTTAAAGTGTCTACGTGTTGTACGCCAGGGAGAGAATTCTCTCTCTGAAATGAGATGTATTAAGCAAAGATCAGAACTAAAATCTAAAGTAAATAAAGGCCATCAAAAGTGCTATTGAAAGAGATCAGATGGTATTTCAGCTGTATGTAGAAGCAAAGAAAACAGGTACCTGCTATCAAAATGGCATTATGGTTATTGAATGCGTATTTTGACTTGTCAGAGTATGGTACTTCTGTGTTCTATTACCTCTAAATCTTCCATTGCTTTTATCTTAACATCTGACAAGGGGGATATAAATATCTACACATTAACCCATGTAAATATGTGAATTGCACTCTGTATCATGGTGTAGCTGTACTGTAGGGCAGATTGTTCTGCTAAGAATGAACAATTTTTTAATTTTAGGAATCAAACCCACCGTTATTTCTGTTATTTCATGGAGCAGGCTGGCCGTTGTTTTCTACAAATTTATATATGAAAATATACTTCAGAAATATTATTTTCAAGAATTAAATCTAAATGTAGCATAAGCAGATTAAGGGACAGCTCATCCCATATCCATCACTTGCTATTCTTCTAGCATCTAAACATCTTGAACGTTTCAAGCTTTCAGGTTTTCCCTTCTGTTTAGCTTCATAAATTAGACTAAAAAAAAAAAAAACAAACCAAAACCAAACAAACAAAAAACCCCTAACCATTAATGTTCTCCCTGGAGAATAAAACCATATGATCACCAGGGTGAATGAAATCATGGAATGGCTTAGGTTGGAAGGGACCTTAAAGATCATGCAGCTCCAACCCCCTGCCAAACAGTTTTGTTCTTAATTGTGATGCTGTCTGTACACAGGTAAAAGGGAAAGCAAGATGAAGTTCACAGCAATTTAAAACTCTTTATGTATGAATGAGTGAACTCTGAATTCAGGCAGATTTGATGAGGAAAACCACCGAAATACACGGGGTTGTGTGGGTGTGCACCAGGATCTTTGGGCCTGCATGCTTTGAAGGGGGCTCCTTTATTCTGAAGGATGGATGACATGCATCTATCAGCTACAGATTTGGCATTGAAGGAAAAAGACACTGGGGTTTTTTGCTTGTTTGTTTGGGGTTTTTTGCTTGTTTGTTTGGGGTTTTTTGCTTGTTTGTTTGGGGTTTTTTGCTTGGTTTTTGAAATTTTGTAACAGTCATTGCTGCAGCATATGCTAATTTACTAGGAGTTTTTCATGGACATCTGCCCTTCATCAGAGCAGTCTGAGAAGTCCTGACAGCTGTAACAGCGGGCTCATAGTTCCTCATCTGTCAGCATATTGTTATACTATTTAAAATGAAGAAAATAATGAAAATAGCTAACCAGTGTCTGAAGTGTGCACATGAAGTGTTAACTTGGCTTCTGGAAATGCTGAGATTTCTCGTAGCTTGTGTTCCCTGACAGCTCTGTTGCCTCATGGTGCCTGAACAGAATTTGTTAGAGAAAACTTCTTGTATCCCCCACCGGTGTGCTCACCACTCTCAAAGCGTACTGTTTCAGTAAACACAAACAGTTCTGTGTTAGTGCCTTTTGGTTCTGTGAATGTTTCCATCCAGTGTGCCAAGATGTGGATTTTGTAATGTGGAAACCCACATTATAGAGTTGGAATGGGCCCACAGATTTATTTCACATGGGATAGCAGAGTGTTCAGATAGCAATAGCTCTCAGTTTTTAACAAACTATGCAAGATGTGGCATAGTGGTGAGAAAGTTAAGTTACGATACGGCCGAGGGGTTGGAAAATCTCATTTACAGTGAATGGTGTTATACTTGCACAATCACGTTTCCTGCTTAACTACAATAACTTACGATTTTCATATATATAAGGAAAGGATAGATTTATTATTTATTTGTCGTGGGATTTAAAGTGACCAACTCCTGAACTAGATGTTTATGACACAGCTCTTCAGTACTAAGATTACCAAAGTACTGTAGTGCAAGCATCAGTGTGAACACAAATCTTGTGTTTTATTTCCTCAAGACATAAAAGAAATATTTTTGGGCAGTTTCTTCCAAAAAAGCTAACTTTCATTGTCTGTGTTTTGTTTAGTGCAGCATCTGCCATGTCTACGGAGGGGCAGAGAGTTGATGACAGTCCAAGCACTAGTGGGGGCAGTTCTGATGGAGATCAGCGTGATGGCGTTCAGCAGGAACAAGAAAGGGAACAAGTTCAACCCAAGAAAAAAGAGGGCAAAATATCAAGCAAAACAGCTGCTAAACTGTCAACTAGTGCTAAAAGGTACAGTGCTCCTGTCTTTTTCTCTTCCTTTCTTGTTTTTCACCTGGCCATTGGATGTACTGGTTCAGTATATTCATTTTCTTATTGTTTTATTGTAGCGTTACTGTGTCAGTGTAATAGTCTTTTGAGGCTGGTCACGATAACAAGACCTGTATATTTTTTTTTCTGTTCTTTGACAGATTGGCTCTTTCACATGGTTTTAATAGTAGCCTGCATGATAAAAGCTGACATTTTTTTATTGCTAGTAAAACTCAGACAGTTTTGTAGCCTTATAAAATACATCTCTGTATGTGTATGTATGACTGATGTTGAAACTTGTCAGTGTAACTTACAGTTAATTAACCATAAACATTTCAGACAGTTCGGTAACTCAGCATGTTAGGACTACCGTAATGCTATTGCAGTAAAGTACTGCTTTCCCTTTTCCCAGATGGTCAGGTCAGAGATATTTGAGCGAACAACAAATGCATGTTGGTTTCATTACTTTAAACTGTGGTCTGTTTTAATATCCATTTCTTTACTGTCTCTCCTGCTTGAGAGGAAAGGTGGATTTGTGGAATAGCTATTTAAATTACTCTACATGATCATGTTCATTTCCAGATAATAATTGTCACGTTTGGACCAAACACAGGGAAACTTAGTGCCTAGTGTTGCTCCATCAGTACTTGTGTTAGCTGAGGCAGCAGAGTTCAGACTGGATTATAGTGGTCGTAGTTAAACACTTTTGAAAGAATCTGATGAGACCAATTCTCATTGTAGACTGCGCTGATGCAGAATTCCCAGATCCTGTTTTTCAGTAATTCAAGGCAGTGTGAACTGAAAGAAAAAACATTGGAGTTGTGCCACTGTGGAAAAAAGAATCACGCACACAGAATCACACAAAAAAAGGGGAAGCATCAACGCGCTTTTGCTGTAATTTGTAACATATGCTCTTAGGAGGAGGTCATAAATACCGGTGTATGAACGTGTGTCTACATCTCGTCAAGGTTCAAGCCTGTGTCTTGATTTCATCTGTCCCTTACTGTTTGTGTGCTTCTCTGTCCTGAACTCTCTTGTCTTTGCAGTGTGGTGTTGATATGCTTCTCTTCTGCCTCAGGCACCTGCCTTACAGTCAGCCGCTGTGAGGCCTTTTCATCTTTTCCTTCCCTGATGAGATGCTTCCTCAAGACCCATTCCTAATACAATGCTGTTCGGAGATGACCAAGTCATATAGGTTACATGATAGCCAGCAGAGCTTGCCGATGTTTCTTTTTATGACTGGGAAATAAAACAAAAAAAGCACGAAATCAAAAATTTTCCCTTCAAACCGTGGTGCTATTCATGCAGTTAATTCTCGTAGTTGTCATCATTTCTGGGCTACTCCTCTTTTGCCTGCTTCCTGCTATTGTTATTTGTTAGTTTTGGGAGTATTGGACTAGACAGGATTTTTAGGGTTATAAAATCAATTTTTTAACATCTTTAGAAAAGAGTCTCTATATTCTGAACTTTGTCACATTAGGCATTGTACAATGCCGTGATTCTGACAAGGGCCTGTGGACACTATCCTATTAAAAAATTAATAATAGTATGTCAGAAATTGGTCTATTAATCTTAACTTTGTATCTTCAAAGCTTAGACCTTTTATCAACATGCATTTCACAGTGATAAAATTACTTAAACCTTTTAAAGTTTAATCATATCTGCTTATGATTCTGCTGAAACTAATTATGCCAGTTGCTGACATCAGTACATTTGCTGGTTAGATTCTAAAGTGAGTTTTGCATGTTTACTAATATTGAGGAAAAGCCTTTGATTATGCATTTTAAAAGCTGAGATGATTTATAAAAGTGTAAGAGTTCTGTAGATAAGTGCACAATAAATAGCACTTTTGATAAATGTATTTTCAGGAGTGCTGGTTGTCGTAGCACTGTTTGTGGAAGAATCACAGCAATGTCTTTGCAGGAGTATCGTTTTCTTTTTATAGTTGCGTAGTCTATTCAGTAGTTTGTGTTAGAATGAAGATTATGTTTCTGTAAACATTCATAATCTGGCCAGGTTTTCATATTACAGGTTTTGTTTCTTTGCTTTTTGATTAAAATCAGTGAAGCCTCAATGAAGGAAAATTAGAAATTAAAGTAGAGGATGAAAAGGAGAGGAGTAACATCAAGGAAGGAAAAACCTTATCACGCTTTGAGGACTACATGCCAATGATATTTTATATAGACAGTTTCTGTAATGCTTATTTTTGTTTATTAGAAATGAATAATATTGTGGGAATAAGGCTGTACTTCTTCAATGGAATGTTGTTTTTGACTGGGTTTGAAGAAGTGGTGTTTTAAAAATTGAAACAAATTGAAGTAATTCAGCTGTCCTAGTGGGGAAAAAAAAAGACTGAATATATGCTCAGCAACTTTTCCTTTATTAGCTTTTGAATTCTGTGGTTTTGTATGGCATTGTACTAAGGTGACCGTAATCTTCACTTAGTTAAGAGTCAACTCTGCTAAAATCAGTAAAAAATCCGAACAACAGAGAGTACAATAGTTGAGGCTTTGGTCAAAAATCCTTAATTTCTGTTTAGAACTGCAGATGCTAGCAAGTTAATATAGCACTGGAGATTAATCTTTCTTTGGCCTTTAATTCACAGGCTATGGGCTTCATTCTAACCTGGATTTGGAAGCTTTGTTTTCACACCTGGAGAGATCTTTCTTGCATATGGAATTGTAGTCACAGTATTTTTGGATTACGTTATGCTACCTAATGTATATTGGACTAGAATTAAGATTTGTGCACTTGTAGTTGAAACAATTCTGCTCTGCTTTTTGTTCGTGTTTATGTAGTCAATTAGGTTTACTTTTAAAGAATTTTCAGTAGTATTGATTTTATATAAATCAAGATTTAACAGTGCTCTTTTATGCTTGTGTAAACATACACTGCTGTCATGCCTTATGCAGGAGTGTACTATTTCAGCAACTTAATGCTTTCCAAAGTGATTTTTTTATGAAGGATATATGAGACTGCTTGAATTTGTGTGTAAGTAGCAGTGATTTTTGTTTTTCTTCTGTTAGCATTGCTATAGATGACATCAAGAAAGCAGAAGGACATTCAGTCCTTCTCTTAATACTTTTAAGGCTAGCTGCTATAGAGGTGTAATAGCTTACAGCATGTGTTGTGCAGCATACCGGTCCTTCAATTTTCCTCACCTGGAGGGCATCACCCTAAATAGCAACCTTTCTTACCTAACGTGTCAGGATTGAGAAACTCACTGCATATCACAATTACAGTTCAGATACAGAATTGAATTGCTGTCCTTGAAAACAGCAGGCATCTTGTTACCTCTTAAGCAGCAAATCTTAGCCTGACCTTTGGATTGAGAGAAGTGTAACCATTCTTGGCTGACATAGTAGCTCGACAAATAAATGTATTGTTTTGCTCCTGAAGTCAATAGTTGAAAATCTGTCAACCTTACTGTCCAGTCCAGGATTTTTTTTAATAAATATCTGTGCTTACAATGAATTGTGAACTTTAAAACTTCAGTTGTAGGTTTTCCTTTCTTTATTGAAAGAAGGAATAATGGATTCAATTTGTTACAAATCAAACTAAAATGAGCTGCTTTTTTTTTTTTCTTTTTTCTCAGAGAGGTTTATCATGGTGCTATTTTCAAGGAATATAGGAATGATATGTGTGTGCTGAATATGGTGGAAAAAATGGACCGTTTTTTCTTTTAAGAATTATCCTTGCTGTTTACATGTGCATCTAATATCATGTTTGAATGTTTATCTTTCTTCAGCATCAATCTAACCATCTTTGAATAAATTTCCTGCTCAGTCACAGTTTCTGTAAGGTTGAAATCTATACCTGTGATTGCATTTCTTAGTATTTTCTAAGTAACATGTTCTTCAATATGGAGTATTGGTTCATGTAACTTCTATGTGTAAGGAGGCATGTATTTTAGTAAAGTAGATGTGGCAAAAGTAGGTTATTGTCAGATAGTCGTTTTTTGCTTCTTTTCCTTTTAATCCTATTGGGAATTCCTATAACATGTTCAGTTGTCCCTTAGCTTTAAAGAACTTTTAACTGTTTCACGAAGGAAACAACAGACAGTTGCCCTAGGCTTGGAACAGCAGTAAATATATGTCTGTGAGAATTAATAATATTTGAAATCCACAGTGTACTCTTGTGCTTCTGAAGTTAGGGGTAGATTAACCTTTGCACTATTACTTGAAGGCAAGTATGTTTGTTCTTTCCCATTAGTAAAATGGAGGGAAAACATAGTAATAGTAATTTTATATATTTATATGCAGAGAGGGAGACAGCCAAGCAGAGGTCAAATGACTTCTTTTAAGATCAAACAAAGACCAGCAGATCTGATGTTGCAGGTCAAATGTCCTGCATGTACAGCCCAGGGCTTTGATTACTAGAGAGACTTCTACCCCTCACTCCCAATATATAGTAAACCAGAATGTCATTAGTTTAAATGTAAAATGTGTGTGTATATATATATATAATTATTTTAATATAGAATACTTTTTATTCTGCAATAACATAACTGTACAGAGGCAAAAAATCCAAAGAAAGTGCCAGAGAAGACCCTGCAAAAAAATGTTTTTAGCCAGAGGCCACTTAGGCTCACGGTGAATCCTCTGTGGTCAGTGAAGGAAATGAGGCACATCCTCTGCTGTGCCAGATTCTGAAGGCAACTCAATGGAGATTTGAAACAAGTGCCAGAGCAGTGGAATAACTCATGCAGACAAAGGCTAGCTTGCGCATTGGAGGTCTCTATCAGTGCAAGGCTCTCTGGGATGCTATCTGATGATTTAATTGTAACTTTGAATGCCGTGACATGTGAACAAGCTATTGCATGTCAGCTGCTCTACAGAAACTGTTTATGAATGTGCTCTCAGCATGAATGCAAGGTAAATTAAGGTTGCAACAAAAGAGGTATAAGGTGTATATATTAGTTTTAGTTTAGGGGTGCTACAGACTGAGAGAATAAGCATGAACAACTTGCTGAGTATGATGTTAATGTTGTAGCTTGTTTGTATAAAAATAAGCATGAATGAAACATCTCTTTGTCTTAGATGCTTGCTAAAGCAATTAGGACTTCTGAACATAAATAGAATGCATCATATGATCAATTTTTATTGCTTGAAACAGCAAGGTGTTTTGTTCTTGTTTCCTGAATCACAGGAAAAGCTTGATCTAGGACCATTCCAGTGCTCTTGGCATTTGAAATTAGGATTTTTTTTTGTTGTTGTTAAACTAGAACAAAGGGAGAAAAAAGAGAGAGCTCTCTACCCATTTGTTTTCAGAATGGAAGTGAAATGGGCTCAGATTTAGGAGGATGAATGGAGGTTTTTGATCTAAGACTTAGGCTATACTTGTCAACTCGTTCTTGGTGTATCAAGGACACATCATAATGCAATGAAATATTAACTGCTCCTATTCTGTGTTTAAAATTTGAGATAGTGTAAATTTCAAAAGCATGATAAAACTTTTAAGCATCTCCCACAGTTGTAAGAGCTCCCTTTTGTAGGGTGCATGTAGTCAGAGTTGTTTAAATGCAGTGACTTTTTTGAAGAAACAACATTCGGTGTGCTTGGACTTCACTAACCAGATTATTCCTTTTAAAAAATGTGTTGGATTTGCAGTGTTGCTACGATTTTCTGCAAATATCAATTAAGCAGCCTATGTTTGTATCTCTACGAGAAAGAAACTATGTTTATTGGGAAAATTCTACTTCCTGGAGATATAAACATATCAATGAACAGAATAAGCAAATAAACATCCAATTTTTTCCTGTCTACAGGAATAACCAATGTCTATATGTAGCGTTGGGGTGGACAGGGGTTGGAAGAAATGCTAGATTATCTGAAAGATTGCTTTTTATCTTTTCAACTATATTAGCTAATAAAAGAAGATTACTTCTACCTGCAAGTATTTCCAATGAATGTCCTAATTATTTCAGAGCATGAGTGATAAAGGGGTGGAGTTCCTAGTTCACGTCAATTTCTCTGCTGCCTTTGGTTCACTGATTCATTGTGGCCATAAAACCAACTTGTACAGGCACAAGGGGAATTTTAGTAGTGTCTGTTAGACTCCATAGCATTAAGATTGTATTTGGATCTTGAAATTATGTAAAGAATTAGTGTAAACTGCTCATTTTTTGTTGTATATGCTAGTATATATGAATGTTTATTTTGATATACCATTTTTTTTCCCTGTATTTATGTGCGAAATGGATGCCAGTCATTTTGAACTGGATGTGTGTGTACTTCATGTCAGACCTGAAATCTTAGATCGTGGCTTGAGTACCTATGCAGGGAACTTGAGTGGTGTTATCAAGCAGATTTTCTTTCTTCGTATGGGGAATAAGAGGAAGAGTAATCTGTTCCTGTACTACATGAAATCTTGTGCGGGAGAAGGGAAGAAGAAAATACTGAGAGTACAGTGTCTTTCTTTTCCTTCCTCCTCCTAAATGTTCATGTTTTTGCACATAAAAAGGCCTTGGGGCATAGTTTATAGGAAAGACAGCCGTTGCAGTCCTGCATATGGTATCATTTTGGCAAATTTTTGGCAACTGTAAACTGCTACAAGCTCCTTTGGGAGTTCTGTGAGCTCCTACTCTTCGTGTTTGAACTTCTCTTGGGGGTGGAAATGCTGATGGCTGTGCAGACATTGGCATAAAGGAA
This sequence comes from Penelope pileata, assembly GCA_013396635.1. NCBI lineage: Eukaryota > Metazoa > Chordata > Aves > Galliformes > Cracidae > Penelope > Penelope pileata. Next base: position 1,031,672 of record WBMW01001482.1, on the reverse strand, counting down.
AGGAGCCATACTGCCAGTAGACCTGAAAGCATCCAGAAATCCTTAACAGCTGTGTTGTAGTGCCTGGAGGAGGAGCTCCAGCAGGGTGCCGGTAACAAGTAGATACCACTGGGTACATGCTGGTATCAGGCCTTTATCAGTGGCCTGGAGCGTGTGGCAGGGTGCTCTGCAGGTCTGCAGATCACAGCGAACTGAGGGGAGCAGGGCTACTGCCTGGAGGGACCTAGGCTGATAGTCAGATAGACAGAGGGTAAACAGAGGAGTAGGGAATACAAGGCATTTAATTATTGTGTAAGTGACCAAAGGAGCTGAGTACACTGACCTACAGGAAAAGTAGGATTTTCTAGGTGGCTGTGCATGAAATAGTTAATCCAAGATTTAGATGCTCATGGTTTTAAAAAAAAGGCTTGATTTTTAGCATGTTGATCTTGAGAAGTTTCATCCTTTCCATTAGCAATGTTAAGAATTATATTTTATCATTATTGACTGCTGTAGTAATGTTTATAAAGTTGAAAACATTTCGCAAAAAAAAAGTTCTGATAATGTCTTTTTTTTTTTTTTTTTTTCTCTTAAGGATCCAGAAAGAACTTGCAGAAATTACATTAGACCCTCCTCCAAACTGTAGGTAAGTTCATGTGGATTTTATTCATTTGGAATATGGAAAAGCGAAATACGGAATTATGGAAATTACATAGAGAGCTGGGGTAAACTTGGTGATTCCTTTTTGCTAATTAGCAGTTTTTGAATACAAGATGGTGGATGTTTGCCTACATGTGAAGACTTGTTATGATATACTTCATGGTAACAAAAATAATGGAAAAAGCTGATGAAATATATGATGTGTTAATAGATACAGGGTAAAAATGGAATAATCTTTCATTTGAGGTATTAAATCAACAGTATTTTGTTTGATTCTGTGAAGTGTAACCTTGGTGGCCATTGATAGTGTGTTTGAGTCCTTTTTCTTGCAAATTGTTAACACACTGTGAATGTAATGGAGAAGGAAAATTGTTACAAGCACAAAATATTATTAATCTTCTGACAGTGTTTCTGATGATCCATTACGATATGCAGTGGAAACATCTGGAAATAGAGGCCATCATCATATATCCCTCCTAATAATTGCTTCATGCTTACTTTTTTCCTGTCAGATACATTGACTTAGGGTGTGCTTAAAACCTGCTTTGAAATGACTGATGAGACAGGCCTCGAAAGCCTTGTGGTGAGGCAGTGTGCAGTTGCTTACAGATAGCCATCTTGGGTAGCTTCTCCATTGGCTGCCACTGGCAGCAGGTGCAGGGTGGAGGAGGGCAGCTCCGTCCAGACCTGCCCACTTGCTCCAGCAGGCGTGGTTATCTTGTTGGTGTGGTGAAAGGAAGGACGGATAGATGGCTCACAGCTTTCATAATGAATCCCAGTACATTTCAGTAGTAATTAAGCAACTGGTAGTAAAAATGGAAGTCAGCTTTATTGTTTTGGTCTCTTGATAAAAGCATGTATGAGAAAGTATTCTAGCGAGATTTGATGTGGTTGTGCTGGGTCTGAAGACGTAAGTCAAGTGGCTACATAATAAAACACTGCATAGTGAAGTAGCCTGCAATAACAGCTTTCAAAGAGTATTTCAGTCAATTAGGATGAACAGTTCTTCGCTAGATAAAACATTTTAATAGCTAAGCTGTTCTGTTATACTTACGACCACGTATGTGTCTTCAATCACATGAAAGCTGTTTCAAATGGCAGATTTTTACTTAGGTGTTGATGACTGATGCCTATTAGTGGATTGATTTGCTGAGATCAATGTAAAATTTCAGTCTGTTGTAGAAGAATGCATAAGTCTTTGGACTGAGTCTACAAGACCTATAGTATTTACAGCAGCACCATTTGCTCTGGTTTCTGAATCCTTCCCTTTGTAACAAAGCAGTTGTTTCAATACACAGATACTGTTGTTTGCTTTTCTTTTGCTAGCAAATGCCAAGTGAGCATTGGCTGTCTTAGTAGAAAACCCTTTGGTGACTTGCAATCTTGCAATTAAAAAGATTGAGCTGGAGATTTCCTGTTTTTTTTTTTTTTTTTTTTTTTTTTTTTTTTTTTTTTTTTTTTTNTTTTTTTTTTTTTTTTTGGTAGTTTGGTTTGGTTTTGAATTATTTACACAAATGATAAAATAGCAATAAAATGCTCTGCATGATGTTGTTTTGGAAAATCAGAAAATTGCATTTTTGTGTCTGCTGCTTTAACACAGTTCTTAAGAGAGAATTATTTCACGTTGTGATCCTTATAGATAACCATTAGTAACTTTACTATTAGACTATTAGCAAGTGTTTTATAGTCAATACAGAATCACTTCATTTAGTTTTATGTTGTTGACATAGTCTAAACAGTGTTTTCATTTGAACTTCATCTGTTCTCTATTATAGTTAAACATTACAAAATAAATATATCAGCCAGATATGGTTCTTCAGCATAATGAAGAAAGCCAAACTGTGGTAGTGTATTTTGCCCTAAAATATTGACACATAATTTCTTGTTTTCAGTAAAAATTTAGGTAATCTTTATAAGAGGTGTTATTTTCTATTAAATCTTACTTCATAAAGATAAGCTCCTTACAAATGAAAGCTTCTTGAAATGGTTGTGATTCCAGCTTATCTTCTCCATGCATCCTCTTTTATTTGATTTGGAGTTTTGTGTATAAAATAAATCATAATTGGACAATAACGACGTGATAAAACTCAGAACTAAATGTCACCAGATGTGAAGGAAAACTGTGTAATTCAGGAATACTAGCCAATTTTTTTAGGAACTTTGATAGGCAGGATATTAAGATGAACTGGAACTTGGGTAAAATGTTGCAAGATATTCTGTAAGACTTTGAGTTAACTATAGCAGGCCAAAGCTTCAAGTTTTTTCCTTTNAAAAATTTAAATTTTTTTTTTTTAAAAAAAAAAAAAAAAAAAAAAAAAAAAGGAAATGGAGCATTTTCTGTAGTACAGTAGCATCTCTTAATGGCATGGTTGGCTACAGAGTCAATACAAGCTCCCAGGGAGTTACAGCTTCCACTTCTGCAGCAGCTGCAGTGTTAACACTTCCCCCGCCTCATCCTCTACAAAGAGAATAGGCTATATAATCTTGTTTGCCTGTAGACCCCCGCTTCTCCCCCTTAAAAAGTCTTGCTCACACATGTGCTTTGTAGTTGGCAGATTGTCATTGCTTCAACTTGCAGCATCTTTCCAAAATGTGGAAAGCTGTGGATCTTGGAGTTCGTAAAAGAAAAAAAAATGTATCTATCTGTCACTTAGGCTTTAGGAGAGCAATTAATGTTACATGATGTCAGGCAGGGTTGCCTACTTCCCTAGGTTTTCTATTTTGTATTCTGCAGTTTGTGTTCAGGGCACTGAAAGAATTCTTATCGACAAACTTTGGATCGTTCCCCAGGACTGAGAATATGTAATGTACTGTGTGTCAAAAAGTCGGGCCGGGGGCTGTGTGGGAGTTGAGCAGTGTAATCATTGCTATTTTCGGAGGAAGGCATGTCATAAAAGAGTCTGTTATACTTCACATTTTCCAGAAAGAACTGGATGTTTTCTGGTACGTGTTCCCTCATTTACTTTTGTGTAGAGCTTAATTTACCGGCAAGGAGAGTCCAGAGTGAGAAGTAGGTAGCTTGTATTTTCAATCTGCAGCATTGTGCCATTTTAGCTTGTCAGGAGACAATGTAGCTAAATTGTAGAGGTTTTGCACTCATCCCTTTTTCTCCTCCTCCCTGAAACACCACAGCTTGATTGCTAAAAATGTTGCACATATTATACCTCGCAGTAATACAAAGTATACCTTTTCTCAAAGGTGATAAACACCTCATCCTTCAGCATCGTTTTCATATATTGTGTTGCTGGAATATGGGAATAGTTGGGAATTCTTCTTTGTAAATAACACGTTTTAAAACTTTCCCGTATTTTGGACTTCATCTTGTCAAAGAGGGCAGATTTCATAGAATACATGTTCTATTGCTAGCGTTGTATACTATTTCCCTTCTTGCTAGCAAGAGAGAGTCTCTGTAGCAACTTATACCAGTTGTTTACATGAGAAAATAATATCTGGAAAGCATTTAGTGTATTTTTAGCTTCTGAACTTAACAGCTGGAAACAAGGAGAGCCAGCATAAAACGAATGGCAGATCTCTGTGAGCACCACTTAGGGAACAACAGAGACAATAGGAAAATTCTGAGCAGTTGCCCTATCTTCCTATTTGTTTTATTTTGATGTCCTCTAGAATAGGTGTCTGTCACTGTCCTTCTCTGTTCTGTGTATTTATTGCAACTCCTATCATGTGCATTACTTTTATTTCTTTTTCCCTGTAGAAATATGGGTGGTGTGTGAGGCTAGAAATATACTTTTAACAGCTGTGCAGCTGTTTAAATTGACAGATACACATTCCAAAGTAATCAGTTTAAACCCTTCATGTAGCTTTGTCCCTTCTATTCATTTGGAGTCATTACATTAATTAATTACTTCTTATACTATCTTCAGAGCTGATAAGCAGCCAACATACCTGATCTTTGTGAAAGCCAGTCACATAGAAAAGTTTGCTAAAGCACAGTTTTTCTTGTGATGATGTAGGTAAGAGTCAATTGCAGAGGGAAAACTGTTGGCTGGGCTTAGAGGGGAGAGGTCAGTGTGCCTCATGGATGCCTCTTGCACTACTAACGACTACGTTAAGGCTGACATTCCTGCTCAGTATTGCTCTGGCTCTGTCCTTGTTAAAATGGTAAGGCCATGATCTTCACAGCTCTAAGGAATTACATGAATCCCATCAATCTAAGTTCCTCTCTTGGGCCCGGTTGTTTAAACTCTTGCCTAGTAGTGCTTTAAAGTTAAGGAGATGGTGCAAGCAGAAAACAAATGTTAGCACAATTTCACAGTAAGACCAGAGGGAAAAGATTGTCAGCATCGCTCCACAATGCGGAGTGACAGAAGGAACTTACAAAGAGGTCATCCACTCTTCTCCTAGTGCATACCAACGTGCAAACACATGGATGCTCACATAGCTTTACAATGTGAGTAAAGAGATGCCTTCTGGTCTTGGTTTTTTTTGTTTGTTTGTTCATTTGTTTGGTTTTGTTTCAGATCTTGTGCTCACAACATCAATTTGTCATGGAAGGTGTAGGGGATTTCTGGATAATCTTGATTGCATGTGTTTCTTTTCAAATTTGTTCAAATAATAATTTGGAAAAGGCAGAGAAAATGCAAAAATGATGTCACTATGGTGCTGGAAAGATTCTGTTTTTAAAGCAGTTTGCTCAGTCTTAGTATGCTTCTATCTTGCTTAGTCTGCTGGAGCTTGCACTGTACGTACACATACCTAATGATTTTGGTAGCATGAAGCAATTGCTCAGTAACGCTGCATCTGCTTGGTTAGTGGCCATCTCCTGTTCCACTACCTTTAGATGCCTGCTGAGTTGTTCTGAAGTGAATGCTGTCTGTCCTTCCTATTCGTCTGCAGCACACACAGTGTTTTCAGTGAGGTGCTGCCTTGCTCTGTAACCAAAGAGGAAAGGCAAGGACCAGTACGTCTGCATTTGCTGGTTCACATGCAAAACTCTGGAAGCACAGAGGGTGATCTGCAATGGTTTTTGTATCACTTAAGAGGAATATGGGAGTACAGCGGCTTCTCTAGCTAAAGAAAGGTTTCATCCTGTTTCTTCTGGTAGGGGTTTCACTGAAGGAGGACCTGGGTGCCAAAATGAAGTGGGGAAAAAAAGTCCCCCACGACGTAACATCATGTATCTTCATTATAAAATAAACTGCTGCCAGTGATTTTGATTGTTTGAGTTAGGGATGCCACAGGCACGTGACTGCGATGCATATGATGCTAATGTGTGAGTGAGATGAAAACTGGAACAGGGAATGCTTTCTTGGAACATTTTTCCTCACTAACATTTCCAGCTTCCTTGGCAGGAATGTGGGCTTTCTTCCTGTTATACTACGTTAGCCGTGGAGTTTACCTTCTGCCTATATAGGCTTGCTTTGATCTGCTCCTACTTTTCTATAACCTTATAGAGAAAACGTGACACAATTGTGTACAACTTCTTCTGGCTGCATTTCTTTAGAATTTACAGCAAATACCAAAATTTGATCTAAAAGATAAGCATAAAAGCAGTGATGTTAATGTGCAGAACGCTGTTTAAAATCTGCGGGATATCAGCATTCATTCTAGAGTAAAAGAATGAATGTAAAACCTGTTTGGGTGTACAATCCAAGTACTTTGTTTTTTAGTGTTGATTCCCTTTTTGCTTCAAAAGCAGCAATCAACACGTCCCAAAAATCTGTAAGTTAATGGTCACACTGAAATTATGTTTTATAATAGCAAGTGTAATATATCTTATCACTTGAGTTAGCTTGCCTGGTTTTTATAACTGGTGGCTATTTTCGATTTATTACCTTGATATCTTAAAGTACTTTGGATTAAAAGTGTCAGGTTACTTTTTAATATGTAATCTTTCAATTCCTTTAACTATTTTATTTTAGAACAGTGCAGGATAGTGTCATTTGTGCTTTGTCGCTGTATTTAGAAAGGTAGCTAAGATAGTTGATGCTTTAGTCATCTAATGTTTTGGAAAATGTATGTTTGATATGAAAAATTATTAGACAGCACTGAGCTGTCCACTGCCCCTTGCTTTCATAGGCATAAGATAGCAAAGAAACAAAAAATTACATTTTTTCGTTGAACAAATGGAAGTTTGAATCTCTATTTGATTCCTCTTCTGCTTGCTATAGAGAGGATGATATTAGGACTGGCAAGATGCAGCCCTCAGTGGCTTCAGGATGCAGGCATTGCTGGCTAAGCCTAAGCAACTTTTAATGAAGACCAGCGAGGAGGAACGAGAAGAGCAGTAAAGGGATCCTGCTACTGGCTACTTGCCAGAACCAGCAGCTTCACTCGTGATTACAAAGTAAGGAACAGGCTGACAGCACTCACTGATACCTCCCAGCGTAATAATACCTCTATGTTATTGCACCAATTCTCCCAGTTTTCAGATGATAACCACTTCTCTCTCAAAAGGAAAAGAGAAGAGAAAATGGTATTAGAGAAGAATAAGAATACTTCAGCAAGCGCTGCATCAGTACAGATTTGAAAGAACAGCATACCCCACAACTTATCCCATGGAACAGCTGAAGCAGAGGTATGGGTGGAGATTTGGGCGTAACAAGAGGTCATGATGATTGCCCATTCCTTGAGGCAGGAAAGGGCACAAAATTGACCAGAAGGGAGTTTGTGATGGGCTTGAAGGATCCATGGATCCTTGATACTTGTAGTGTGCTTAGCATACAGGATTAATAAAGCTCTAGTTAAAATCTCAAGTCTGGAGAAAGTGGAGTGGATGATTATAACAAGAGTTAAACAAACAAGCCAACCATCCAAAAAAAATAGTCACTTAATACTTCTGGTGTAGATAATTCTGAAAGGAAAAGTTTTTCTTCTGGAGGGTTTATGTCTACTTCCAGCTGTTCTTTGTAAGCTACTCTGTTAGGAAGCGTAATAAAGGCAGTCAGTCCAGAATTTTTCAGACTAACTTCCATAGACATTTCTTTTGGCCTTTTCTATATATATAAAGAAAAATTTTCCATGTGAGCATGAACATGGTTTATAATACAAAAATAGTGTGTTTGTTTTTCTAATCTCTTCAATACAGCCTTCATAAAACACCAAAATCCAACCTCCCCCACCAAACACTAAAATAAGTGTGTCAAATAGTCATTTCTTGCCAGTAAGGGAAACAAAACCATGTTGTCTGAGACTGCATCATTTTTAGGAGATTTAGGAAGAAGTATTTAAATTTGTAGCTTTTAAATTTAGTTAACTATTTTTGCGGTCTTTTTTCCCTATTTTTTTTTCTAAATGTAGCCCAGTGTTGTGTATGGAAACCACGTAGGACTTGATTTCTTTGCAGGAATTTGATAGAGCGGAGTTATTTGAAAGTGACTGCAGTAAGTACTGTTGCATTGAACAAGCAGTCACTGCCATTTCATAATAATCATTTAAGAAACATGCTTTTATTAGCAACTCATTACCCTTTAGTAAATTACTCATTATTGAGTAAATGGGGGAAATGGGAGGTACTTTGTCTGTTGGTTAGGACTGACAGCATTACTGATAATGAAGTATTTGTTTCCTTAAATAAATGACACAATCTCAGAAGTGCCTAATGCTGTTGAGTTCAGTGTACCCACATTTGTTCAAAATTCAAATTCTGATCTGTAATGTAATACTGTAAAAATATTTCCTTTTTAAGAAAACTTTAAAGGCATGTGAAAAAGTCAAGTTATTTCCTGAATGCTGTTGTGTATCTTTTATGCCTGCCAAAGAAAAACTAGAGGTTTTTTGGCTTTTGGTTTTTGTGTTTTTGTTTTTCCTCCTTTCTCCTTGGGAATTTTAATAAATAAATAAATATTTTTCTTTCTCTATTTACACACCACAATTCTACAAAATTTTAACAGCTGTTAACTTACTTTATTCCTTTGGTTGTTCTGTTTGTTTGTTTGTTTTTACATAGGCATGACAGTCTAAGGCAATGCTATAATTTGTCTTTTTATTCTTGTTACATGTTGACTGTGTACAAATTTACAGTTAATAGTCTAAATTTAATGAAATTGTTTTCTAAAAATCCTGGCAGGCAAGCTGCAGTTCAAGAATAAAAAGCCATGAACTAATAATGGAGCATGCTTTACAGTATTTGGGAAACAAACTATGAAACTGATCTGGGTGCTGTTTTCTTGGTGTGCAATAAAACTTATTTATACTGTAGTTACACATTTGCAGCTTTGTTACAAGCTTTTTGGGGTATCTAATTGGCTGCAGCTTTGAATCATACCATAACACACGCCAAATGTTGCTAATTACAATTAAGATATCTACTTGAAATAATCTTTGTTTGCATTTTCTCTGACAATTTATTTTTTCACTTATTTACATGCTTTTAATTTTTCGTTTTAACAGTTCTTGCAGCACTTTATTTTTGTTTCAAAGCTGTGGAATTGGATTAAATGGGGTTTTTTAAACACTTCCATGTTGCTTGGAAAGAAGCCAGTTGCTGTGTATCAGCTTAATAGAAACCATGCTTAGCAGTGCCTCACATATGGCAGCTCATGTTTGTGTGGTAAGGCATTATGTATTTTAAATATTACCTTTTATATGATAGTCAAATTTATGCCAAAATCTGAAGTTTCCTCTGATTAACATTAACAAAAATAGCAGAGAGCCAACTGTTTCTGTTTTTTTTTTTTACAGAGAAATATGTAATTAAATACATGATTTACTGTCTGCTATGCACAAAAGCCATATTTATGTGGCCTTTATTAACTTGAGATGTATGCTGTAACTAAAGAAGGCTATAGGTGAGTGATAATATGCTTTCTTGAGGCTTGTAGCCTTTAAAAGCTGTAAATATTGTGGAGACCGAGTTGGTGATTCTGTAGCTAAGACTAAAATAGAAGGGTTTGTGCTTAATTTAGGAGCTATGTTCGAAGAATAGGCTGTATGCTGTTACAGCAATTACTCTTTGAGTAGCACCTAACACAGCTGACAACTTAGAGCTTACATTTTTTGAGGTTTTTTACATTTAAAGCTGCGTATAACATTTATGAAACCTGGAGCTTAGTATAGCCTTCATGAAATTTAGTGCTTTTAAAAGTGTTTGTTCTGAATTGCCTGAATGTAGTCGTCTTATATAAACTTAGTAGTGACTCTTCATACTAAAATTCATTTATCTGGAAATGTGGGGAAATAGTGGAAAAATGGCGATCATTTTGAAATAATGAAATTTTTGGCTTTCTTTTTAGTACAGGCTGCCTTTCATGAGGGGAAGACTTTCTATGTCTCCAGGATTAGCTGATATTCAATTTAATATTTGTTTAGGAGGCATTAACAGTAATGATTGTTGAAAACCTACATTCTAAATCTAATAAAGGTGATTATCATTCCTATTGGAACTTTAAAGCTTTAAAATCACCAAAGGAAATTCTTTTCTTCCTATGACACCAATAGAGTATTTTGTGCATTGGTCATAAGTACATGGGTAGTGCATAAAAACATGTAGTACGTTTTGAGGTGCTCTAATTCTAAAATGACAAAATAAATGTTTTGTTAAGGGCTAGTGTGTAAGAAGGCGGTGGTTAGGAGTTTACATTTCTGAGCTTAAGAGGTGTATTTATTTATTTATTTAGAGATCTTTATTACCATCGATGTGATTCAAAGGTCTTAAAATGTTGTATACTCTCATTTGGTATCTTGGACAGCACAGATAAGACAAATGTATCTATTACTTGTAAAATTAGGTAACTTGTATCTCTTCAAAAGTGGATGGATGGAATGCGGTAATGCATTTAATTTTCAGTGAAGTTTATGAATGAAATATTAGATGTCTGCCTAGTGCAGAATTCCAGATTTCTTGATATAAATAATTGATTTATAGGCTCATATCTGTGGCGTTTAGGTGGGGGTCACAAACCTAGAAAAAAAAGTCAGTTTCAAACATGAAGCTTGCAGCCAAGGTAGCTTCACAAGTAAGTTGGCTTCAGAACCACTGTAGTTAATGCAGTGCTAGTTTTTATAGTAACCAAAAGTAACAGTGGATGGGATTTGTTGAAGTTTCTAGGTTAAACTGTTCACTGGAGTTCAGTGGCTTGATTGTTGCGCAGGAGTTTTGCCTAAGTCTATACTGTGAAAATACACTATTTCCATTATTTCAGATGTTGCTGAGTAGCTTGAAAGAATGGTGCTCTTAACTGAGTTTTGCTATGGAAATATGTCTGGCTTCTGGCTATTGGACAGATACTAGCCTTGATCAGTGTTATATTTGGTTAAGTTCATTTTTCTGCAGCAAGTACTGTAGCAACATTCTGACTTGCTCGCTCACAGTTTTTTGTGGGAATATGGGTGCTGCTCTTTGCCCCACAGCAGGTGTGATGTGCTAGCAGGGCCAGCAGCACACCATCTGGCATCTCTTGCATCCAGTCTGCCTCTCTGCCTGCCAAAACTGTTCTTCTGGAGTCACTTTGTGCCCAGGTACAACGAGCAGGTTCTTCATTTTGCCTCTCCCTTTCCTCAGGTCCTTGGATAAGCTCTGCCATAATTTGGATCTGAGATAGTAGCCAGCCCTAGGGGAGGAGGAACAACTAAAAAAATCCAACGCTCCCCAGCCCCTAATTAGCTGTTTGTCTTATTTACTTGTGTTCTGTTGCAGATAAGGCTTGTGAGTCTATAAAAATATTTCTGAAAGAGGGCTTGATTCACTGCCGTATCTTATTCCCAGGAATGTCCTGTTGGTAGCAGCAAGAGTAGTAAAACACTTTGACATGCAGTGTGCATGTTACAAGAAGTAAGTGTTATATCAAAAATAGCTGTAAACATTTTCACAGTCCCTTGTCAATGCAGGTTTGAAGGCGGGAAATTCTTAGAGGGATGACTCAGTTTTCTTCTTTTCCTCTGTCTGGGCTGCCTGGAAGGGAAGAAGCATCTGTATAATGTGGCATTGTGATGGGGTGTTGTGGGCACAACTGCTGTAACCTGTCTGTCTGAGTACATCCTCTGCAGTCTAATACAGTGGTTAGGCATTAATGCCAGAGGACTATTTTGAAATTTGATCCCGCGTTAACTGAATTAAAGACTTTTTTGATTTGTAAACTGCAGTTTTGAACAAAAAGATCAGGTGATCACAAGTGCAGTTGGGATGAGAAACTGTCTAGCTGATAGACATCACATCATCAACTCAAAAATCTCATTTGAGTCTCGAATTACTGTAATGTAAATCAGATTTAAATTCATGATTCAAGTATAATGACCTACTGCATTACAAACCTCCCTGAGAGATACTTAATTAATAATGTATATTAACTCTGAGTGTTTTGGCATACATGTATGGCATACATTTTCAGGTAGCCACGAATACAACCTCAGAAGCTCACAGCGTGACAGCTCTAGGATGAAGCATTTTAAGCTGTTCTGCAACAACCTGCTTTGCTCCTTGCCAAACACAAATAACTGAGGGATGACAGCTATCTCAGTTTCACTAGAATCTTTATGATTTGTATGATAATGATAATTCTATTCAGCTGCCAGTACAGAGCACTTTGCAGACTGATATCAAGGTTAATTGTCACTTTGAGAAGTGAAGCGCAGTCTGCCAACCTGGTGCGCTGCTCAGCTGAGAAAGATAATTGTTATTCAAGTAGTATTTAAATGAGCTCAAATGCTGATAAATACACAACCAAAATATTTTATTTTTTCATCTCATGTTCATTCTCTGTGCAAGAGAATGAGGTCATCACTGTATATAAACATGACTAATGGACGCCTTACTGAAAACATGCTCAGTATTTACAAAACTGTGAGGAGTGGGTTTCTCCCAGTGTGGGCTGTGGGGAAGTACTTTTAAACTTGAGTTCCTCTTGTCAACTCATCCTAATTCTTTTTTTTATGTCTGTGGTTGCTTTTCACAGCCATACTGTTACTTTATATTTGTCTCAGTTATGCACTGTGACTCGACCTTGCTGAGGTACCTGAGAGGTTTACAATTTTTGCTGTGCATTGCAAGTTGGTAGGGTTACTCTGTGCTCTGTGTATCTCATGCTGATTCTAAAGATAATTTTTTTTTCTTCTTCTAGATTTTGGGAATTGTAAGCAGTCCAGTAGCCAGAGAAGCAATGCAGATACATGCAAATATTTTAGTCCGTGGTAGCTGCACAACTTTCTAAGGGAGCTGCTCAGCCATATGAAAGGGTGTAGTCCTGTATCCCAGAGATCCACAAGGCTGTTCCAAAACCTGTGACTATGTTCAATTTTCCTAACCCCTTCCACCTTAAGGTCTTCAAAATTAAGATTTTATAACATAGATTTTCCTATTTTTGTAATATTTTAATAGAATGCGTACAGTTTGTTCCACCTGCTATCTCCCTGGAGGATTTTTTTTGTGTGTGTCATTATTCTTCTGCTGTTTAAAAATTATTAGCTGCGGGGGTCTTTTGGCCTTGAGAATTGCTAATTCATTTTTGTGCAGCAGTAGCTGTATCAAAATGTACTGCTGTTCTTTCCCATACTGCCAAACTAACGCTACCCTTATTCACATGAGAACCCTTGGTTTTCTGCTCAATGATTTGTTTGGTTTTGCTAATAATTCAGTGAAGTGAGTTCTGTTGCTCTTTATCTAGGAGAATTAATTTGATGCTATTTTTGTACTAAATTTGTTACTGGTATAACTCTACTAGACAGGCTACATTGTAAATATGTCTAAAATTTGCACAAAGCACATTACAATGATGGAACAGTTACTTTAAAGACTTCAAAAAGTAAAGATGAAGTTGTGCCAGTGATTTTTTTTTTTTTTTTGCCATGACTATCTATGGTGCAGGTGTTTGCCTATTATTTTCATAGGAAACAAGACTGCTTTCTTGTGAATTTAATTCTATAATTTAATATGCATTATAGTCCTGTGGCTAAGAAACAAATTCCAAAATGGTTCATTTTCACTCATAAACACATTCATATGTTTTCGTAGCATTTTTAGATTCTGTTCAGCTTAGTAGCTTTCCACACGACAAATGAAGATTTTAACAAACAAAATGGAAAAGGGCCAACTTGTAATTGTTAGTGCAGTGGCATAATCAGCCATACACGGTTTGTTTGTTATAGCTCAGCAACAGAACAATGTTTCAAAGAGAAAACATGCAGAGATGATTAGTAAGTACCACAATGGTGTGAGACTGTCCAACTGCAGAAGTGCTCTTGTTGGGTTATTCATATGAATACTTAAGTATATGCTTACATATTTCTTTTCATAATGGACACTGGTAATGTCTAATTTTAGTAGCCATTTATACTGAGTTGCTAAGAAGAAATAAATACGTTCTTTTTTGCTTGGCTAAATGGATGTGTTGCAGAAGTGTAGCAAGTGCCATCTGGTAGTTTATACAAAACATCAAACTGATAGGAGGCTACTTTATCCAAATATGAAAAGGTAAAAAATAACTGTCAGGAGGGCCGTTCTTTTTAAACAATTAAATGTTTATTGGATATTTATCAAAGATAAGTAATAACAGTTTTTATGCCACAGCCATTACCAAGGCTACAAAACAAGCATCCCTTCTGACTGTACATTGATTGAAATAAAGGAATGGAATTGGAATTAACAATGTGGCGTGACAAGTAATGGAGAGAAGACTCAATTGCGTAACAGTTATTATTATTGCATTTCAGTCTGTTTTGCAGAATTCGTTGCAAGAAAGCTTTGAAACAAAAAAAACCTAAACCAAACACAACAACAACAAGAAAAACCCACAAAAATAAAACAAAACCAAAACAAAAAAAACGCAAAGCACAGACAGGCAAGAAAACAAAACTGCTGCTGAGAGTTTAAATAGGAATTCAAACATTGGTTCTTAAAACTGTGCTATTGCTTGGCCAGTTGAACACAAGTAAAACTTCTCGTATTTCACTTTGTAATTTTCATTGTCCCCAAGTATGTTTTATGTCCCTCTGTGGCACGTTTGAACATGGCGTTCTGTCAGCAATTCCTCCTGCCTTCGTCTCAGTTGTAGAAAGTGGCCAGTCACTTGAGAATTCAGTATCCAATGCAAAATGTTTGTTTAATTAATAGTACAAAGTAAATTTACTGCTCATCTGTGGAAATGCAATATATTAGTGTCTGTTATTCAAGAGTAAATACTGTTCATTCCTGAGATTTCCACAGCTTAGTTTGATTTTATTCACCATTTCATTCAACCAGTTGACTTGCAAGCCCCATACTATTTTCTTCCAGCTTCTGCTGCACATTCTTTTATCCCCTTCATACAGTGACTTCATTCATCAGCTTTATCTAAATATGCAAGCTACGCAAGTTGATGAATTGGTTGAATTAGTTTTAAACTGATTTTAATTAAAAATTGTCCAGATAGATTTTTGAAACCTTTTGTTTCTGTCTTAGTTAGCGTTATATTCAGTCCATTGATTTTAAGCTGAATCAATGTAAACCTTGTTTCTAAATGTTCCTGCAGCTTTTTGACTGCTTTAGCTAAAAATGGTCTTAAATCATGTGTTTTTCTTGAACTGTGTAAATTTGTACATAAGCAAGTCTTCATCTGCATGTCCATTTTTCTACTTTCTCCCTTCGTTCTTCCTGAAGGAGGGGGGGGGGTCAGAAACTAAGTGCTATGCTGGAGAAATGTCAACTAACTATAGTTAACTTCTTTACTTTTACAAATTTTATTGGTTTCAGTCATTTCACTTGATGATTTTTATTTATTTTACCACAAAAGATCCTTGTTAGAGGCAAGCTTAACATCTGTTATACAACTTCATTTTTTTTTTATAGAATCTGTTGTAGAGTATTCATTATAATGAAATTTGTTTTATCTTGTTGAAAAGCACAAATATTTCAGCACTTCTGAAGTGACAAGTAATTTAAAAAGCTAAGGGTTGGTTTATATACTCCTTTTGGATTGAAACAGTGAGGGTAATAATGGAGTTCAAAAATCAGCAGTGTGGTGACTGGCTCACACTCTGAGTTTTGCTGTATTTCTCGTGTAGAAGTGTTTGCTGCGTATTTTGCTGTTGCTGCGTATTTTGCTGTTTTTGCACTGCAGTGTGCTGTGTTAGACGCTAGTGCAGCTTGTGTTTGCAGATAACTGACTGAAACCAAAGAATGAACTTTAAGAAGATGTGGAATGGATGTGTGAATGTTTTTGCCCTTTTTGAATTCAGTTAATTTTGACCTGACATTTAAATGCACTAATTAAACCTCTGATTAAAAGTTTTGTAGAACTGTTTTGTTTGAGCGATATGTAACTGCTTTACTTGCCTGTGTTATTTTATTTTTAGACTTCTAATAAGTAAGTATTGGCCAACTGTTGTCTTTAACAGTGAAGTTTAATGCTGTTAAGTGCTTTTCTGAGCAATTTTTTTCCACACTTGAAAATTGCTGGACTCCTTTGTGATTATTACATTTCCTTTTGAATCAGAAACCAAGAGTCAGCCTGTTCCTTAAGGCTTTTTGAATCCATGCAGCTCAAGTCCCTCTTAAATGTGCAACCCATTTCAGACAGTCAGACACATCTCACCCCAGACAGGGGAAGATTGGGCCATTGATTAACCTCAGAGCTTCTGTGGGGTAGCTGTCCACCCTTATCAGTAGTGCTGCGCCTCCTGCCCTGCCTGCCTCAGCATCCCTGCTGCCCTACCTTTCTCTCACTGGCATGCTGGAGTGGTAGTCAGTGGTTTAGAAAAATTCCACATTACTCAAAATTTTCTTTTTTATCAGAACAGTAAATATTGTATTCTTTCTTTCTGTTCCTGAAGGCAGTAACTAAATACCCCCCACAAAAATAAGAGCAGATGATACGCTTAAACCTGACTTACTGGTATTCAGTGGTGTTAAGCCAGCAAAAAGGCCTTGCTGATGAGACACTGAGCATGTTGTGGGTTAGATGAGAAACTGACATTGAATAAGAAAATAAGAAGTTCAGACCCATATTGTCTCTGTACAGTCACCTCATGGGTCTCTACTGTTTCTGAGATGGTTCTTAGGAGGCCCAAGTGGCGTTCCTGAAATGAAAAAGCAGAAACATTTTTCTCCGGAGATGGGAAAGAAGAAATTATCTTAGAGGTGTGAGGAATGCTGTTGATTTTCTGGGGAGAGACTCACCTCATCATTCACTAGAGACAGAAGACACTAATTTGCTTGAGAGACACTGGTATAGGATTCAGACCACATTAAAAATGATGTGATTATGCACTGATTTTATTTTTTGCAACCCACAAATAATATATATACGTTCAGTTGAAGAACCGAATAAAATACATATAATTTGGGGGTGACATTTATTAAAAAGTTTAGAAATATATAAAGAAAATTTTTAAAATGATGGCCGTGGTTTTTTTTAAACATTTCTTCTGTTTCAGTATCTTTCGTTCAAAAAACATACCAAAATAGTTTAAGAATATAGTTAGTCAATAGTTTAAGAATTTAAGGGGCTGCATAATAAGGCAAGATATATTTAGCAGTCAGGAATACAGTTTTTCAGTTTTTACATCATATTGGTGCTTTTCTTCTTCCTTGAATTAAATTGAACTGAATAAAAACAAAAAATCATTTGTTCCTTTCAGCCCAAGAACTTTCTAAACCACTTGGATTCCATTTGTGGACAATTTGCTTCCTTATTCTTACTGTAAAGATTTGGTTCTCTAATTTTCAAAGTTTAACAGTTAACACTTGTGACATTCATGCTCCCAGTAATTTTATTATTGAAGTGGAAATTTTATTCTTTAATTACAGTTTAATGGAAAACAGACAAAGTACTTTCAACACTGTTTTTAGATGAGTATGGGAGGGGTTCAAGTACTCCTTATAGAAGGTATTTTTCTTCCTGAATGACATCTAAAGAGCCGCACAGTTCCTCATGTAAAACTAAAGATTCGTGAAAAAGCTTTTGAGAATGTTTTTTTAAATTGCCATCCAGTTTGAAGTAAGTGATCCAGAGGATAAATTTCACAAGGATATATTTACTGCCAATTTGTTCTTATATGAACATAAATATTGTAAATAGTTATATGTTTAAGCAAGAATTCTGTTTAGACTTTGTGGTTAGTGAGCCTGTTCATCATTAAAAATGCCAGTGGTAGAGCATGTGACATAGAATTGGCCTTTTCATATCACAGAAACTAAAATAAATTATATTTACAGAGTAATCCAGCTAAATGTTGAAAGTAAGGGGAAAGCTTTGAGTGTATTAATTGGGATTTCTCTGGGGTCTATGAATATTACATGAATTTATATCTAGATCCACCAGTGAATTGCAGTTGCATTTAGGCTGCAGAATAGCTGCTGCAAGTTTGGGAAAAATACTCCTTGTAATGTTAATTGCCCTGAAATACTAATTGCAGTAAGGCAAATGAAATATCTGGGGTACCTGCAGCTGAGAGCATCTTTCTTATTCTGATAGCTTCCAATCTTTCTTCTAAAGTACCCGGAGGGGAAAAGCTATTTAACATCTTCGGTAACAAGTGTCTATCCCCTATGTTTATTCAAGGATTGTCCTAGCCCATTTGGTTTCCTTCCTTTATTTATTTATGTGCTACCACTTTGTGTTACACAGAGGAGGTAAGCCCTCTGGACTTGTCACTTAGATCTGTACTGGTAAAGTGCACACTACCAGAGTGCATTCTTGGACTGTGAAACTTGGTTGTTTATGTTCCTAAACTGTTAGGACAGTCTGCCAAGGTTTTGGACAGCATCAACCAGTGTTCTCCTGAAAAAATCCTGGGCATGAGTAGGGAGAAGGAAAGCTGAAAGACATTCTCTTTGACAGTTGCGTATTTTGAAGGGTAAGGGAGTATGGGAGTATGGACACAGCTTGTTCCATGCCAGCTGGTCTCAGTGCCAGGAGACAGTCCTGACATGTTTAATTTACTGTTATAGGCACAGTCTTTGTCTCATACACTGCCACAAACAGAAACTGTGCGTATCTGGGCACCTTTCCATGCTGAGAGTGTATGTATGAGGAGTTATATATCACTTGTCTTTTAGATTGCTTCCAGGTTTCCCCTTGCTGCTGGGTACTGTTGAAAGAGGAGCTCTTATAGCTGAGATTAGGCCACTAGGTGATTCTGGGAAATGCTTCCATGGGCCCTGCTTTCACATAATTGTCTAGACAGGTTGTTTTTGGAATGTAGCTCACCCTCCTGAATGCAAGGTTCTGTTAGTATTTTGGTATTGCTATGGAGCAATAATATAGTTATTAAGTTTGTGTTTTAAGACACATGAATAACAATGATGTTAAAAGGTGATAAAAACGTCATGAAAATTGTGAGTGAACTAAAAGCCCCGTGGAAAAAGAACAGGGCAATGCTTGCCTGGCCTATACTTAAGAGATCCAAACTTTTGGCATACAATTTTTGCTGTCTGCCAAGAAATATCACCCAGTTTGATTATTCAGGGTTATTGGCATCAGTGATGGTCACTGTAACTGGCTTTGCAGTTTGGAAAGAATATTCCAAAGCTGTCACTGTAGATATGTGTTGGTGGACTTGTCAGATTACATTAAAAGATGATATGGAGAATATGGAGAGGAAAAAAAGATTTTAATCAAGAGAGTATCGGTGTCACACTTCTAGCTTGTGTTGGCCAAATAAATGAGACTTAGCTTTGCAATGGCAGAAAATGATTATTTTACGAGTTTAACTCTTCAGATGCAGAATGTCTGAGAAGAGCTGCCATACTCTTCCAAAACACAGCAGCCATTGTTAACCTGGTCAGAAGTTACCAAAATGTGCATTATAATTTAAGTGGCTGCTTGGTGACTTTTTACATGGAAGCATAATTGATGGTGTCAGTTTTAATAAATAATTCAGTAGTTCATTCTCTTTGATTGCATAGCAGAATTTGTGGATAATAGAGGTCTGAGGACTAAGTGTGACTGATGAGAATGGATGACATATTGCTATCAATCTTGTCACTTTTTACCACATGAAAAAATTGAATTTGAATTATTGACTATCTCACAGCATATTTGTCCTTTCACTGTGTGCAGACCAAAAAAATGCTCAGAAGGCAATTAATACACTTTGTATGCCTGAATTAACCAACACTAGTTCCATAGCTCCACTGTTGACTTTGCTGATATTTTTTGTTATTGTGATTATTTATATGCTAAATGAATAAGAAAGCAGTAAAAGGAGAATGTGAAATGCATTTGTTTAATTCTTTATTTCATTTAGATGAGTTTTCTTGTAGTTTTGCTTGAAAAAAATAATGCGTATTTACTGTTCTAAAGTCAAACTGCATTTCATGTAGTGAAAAAGAACTTGTAATATGATGAAAGCTTTATAGTAAATGACATGGGCAATAAATTAAGATGTTATGATAGCATTTGTTTTTCTGTGTGTCTGTGCTCCTTGTCATAAGGATAACTGTCTTTGACTAAAGTTGTCTAATTCTTCGTAACGACAATTTTTTTCCTCTTCCCTCTTTCTTACCTCCATTGTAGTTCAGTGTTCATCAGTTTGGAGTCTCTTCTCTCTATTCACCTTCAGCTGCTCTTGATTCTTAGACATATGCTTGTGTATAGTGATGCCAGAAACCAAAATATTAGTGGATGTTTCTTTATTTGTGTGTGTGCAGGAGTATGAGATCATTTCTGCCCACTGTATTTCTTATGGCTTTGGGTTTTATGTGTGCATGTAAGGGAGACGCGAGGTCACGGCCTGAATTAGTGATTGAGCACCTGGTGAAGGGCTGTGGCTGGCCTAAGGAACACCTGTACCCCTCCCTCCATGTGACCAGGAGGGGTGGACCCAGGGTGGGACTACCCTGGGCTCATTTAAGAGCCAGCCACCAAGGAGAAAGGATCTCTCTTGTGGGATCTGGCTGTTCCTCATCTCAGTGGGAGATGACTATTGCGTAAGTCAAAGTCTCTTGTTTACAATCATTAAACCATTTAATACACTACCTGGGATCACTAGAAGTCTGTCTGAAGAAATCTTGCTTCTGCGATTGCGCCACAGTGTACCCCCCCCGCCCCC
>WBMW01001482.1:987214-1011089 GCA_013396635.1 Penelope pileata | reverse complement strand
CCCACTGGAGAGTTGTGATTAGTTTGTGGTTTTTTTTTTTTTTCCTGATATATCATTCTTGCTTTCAGGGCTCACTGAGCCCTGAGGGTGCTTGAAGCGCTGTAGGTATTATTTCTGCACTATCAGCCTTTCTCCTAGCCTGAAACAGATCAATCAATGATAATATCACGTAATTGCAAGTAGAACAAACAAATTAGTTTTCTCCTTTGAGAGAGAACGTATTATTAGAACTTTGGAAGCTAATTTGATTAAGGAGTCCCGTAGAAGCTCATCATCCTTTTTAGGAAGTTTCCCATAAAAACAAAAAAGAAGCTCTTCCTGAAGATGTAGAGTGGAAAGCTTAGCTTCTTCCATGTTCCAGAAGAAGTGATTTTCTCTCCCCCTCTCCTTTCATTTTGTCACACACACAAAGATCATGACTCTTCATTCTATGTAAACTCCATTCATCCCCAAAGTTCTCCATCTCAGAATAAATCCCAGCTCTTCCCTATGCCACTTAGCTGTGCTGTCTCTCTTTAACTCAGTGGATTGTGCTAGCAGTGCTCCAGAGTTTACAATTCTGCACCTAAGGTCCTAAGCCTAACTCCTTAAATCTTACTTCCAAACATCAATGTGCAATGAGTACTAAGTTGAAACCATGCCATGGGGAGGGCACAGTGCAGTGCTAACTTCATCCCTCATGCCTGTCACACATTCTCAGTTGAACTGAAACACATATAAGACGCATTGCGTTCAGTATCCTTGGTGAATAAAACACAGTGATTACAAATAGTAATTTCTCAACCTACCTGATGTTGTCTCAAGAGAAAACAAAACCCAAAAAACCAAAAATAGTAGATGAAGGAAGAGTGTTCAATGAAAAACGGATAGATGAGTATTTTCTTGTCAAAACAAGATGGTGCTATGGTTAGTGTGTAAGGAAATCATGTAAATTTTCAAAGATTGCAATGTGAAAATATTGTATGCAAAAACATCCTGCTACATTCAATGCATATGAAGGAATGTTTCCAAAGACAAAATAGCAGAACTGAAAAGAAGTCTCGTCTTAAAAAATTTCTTAAAAAAGGTTACTAGTCAAATGGACTCTATTATAAAAGCTAGTTAAGTAGTAGCAAATCTGATTGAAATCTGATTGCAAAAGCATCAAAACTATTTACTGATGGTGAGTTTATTAAGCAATGTTTGGAAAGCATGGCAGACATAATTTGTCTTGATAAAACCCCTGATTTTTCTATGGACTATGGCCAGATGAATTGAAGAAATACGAAAATCTATCCAAAAGAAGTTTGGAGAGTAATCAAGTATGATTCTGTGATGTCAGAGGTGGATGTTGGTGGTATGGCAGTAGAGGTTAAACCTTCCCACCAACATTCTGTTGCATTTTGTTGCTATCAGGGCAGCAGAGGGACAGTCTGACACAATGGCATCTGACATGGAAGTGCAGATGAATCAAAGGTGTGGAATTTAATTCCTCCATGCAGAAAAATGGCACCTATTGGCATTCACTGATGCTTGCTGAATGTTTCTGGAGATCAAACAGTGGATGTGAGCACAGTGAGGCGGTGGTGGTGCATTTCAGCAGTAGCGGCAGAGGGTCACCTCTGTTGATGCAGGTTTTTAAGAGCACAGCATACAGGCTGTTGTTCACTGCTGGCAAAAATGCATAGCTAATGACAGTGACAATGTTGCAGAATAGTTTTGTAGCAGAGAATTTGCTCAATCAAATAGTGTTATTATGCTCTTTGTACCTGTTGCTGTTTCCGTGAAAATAAATAGGAGGCATTACTTCTGGAGCAACCTACATACGTAGATCTTGTAGTCCAAGTGGTTTGATGGTTTGCTTACCTCCTCTGACTGTGAGGGATGCAAAATACTACAGCACATTACAAAATTTCTACCAAAGATAAAGCTTGCTTGAAATTGGGATTAGGTTTTGAATTATATTAACGAGAAATGTGTGGTGGTGTACTTCATTTTTGATGAGGTACGGAATGGGATGGCATTTTAGTAGACAATTGGAGATCCATCAAAATAATTCAAAATATTGGCACAGACAAATGGAGAGTATTGTTGAGTTGCTTGCTCTGTGATGAAACCTTTTCCCCTGAAATCAAATGCGAAGCATATGCTGGTTGCATCAGCGGATAGGAAACTGTGTTCTGCTTAAAACAAACTTGTCTGCATTTGTTCAAATTTGTTTAGAGTCATGATTTTCTGTCCATATCCTCTTCAGATTGAGAATGCGTAAAATCACAAATACCCTGAATAAATGTAGTCATAGTACATTTAAAATAAATTCATTTCTAACATGATTATCTGAAGGCTATTCTTCAGGTGTAGACCTCAATACTGGGTTATTTTACCTGATGTATTGTTTCACTCACAAACCAGCATTTGTATTATTTGCAGACATCTTAGCATAATATTGGGTTTCTAGAAGCAGCTAAATAGGAAATAAGATTATGTTTTTGTATGTCAGTCATACATACTCTGTACTGTTTCCTGTAAGGATAATGGAATAGTACTCTGTGGCTTAAACTGGCTTAGCTTCTGAACTCCATTTTAAACCTTCATAGCAGTAAGCTTGTACTCTGTAATATGTGCTCATTTCTGTAATGCTAAGCTTACATTTATTAAAACTCCAGCTTCCAGTAAATATTCCTGTTTGTGAAGCTCTCATCTCTAACTTTCCCTTCTTGCCTTTCTGGAGAGTAGAAATATTTATTGATTTATGTTGGTTTTGTTTACATTTCAATTTGATTTTCAGTGGTAAAAGATTATGCAATCACAATGTTGTTTCCGAAGTTTTTAGAGAGGAAGTTGAGTGGCTAATTTCAACCAATTTGACAGGAAGTAGGAGTCTCAAAATGCTAAATTCCTACAAAGAGCCTACACACCATATGGTCCAGAGCCCACATGTAATTCTTGCAGCTATTGCTTTCGTGTGCCAGTGGCCAGGGGGCAACATGTTCTCTCTCTTCAAGTATTCAACAAATTGTCCTGAAAACTAGAAAGCTGATTTCTTCCAACAGCTTCTCTAGTGAAATAATAAGCTCAGGGGCAACACAAAGAATCTATACATACCTCTCAACTTTCTTCGTAGAGGCAGAAGTTCCTGTTTAGGGATGTGTTTAATATTAAAAGGGAGCTGGTGTTTGGAAGTACTTCCATCTGTGTTCACCACAGTGAGGGATCTGTTGTTTTGGAGAGAGGCAGAACATAAGCTTTCCCTGGTACCTTCTTTCTTGCTCTGTCTGCCTCGAATTGCCAAATGTTGGGTGCTGTGAGGAAACAGTGAGCTGACTGGCATTCTTTAAGTGTTATGGAGTTTCTTCTTTGCATTTCATCCTTCAGAGATATGACAGTGCAGTTCTTATTGAAGCAATAATTTTAAGAGAATGTGTGTTTCTGTGGGGGGGCTGTAGATTCCAGGTTGGCTTATGGTAAGGCAGTTGAGTGTCCTTGATGTGCGTTTTCCTGTGGTGAGATTTGTGAATCCTTTGGCCAGCAAAGATGGGAAGATGTTAATTACTACAGAATTATGAGCACTCTGAAAAACAGTTCTCTAACTACTGCAATTTTGATAGCATCTTTTAGGATCTGCAGCTAAATGTCGTGGCTTTTGGCATAATCTCTTCAATGAGATAAAAGTGCTCTCCATCACACTTTTTATGCTTTTCAGAAAGCTTCACTGAAGCAATAGAGTATTCTCCCAATACTTAAGCATATGTGCAAAACTGCATTTGTTGCTGATTCAGCTGTCAGATGTGTGGGATGAATATTCAACTTCCAAAGCACATAGTTGTTTCTCTTTAACGTAGACCACATTTAATGGTGGAGCAGAGAATCCCAAAACTGTTGTTATGTTGTATTGGTTGGTGCATTCTAGAGAAGGAAGAGACAGTAAGATGCTTACTTATTATTAAGGACCTTGAATTTTCAGAATATGCTTCCTTGTTAGTCTATTTCGAGTCTATTGTCGTTTTACAACAATGAACTACTGGTGTCAAATTAAAGAAGTCTTTGATGCTTTTTCTTTTGGTCTGTGTAGAGGTGTGAATTTTTAATGTCTTGCTCAGATGATGTGATTTTGGGGAAAGTGTTGTTGTAAAATCTGACTTACACACTTAGTTTGCCTACTTATCCCTGTTAGTCCCGTTGGCTGCTCCTTTCTTCCCAGTACTAACCTGCTCCGATCACTTGCCAAGTTTCAACCAAAGCTGATTTGGGGAAAGTAGTTTCAGGTATATTAAAGTCATATGAGGTTGCTGAAAATAAGAAAACTGGTAAGGTGACGTCTTTCATATTGAGGGAATGTTAATGTGCAAACACAACCTGTCTTAGACATGAGGGAATCCACATGGGAACTCAGCCCTGAGACACACCCAGAAGGAACTGTTACTCACTGTCACTGTTTTTTTTGTTTTCTATTTTTACCAGCTGACTTTCAATTTGTTCTATTGTGAGGAAGGGGGAAGAAATGAGGAAAAGAGGATGCTGTGTAAAAGCATGAGTAAAAACCTCCATTTCACTTTTTTCCTTTAAAATTGTAGCAAATTTTGAAAACGTTGCTGTTCTTTAAAGACCTGATACTGGCTAAATCTGCCTTTTCTTAACAGTGGTATGATCTGTAATTGGAAATACCTATTGCATCTCAATTCTTGAACTAGAATTAATCCAGCAGTTAAGTGGAATTATGGTTTGCTTCTTTTCTGTTTCTAAATGGGGGGGGGAAAAAGGCCACTGCAATTAAAGTGCAACTAAATTTTAAGAGACAAATATGAGGTGAGGGAGAAAACTTCTGAAAGGAAAATACTTCTAGGAAAGGAGTTTGATTCAGTCACTCTTTTATGCCAGATACCATTACTGAATCCTTACAGTTGCTACTCATGTTTCATTGCCCACATGTATTTTGCTCTTATTCCCACCACACTGTGTATGTACACTGTGTATCATTAGGAAGTAACTCAATGCATGCTTCTGTCCTCCGTAATGTTTCACGCATTTTGCGGAGGAGCAGTGCTGGGTCAGGTATTACAAAGCCTGCATTTTTTGAGGAGCTGATTAGCATTAGAGCTAATGGCAAGTTGTACTGCTGATAGTGCCGAAATCCAAAAGCTTTGTAAACAGATAGGAGACTGCTTCTTAATGTAATGTAAACACAAGAGAAGCAGCTCCCTTCAAAAACAAATGATTTCAGCATTAGATGTATTAGTGAAAAGGTAGCATAGTGGCAGTTTCTGCTGACATCAGAGTAGGTCAAGTATTATGCAAGTCTTTTGAAGATGTGTTTTTTTGTGTGAGTGCGTCTCAAAATCAGACATAGCTTCTGTAAATGAATTGAAAACTTTCTTATTTAGCAACAAACTTGCATTGATCAGAATGGTGCATTGTATTGTTAACCTACACTCTGTTGCTCTAAAGTTTTTTCCCTCCCCCAAAAAAACCTAAAATAAATGAAGGTATCTTGTATTAAATAGCTGAATTTTAGAAGGAATTACCACACCAGTGTTCAAGACTGAAAGTTTATAATGCTTTTTATCCTTTTTATTCTTATCTATTTTAAGTAGTTTCAGTGCTCTGTGAAGACAAAGGCACTGGTGTACATGCCACTGATAATAGACAGTGTGACTGTATCATGTATGCTTCCTTAATAATGTCTGACATTATCAGATTGATTAACTCAGCAGGGGGCCTTAATCAGATTTAACTACTGTTGGCAGCTGTACACTAGCAGAATAGTAATACATCAGGGAATAATATTGAACTTCTTTTATAAGCTGTATTAAACATGGAACTAAAAAATGTACCATAAAGATGATCGTTATTTCTAGAACTAATGCAATGGAAAGTGAAACATGTACATTGTTCACCCAGTAATAATCTCAAGTCTCTTTTGGATCATGTTTTCCCAAATTTTCTGTGGTCAGCAGTTCCAAGTACCAATCTTCTTTAGTGAAGAGAGTGTGTTTTAAATAGCTATTAAATCATTTGGGACTGAATGACTTTGACAAACAAAAAGAAAATAATGAAAACATTTTGTAGCTGCAGGTTTAACCATGTATTTATGTGATAAAGTAACAATAGTAGGGTTTTATGCTTTGTCCTTTTTAAGACAAATGACATATTATGACACATCATTTTAGGTTAATTTGATACCGAATATTTGTGCTATTAATAAATAAAATGCAGGCCACAAAGATGTTGATGTAGCATTCATTCATAGATTAATAGGTCAGGAGGGATAATTGCGATGATCAGGTGTGACCTTCTGCCTACTGCATGACATTAAGACTCCTCTGAGCTCATTCCTGTTTGAACTAAAGCGTGTCTTAGTGAAAAGATTGAGTTTGGGTTGAAAAAATTTAATGAAGGGAAAAACCATGATCCGTGGCTGTTTGGCCCAGCAATCGGTTATCCTTTCAGAAAAATTGCAGTCTAGATTTGTTTAACTTCAAGATTCTACATAACTTGATATCTTTCTACAATAGCTAAAATGCAGTAGAACTCTACTATAGTTCTTCTATAGTTTTGTCAGTGTATAGTTAAATTATTGTTATTTTAAGTGTAGTTAACAGATGATTCTGCTATTGGTACTGATATTTTGTGTTTCTGCATTAACTTTCTCTTTGAAATCAAGATAATTAAAGTTCCTGGAGTCATCTTGTTTTAAAATAAGCTTTTTAGATTTTAATTATTAACACTTTAGATTTTAATTAATCACACAAGGTGCTTGTGATCAGCTTATTTTCATGACGTCTTTATGAGTCTTCCTTCACAAGTCAGGCTTTCTCTTTGTTCTGAAAGCACAGCCTTCACTTCTGCATCTACCACGTAAGGATTTGTTTCTCAGTATTCCAAGTCATGCTGTTTTCTTGCACTTATAAAGAAATTCATGTTGCTTTACATAGGCAATTCAGTTTGTCCATTTCCTCCATCTCTGTCAAGGCTATAATTGTTACTAGTGATGATTTAGTTGACTTCAGATCATAAATATGTGTTGAATGGTAAAGGAGCAAGACGCAATCTTGCAGATTGCTATAAGACTGTTCAAGTTCTCCTTTTCCAACTGAGCAAAAAACCCTGCTGTATTATTTTTTGCCTTCATTGTATCACAAGAGGACAGGAAGAGTATGGCTGCCACTTTTCTTTCCTCTCCAGGTTTTGAGTCCTAGATGGTTAAAGCCCTGTAACTGATGCTCTAGACAGAGCTGCACGTAAAGAATAATTTCCTCAGAATATTTTATCAAATTTTGTGAAAAAAGTACTTGTAAATAGTCTTTGCATTACTAATAATTGAAGTGTAAATTAGTAACTTGAGGAGCTTTTAGTGTTCTGCTTTTCACTGTCTCTCAGATTCCAGGTAATAGCAGCCACGTGATAAAACGTGATAGAGAGGGACTAGGGCAATAAGGCTTGCACGAATTTGGAGAGGTTCAAGTACACTTGCACTATCATTGCTGACAGACGCTCTGTTTTGGGCAATGTTAGCTTTGTGTGCTTCACCGTACGTAGCAGGGGCATTTCATTTATACAGTGTAAACAAGCAAAGTGAAATTGCTTTGAATATCTCTGTAATTACCCAGGAAAACACTATCAGAGAGCTATAAAATAAATGAACGTTGATCAATATTGTGGACGTGAAAGAGAATCAATGTTGAAGTACACTCGGACAAATCAAACTAGCATTTGAGCAATTAAAAAATATTAGGATTTCCATAAGATGCAGTAAGAACAATCAAAAGCACTAATAATTCTCCGCTATGTCTGCATCCTTGAGGGGGGAGGGAGGTGGGAAGGAAAGCAAGTTGATGACTGTGTCAGGTACAAAGAGGAAATGCTTCTGAGAACAAGTGAATGTTTAAGCAGAACGTTGCTAACGCTGCAAGAGATTCTGGCATCTGGCAGTCATGTAATTTATGGCAATGTGTATTTAACTAGCAGTTGCTCAGGAAGGCAACAGATTATAAGAGCCTACATAAAATGTTTTCTCTTTCTTGTTCTTTTTGTTTTCCTTTCACACTTGTCCTTGTTTACCAGCTGTGGGGCTGCCTTGCAGATCATGAAGGTGTTTTGAAACTGCTGTTGGATGACATCCTTTTACGGATCACTTTCTTTGCATGTGACAGAAAAATACAGTTCTACGGCACTGTTATGATAGATAAAATTGTTACCAGTCTGATATGCTGGAAGCCCTGTAGGGTGCGCTTATTTGTATTTAGTGTGAACTGGGGAAGTTATGTTATTTATAGGTCTCATTCATTGTTTCATGTCTTAATTTTGTTTTACTTAAGGCTGAATGAAATTGTTTTGTGGGTCTGACTGAGTCCTCAGATAATAAAATAGTGCAAAGAGTAGCAGCAATTGGAACAACCCTTTTATAGATATACTTCATGCAGTGTTGTGTGATCGCTACACCTAAATCAGTGTTTCCAGCTTTTATAGCTGCTATTCTGTCTTCTTCAGGATAGACTTGAATAACCATGAGCATTCAGGGTCTCCTTACTAGTAGCTGTATGTTATTTTTAGCAGGTCAAATTTATTTAATTTATCTCAGGAAGCTATTGTGAAGAGGTTCAGGTAATCCAGTGTGGCATAACATGGAGTTGGTTCCCACCAGTAAGGCAGAGAAAAGAAAACAACGGATCCTCTGGAAGGACCTGAAAGGTTTGCTCAGTGCTGTGTAACATGATGCATGGGATGTAAAGATCAATCCGGCGTGTTTTCTGCTTGCTGGTAGGTATTTTGCACCATGTGCCAATGAATATCTGTACAACTAAGAGATTTTAGCGAAATGCTCGGTTAAAGACTTCCCTTCCTTACTGCTTAGATTTTGCAAAGGATTTTTGCATTTATCAGTCTCTGAATACAAAGTATCTCAGAAATTCAGAGCCCCTCTTGCCTCTAGCAGCTGGGAGGAACAGGATGTCCAAAGTATTTTGTAGGCTGTGAGTCTGAATGCTAGGATTAGATTCCTTGCTTCTTTGCAGCCTGCCCGCTGTTGCTTTAAAAGCGGATTTTTAAAGTCTTTCACACAGTTCCCCAGGGTTATCTGGGTTATCCTGAGTTATCTTTCTTTCCAATGAGTCGTTGCTACTACTCATGATAAGCTTTTTTTTTTTTTTTTTTGGTTCCCCCTCTCCACTGGTAGAGTGAGATTCACATGCTTATTGCTAGCTTGTTTTTGGCATATGATTGAAGAAAAGAATTGCTAAGGAAAAAAAAAAAGTTAATTTTCATCCTACTCCTGTGTGCAGCCAGATAGAATTTTCTTTAGACTTGGGAATACAGCCTTGCTGGTTTACAGTTGATTATTAAGTTCATAATTGGAAAATTACATTTTCACCCTAGAAAGAGAGGAAGCTATTTTTGCTGCAAAATGTAATTATTTTTCATAAAAACAATTCTTGAGTTAGATGACAAAGTGGTTATAAACCATTTTCCACTTGTTACTACTATTCAGAAGAGTGAGTTTTTACAGCCCTATTGCAAAGGACCATCAAATTTTGTTCTAGGCAGTTGAGTTGAATTCAAAGATAGGGCAAATAAATCCTGGAAATATAATCTCAAATAAAAGATCATACACTTTCTAGTAGGATGGAGGGCTCAATTTACTCAGTATCTTAAAAATAGCAGAACTTTATATCTGATGACAAAGCTTGTCATTGTCTGAGAAAGCAACAGTAGTGTCATGTGTAAGATCCATGGAAAAAATAACTGAATATGAAAGGACAAAGAATGAGAGCAAACAGCTCTCATCAATAGACGTGTTATAGTGAACTCAGCATGCTGGTGGATGTGTAGAACAGATCATAGTTCCTCTAAAGAAAGTGGCATTTTCAGTCCAATATTGGAGTGGATACAATAAGAAATACATTGAAAATCTACTTTTTATGGGAGTAGTGCTGCATCAAAAGAAAAATGTTTCCTTTTGATATTAATTATACCTCTTATAAAATAACTAGAAATAATTTCTAATAATCTGAGTTGGATTATTACAGCAGAATTATTAATTTTAATATTATTGCAGAAATACTTCCAGAATCCACGTTAAATCTGTGAAACAATGGAACAATCATTACTGCATTAAACATTGTTCCTCAGCTTTGGGCACTAAAAGGAAAGAGGAAAAAAAATCTATTGTTTGGGAGAGAGAGTGAGTTACTTTAGCAGACTTGAAGCTAAAGTGCTTATTTTTGTCAGGAATAAAGAAGCTGTTAATTGTGTTGTAGAATACTATTGGAAATCCATTAATGGAGTGGAAAGTGGAATCAATTATGCATCTGTTCACATGTTTACTGATCCTTGGGAAAAATGTCACCACAGATTAGAAAGGTTCTGTCTTTGGATGTAAAGATTCTGCATTCTTCAAACTTTATTAAGAAGGAAAAAAGAAAGGGAGAGAATGACTTGCAATGTCAGTCAAAGCACACTATATCCATTAACTTTGCAAGAAGGACATTGGAATTACGTTATTATCATAAAAAGTGCTAAATTGTTCTTCTTAGGAAAGTATATCATGAATTCAATGGCATTTTACCTCAACTAAATAATTGATTTCTCCCTTCAATGGAGAAAGCTGACTTTTAAGTGGAGGCATACTGATCTGATCTCATCATTGTACCTAATTGTGTGTTTGATAAACAGCCAGTGGGAGAACTGTGTAGCTGACAAGGCAGCTGGAAATGCCCAGGGAGAGAGCTAGATATTGAGGACTTCTGGTTAGGCAGTCTTAGTAACAGCCTTGGGTTATCTAAGAGTTCTCAAGGAACTAAAAATTGTGTCCCTCCAGGATGGAATTCCTGTCCCCCCCATCAAATGATGGGGCTAGACAAGGATTCAGAGAGACAGACGTGTAGGGGGCTGATGAACACATTGGTATTGGTTGCTCCAAATTTACACCAGTAAAACTGCTTTAAGAGAATGAAAGGTGCAGTAGGAAATGGAATCTGTCGTAGTATGTCTAATATGTGTGTCACTTGTTTGTGTATCATTTTCTTGTTCAAATCTCAACTGGCTTCTCTGCAGCTCCATGAAGCTGACGATGAGACTTACAGAATTCTAGATCGGGATCTTATTTTAATCAATGTTTATCTTAAATGAACGCGTTATATTGTGGACAATTCTGAATAGCTTGCTATTTTGCAATTACTTAATTTTTGAAACTACTACATAGCTCGATTTTTAGATGCTGCTATTTTAAATACTGAATAAAATAAATACAAATTTATTCATCTGAATTTTTTTTTGTGCAGTGGAAGATTAATAAAAACAAAGTAAGATTTCTAGATGCAGCTCAAATTAGCTTAAACAGTGTTTTAAATAGTCGGAGCTTCAAAAAAGTATTTTAGTCAAATTCAAGTACTTTTTTCAAGTAAGCATTGTAAGCATCTCAATTGTATTGCTTGTATTGTTTAAGGCTTCAAACGTTAAGAATCTCTTATTAATCACATTCTCGCCTTTTTTTTTTTACACAAACAGTTGTTCTTTGTACACAAATCTTGTAAATAAGCATCTTAACAATGAGGAAAGCGTTTTCAATAAAGGTTTCTCTCTACTTAATGCTTTTCCACAGAACTGTTCTTGTCTAGCTTTTTCTCTAGTACGCTATTGTGGCAATCCTGAGTTGTTATTCTGCTGAACACCGAGGTCTGCCTGGGCCTTTCTGTGTCAGCATCCAAATTTTCCTAACACATTAATTAAGATGGCAAGTTGCAGCCCCTGCTGCATTTTGCCTCTATGTTCAGATAAAAACTGCAAGACAGTGTCAGGACAAATTCTTGTGATGGATACTGTTACTAAGCTTTGGGTAAGAGTGAAGTTGCTTTCACTTAGTTTTTAAACTTTGATCCTGTTTGGATGGAATTTCAAGTTTCGTCCTTAGGGAGGATCAACAGAAGCAAATATTGATTGCTCAGCTGGCCTAGTCAGGGCATTCAACTACAAAAAGATTTTGGAAGAAACGGGAGACAGAAAATGTATGGACAAAAGACAGAAACAGATAGGGTTGTTTTCTTTGCAGATGTGTGCTTGTAATTGCATGACAAATGATGGCAAGAACTGTCAGGAGAGAAGAGATGGGGAAAGAAGATGCAGTGTGTGTAAACTGGGATCCAGTTTCTCTGAACCTTAAAATTATTCGATTACGAGATCGCCATTTCCCTGCAGGTGTTTTGCTAAGTGAGTGTTGCAGTACTTTGTTTAGGTCTGTGCCTATCCTCTTAAAATGCAGAAAGAATGATTTCTAGAGGGCTACGTGTGGTGCCCAAAATGCCCATTTGCTTTTGTGTGCATGAGATGCAAGAGGGGAGCTGTAAGTGCAGTGTCCACAAGGACAAAGTGTTGGGGAAGCGTGATTAGGCTGCTGCAGTGTCTGAGCCTGCATGCAAGGTCTTCTTGTCTGGAAGGATTTTCAGACAGAGCCCATGGCTCTAGGAAATGTCCAAGAGGACAAATCAACATCGTAGGCCAGAGCACACACTCCTTGTCTGTTGGGGACCATCTGCAAGCAAATAAACTTTGTGAGGATGAAGGGAGCTGTGCTATCGGTACTTTCTTCAGTGTGTCCCTGGCACATTTCACTCTGTTTGCCAATGGCCACAACAGCAGAGGAATGTTGAACCACAGCTGGATCCCCAAGGTAGCACTCAGCTTCCAGCAAAAGCATGTGCAGCTCTGCTTTTGAGCAGCTTTTCTTTGGCTGTGGTTGAACCAGTGGTTCACGTTGTTCCTCCAAGTTGCTCACTTCAAGAAGCTTGATTATCTCTCATCTCTATTCCAGATGAAAAGAGTCTGCCTTACCCACCAGCTCGTACAAGATTTTACCTAATTTTCATCATGTCAGAATGTCTTTAGAATATCAAAATTACCATAGGCATTATGGTTGGCAATGAAGGCAGTGAAGTAATCTGTTTGTTTAGTAATGTAGCAGTGCCTTCAGATGGAAGAATTTTCTTCTTACTTCATTAACCTCTTTTCTTACATATACTAAGTACCCTAAAATCCATTATTTCAGAAATGAAATGTGAAGTTTGATCTTTATGCAAGTTATAATACCGGTGATTCAGTGGGATTTCAAGACAGCAAAACAGTAATGGTGTTCTACTTAATGCAATAAACATGCTGTGTTAAAAAGCTATGTTCTTGCAATCAATAATTGGGGATATTCTATTGAGTGTGCCGTTATTTTTCTCGCTTCTCATTAAGCTTAGAATTAGGTAGGGTTTAAACATCCTTGTAAAGCAGTGTTCTGATTTTATGAATTCATCTTGAATTAACTGTATTGCAAAAATGAAGCAAAGTGTAGGGAACAAATGTAGATATTAAAATCACAGTGCCAGATTTGTAAAGGATTGTTCAGGCTCTAGGTACAGTTACATGATGTCAGTTATATGATACACTTAATTTCAAAATGTAAAGTAGAAATCACATGTTCTGTGTTATAGTTCTTAATGCCTTATCTCAACCTATACAGTGCTTTAATTGATTGAGAATAGACTGCCTGAACAAATACGGGCTAGCAAAAATGAATCTAGGCACATAGGTGGATTTTTTTATTCTCCAACAAAAACCATATTCATTCCATGTACCATATGTTAGAATTTTACCATTGTGAGTGTACATATTTATCTTTAAAACTGTAATTAATACATAGTATTGTACACTTTTGTTGTTGCATTTTCAGGCTGGCTTGCACATCAACTGTTTACCTTGCTTCAGGCTGAGTTTAAAAAGCGTGATTAGTTTTTCTATTTCTTTTTCTCTCTCTCTCTTTTTTTTTTTTTTTACTGTGATTGGAACATATATATGATATTTTTATGTCTGTATTGTGGATTTATCCTGCTTTGCTAAGCAGGAAAATAACATAAAGAAGAAACATCCTATTTTTGAAAATGGTTTCTGTAAATTCTCTCTAATGACTTTGTTTAAAAAAAAAAAAAAAAAAAAAAAACACCCAAAAANAAAAAAAAAAAAAAAAAAAGTAGCCTGAGAATTTTAAAAGGCTTTGGCAGTGTGTAAATATAGTAGATGAGTAGATGCATAGAGTAAACAACCAATTGTGGTTAACTGGGCCAATAAAACCATTTTTCTGAACTCTAACTAAGCTTGTGTTTACCTGGCCTTTTGTAAATAAAGGATTTACCTTCCTTTGTAAATAAAATCTGAAAAATGAAAACAAATATTGTAAACAAATAATAAACTTTTAAACATTGGTTAGTTTCAGTCTGCATGAATGTTCCCCCCAAAGTACTTTGTCCTGTGAGAGGAAATGGGAATCATGTCTTTCACAGAGGGAGTTTATGGGTCCTGGGCAAACGCTTGGCTCTAAACTATAACCCGTTCTCCTGGATTGTACTTTCCCTTTGTCCTGGTAATCGTGATTCTGTGGACTTGCCTAATGCCTGGAAGAAGCCCATTAACAGCCTCTGGGCATGGAAAAGGGGAAGCATCTTCTGCAGGTGGTGGTTTTCCCTCTTAGTGGAGCAGGTGCAGCAACGGTTGGTATGTAGTCAGTTAGGCATTTTCTCCTTCCATACCTGATTTGTGCTATTCTCTCTTCCTGAACCTGTTGCTGTCACAAGACCAGGCTGAAATGCAGAAGCAGGCAGTGTAAGTGAAGGCTGGCACACAGAGCAGCATAGAGCAGAGGAGCCTCCAGTGGTGGTACCCAGCCTACGGGCAGTGCTGGCATACTGTAGTTGTCAGCTCTCCCTCTCCTTCCCCGTGAAACTATCTGCCTCTTTGATGTGGCTATTTAGATAAGTATCTCTTCTGAATTTGTTGCAATCTTTTGGTTTATCACCATGGCTTTGCACCTCTCAAGATGATTAAGCAGCCCTTTCTAACTTCACAAGCAAAGCTGGAGCTGGATTGGATTGTAAATGTAAAAGAGATGGGTAACCTGATAAAACATGTATTGCTTCAGTTTCTGTATGATACTGTTTATTGTCTCAGCCTGCTAGCTTTTTGCTTAACTAATCCACTAAGATATATATATATATATTTTTAATGCCGATCACAATGTCAGACAATACACTGAATTTTAACTCTGATTCGAATCACTCAAGTGACAAATGAAATGGCTGCACATGAAGTGCTGTATGTTTGCGCCATTTCTCATTGTAGGCAACTTCATTGTAACTATTTCTTATACAGTGATGTATGTATGCAGTAAGGGTGTCTTACATACATGTGGATTTGTATTTATTCTTCAACCCCAACAATGAGTTTATTTTAAAAACAAACAAACAAAAAACTAGGCTTTTTCCTTCAAGCCTTCAAGTATGCTTTACAAATTCTACACTGAAGGTTTATTGATTTTTTTTTCCCATTTTTTAGTCCAGACATTTATTTTTCCTCCTATTAATTTAATTTAATTTATTATTAATTTAACGCAAGCAACATGCATGATTTAGCCTGTTTTGTCTGGCTGCAAATTCTGTCTGCTCTCTTAGAGGAAGAAAACTTTAAATTGACTTCAAAGCTGCTCCAGCCACCCTGTGTTCCCTGTTGTGGAAAAGTGCCTGTAGCACTTTTGACCTCTGATTTTAGCTATCTGGTGCAAAAATAAGCTGTTGGGTGGTGAAGAAGAGAGGGTAGGGAGTTGTCATTTGTTGTAGGTCAGAATAGTTTCCAGACATTTTTTGGGCCAGAGAGATGTAGTAAAAAAGAAGGTATAGTCCCAGCTATTGTGCAGCTGCACTGACCAAGTTTCTATGGCATTGAAGGTGTTAATTGGAGTAGGGAACCAAGAACTGCAAATTCCTTTTCTGTGGTCCATCCTGTTGATAATTGCATTCATGGAAATGTGTGCATGTGTACACGTGTATCTCAGCAGCTGTTGTATTTATTACACATACATAACAAATACATTAGTTAGAGTGAATATATTGGTTACCTCTAGCTGTTAATTATGATCTGTTACAAAACTTGCTTTGCTAATTCATCTCTGTGTTAATCTGCTCTCTGTTGCAAATTTCAGGCTAATTTTGTTTGGCCTTGTATTACATAATTGTATTTGTAGCTTTGTTAAACAGTTTAATTTCTTACCATTTTCCAAGTGTTTGTTCACTTACATTCTCTGGACAATCATTATTGAAGATGCTGCTTGTACAGATAGTGCCTTTTGGCAAACAAAAACACAAGTGCTGTAATTTAAAGGTGATGTATTTTTGCTGGACCCTTGACCAGTCATTCAACCCTGTTTGTCATGAATTTGTTGGGGGTAACAAAGTAAGGGTGGTGCTGGTGAAAGAGAATTTTAAAGATCTAGTGCTTCCTAAGTATCTGGTGTGCAAGCTCAAGTGATTTAAGGGCAGGGATTTACAGAGTAAGTAGTTTCAAAATAAGACAGCTAGGAAGTAATTGATTTTCTGTTCTTTCCTTTTTATCTGTGCTTATGTGGATATAACTTCAGAATAGAGGTTGTGGATGCTTATAAATTAAAGTACTTCCTACTAAATTTGCATTTAAAGTGCTCTAATATTAATCTACTATTCCATTTGTGATAAGAAAGCAAATATATCCTAACTCGCCTGACAGAATGATAGGTATCAACCTGGAGTGGGCATCCTCTTATTTCTGACAATAAACCTGCTGTAATTTCCCTGCTTTTCTCAGATAATTCTTCACTTCAAGTCTATATTTCTATAAATCCATGCACCAGGACCTCAAGGTGTACATGTTTTTTACTGGGCTGCCTTCTCTGCATACTCCTCAGGCACCTCTGATGGGGCTTTCTCTGCAGCACAGCCTGGAAAAGGATCCCTTAGGCCCCTGCAGTTTCACACATTTTTCCTGACCCACACTTGGAGTGATGACAGTGGCTTCCTGCTGCCTCCTGGCACTGACCAATGGGTTGTGTCAGTCTTTAGAGCAGTGGCTTAAGGTGTTGCCATACCCACATGCTTCTGGTCTCTCTACTGGCATTTGCTACATGGGAGAGGACAGAATAAAAATGATTTTTCCACTGTAATGCCATGATGTAAAATGTGAAAATCAGTGTGTAAATATTGCCCTGCTTTATTGTGGTGTTGATAACCAAGGAGAGGCAGTAGACAGAGAGCTATGGAGGAGTTTGTCTCAAGCTATTTCTGCTAAATATATGTAATCTCATTTGTTAACACTTGTACAGCTAGACCTTCACTAGGAATTTACCACTGATGCTCTATTAGATGTGGACACTTACTTGAAGACACTCATTGATACAGAGTGACATATCTCATTTTCTGATATGCAGCCATTGCATACCATTAGTCATTCCACACTAGGTAAAATCCCAATCTTGTAGAAAAATAAATGTAAGTTAAGAAGTGTATGTGCTTTTGCTGGAATACTGGCTGTTTTTCTGAGAACAGAAAAACGTGTTTGAGTAAAGAGAATATCCATATCCATCAGAGATGACAGAACTGTTCTGGTTTGCATTAAATGTACCAGAAGTTTAGTAACCAAAATAGGGGGAAAAAAGGGCTAGATGGATTGCATGGTTCCAATCATTTCATTTAATCTGAAAATTTTGCTGTCACATTGTGGCACTGATTTATGCTCAGGCACATTTTCCCAACTTCACTAATCTTGGTTGGCTACATCTTAGTGCTATTCGTCTATAATGATGGGCAAGGAAACAAATTTGGAAAAGTGCTAACAGAAAGCTAGTGTGATTCAGGCAGTCTTACCCACTTTATGGACAACTAGCTTTCTTGTTTTGCTCCTGCTGGAGGAATGTATCATTTCTGTACTATGTTCAGTTCTTGTTTCCATGCTACACTTGATAGGTTGCCTGCAGTGAATGCTAGCAGATCATCAGGAGGCATTAAAAGTTCTTACATTTTTTTTTAAACCTAATTCACAATTAATTGTTTTGATACATAAGATATGATGGTAATTTATTTTTTTTTATGATGATACATAAGATTTTTTTCATTGAGAGAGTGGTGAGGTGCTGGAATAGGCTGCCGAGAGAGGCTGTGGATGCCCTGTCCCTGGAGATGTTCAA
Source organism: Penelope pileata (assembly GCA_013396635.1). NCBI lineage: Eukaryota > Metazoa > Chordata > Aves > Galliformes > Cracidae > Penelope > Penelope pileata. The sequence continues at coordinate 993,094 of WBMW01001482.1, read as the reverse complement.
GGCCAGATTGGATGGGGCCCTGGGCAACCTGATCTAGTACTTGATCTAGCGATTTGCGGCCCTGTCTGTGGCAGAGTGATTGGAACTTGATGATCCTTGAGGTCCCTTCCAACCCAGGCCATTTGATGATTCTACGATAAGATGGTAATATTTTTTGTTTTTCTCTAAAGATATGTATGCTTGTGCACATGTAAGTACATGTAACCTTAAGGAGAGAAAAGATTGTCATGAAGAACAGCGAGAAATACATTAGTATTTCCTAACCTAGTTTCCAGAAAGGTGGTTTTGTATTGGAATAGCGAATAATGCTTGTTATGTCAAATTAAAGGTAGTATTTGTAAAATAAGTTCAGAAGGTAATATTGAACTTCCTAACTATTCCCTCCCAATACTGGCAAGATAGGATACAGAGAAGTGATTAATGCTTCACCTGCAGTCTGTTCTGCTTTACTGTCATATAATTGTCAAGCATGTTGCTCTTGATCATCTTTACTGCAATGGCACATTAGGGTGTACTGAATTAACCAATTGAGCAATTTATATTTATGTAAAGAATGAAACAGCACGTATAAAATATAATCAAGTGATGTTGTGTGCTGCTTCTCTGCTTTCTCAGCAATTAGGCACCATCAGTGCTTTTAGTGCAAAGTGAATAGATAATACGCTTTTTAAAATATTTTTTGCAAAAACTATCATTTTGCAAAATATTTTTTTTTGCAAAACAATTTGCCTACTCTCTGCTGTGTACACAATATTAGCCATATATATTCTTTCTGTGTGTCAATCTCTAGATTAAAAACTGTACTTCATGTTTTTTGTAGTCATCAGACAGAGAAATAAACCTTTGCTTTACAATGTATTTTGAAAAGTTTTCTAAGTTTCAATTTGTGTTGGGTAATAGCTTGCATGAAAAAACTTTCACAAAAGTGCTACTCATTCTAACATGTCAAGATCAGAGATTATGACCCAAGAGAAGCGAAATTATTTGTTTCTATTAATATTCGGGTTTTTTATGCCATTTGAAATGGATTTCATAATCAGAAGTATGGTCAGAACTGAAAAGCTTGCTATCCTATCGTCCAGAATTAAATTAATATCAAGACACAGGCTATCATACTAACTTGTGAAATAACAACAAGAACTATTTTATTTCATTTTTATATTGGTGTAAGAATAATAAAACTGAAGAAAATGATGAAAGGATCATTTAGTTTCTGTTCTGTTTTGTGCACCAAGAAAATTTGCATCCCTTTAACACTTCTTGTGATGTTATGTGCAATGATTTGCATTGCTATCAATAACTCTCTCCCACTTAAGATTTCTGTTTAATTTCTTTGACATTGATGAAAAATTATACTTGACTATTAGGATTATTTAAGAGGATTCAAAACTTTGGACGTACCAACTGTTAAAATATATTTTTAACTGTTATTTTAAACTTTGTGTTTCTAGCTTTGTAGATGCTCAAGTGAATATGTGCTGCTGTTTGTGAATTAAGGTCAGATTTTGAAGTTCTCTTAATGTATTCTGGAGAGGTATGGAGCAGTTTCCATCATGTAAGGAACAACTGAATAAGATTCTTCAGTGTAGAACAAGGACTACCAAAGATCCTATGTGATAGGATTGTGTAAAATCACCGGTTTCAGTAGGAGGTGGATGTTCTCCACAGTTTCAGAAAAACAAATTAATGACCATCAAATGAAATTAGCAGCTGACTCATTTAAGAAGGGTGTCACAAAATTCCCCTTTGAAGCTATGAAAGTCCTTTCTGATAGTTGCTGTGGATGCTGACACTTCTGATGGAATCAAGGAGAGATTGGAGAAATGCACAGAAGAGAAATTCTTGCTACATCCAGGGTGCATGCAGAACCTACTTCTGTCTCAGCTACACAAGGTCCCTCAGCAAGATCCTGACCTTGGATGACTGCTTTATGCTTCTGTGTTGAGAGTATATTCAAGCTTTCTGCTATGTTCATGTTAACACTAGTGGAAGTTCTGTGGATTAATAAGGGAAAAAAAGGCCACTGCTAGCTGTAGCAGTCTCTATGAGAGCCGTGTTCCATTTTCAAATGCATTTGATGTATTACTTCTGGCTACAAAATACAAACTTTGGTGGACAAAATCAGACCCATAGTTCTGCATTACCAGGCATATCAGCTCTGTTTTGATTCACGTTTTGGGGGCAGATCTTTTATGAATTTGGCTTATGAGGTTCCTGATATGGCAAACCTCTATCCTGTTGTTTTGCACAGCAGCATGTAGTCTGTCATTTAATGTGGAAAAAAATGTTATTCTAGGAGATATAGTTAAAATAGAAGTTGTAGAAAGCATATGCTTGAGACCTAGTCCTTGTCTTTTGTTGGCATGAGTTGGGAGTAGAGCAAAGTCTTGACAGTCCTCAGGAAGTATCCTAGTTAAATACAAATGACACAGGTGCAAAAACTGACCAGAAGGCATTACGTGTGTATGAATACAGGCACATGTTTAGACTGTCTCGTACAGCACTTAATGTTGGAAGTTTCTTGCCATATTTTTGGAGGCTTACAAGCTCCTTTCTCAACTGCCTGCAAGCAGTTGCTGCAGCTGAAGTGGTATTGCATCATCAAATCACTGGAGCGATCCAGTGTTGTTCAGAGCTCTTCAAGGCTGTGTATAAATGGGCCTTCTGCGGTTACTGACAGTGCCAACTTCTAGGCATGTGTTTGAAAAAGGGAAATCTTTTTCTTTTCACTGTTTTTGAGGAATAAACTCAGGTTGGCTGCCAAAAGAAAGAATAATCAATGAGGAAGTTACCACAGAAAATTGGCAAAGGAAAGGGCAAGAAAAACACAGAAAATAGCTGATACCTTAAGCTTATTTTGAGCATTTGAATTTCTTTTCCAATTACTGTGATTCATTACCATTAAAATTTGAAATCTGTAAATGTGGCATCTTGGATTATTGGAACAAAGCATAGCTCACAAAATCTCAAAAAGCCTGGTAGAAATATTAATGTCAGGTTGATAGCAGTAATAAAATTTAACATTACACTCACCAGAATTAAAGTCTGCTGTCATGAAATAGCACACTGCGTTGAAGTATTTCACTGCAGTGAAGCCTGCATGAGCTACTGATAGGGTGCCACGAACATTTTCCCTCAGATACAAAAAATACTTGTTGTAGAAGTTCCACTCCAACTCTTCAGTTCCAACAAATGATATTATTTGATGCATTCTAGGAAGACCGACTTCTTTTTGGTGATAAATCATTCCAAGTTATTTCACAGTGTTATCATTCATGAAGCGTATCCCATGATTTTATACGAATTCATTGTTTGGCTTCACTTTTGTGGTATCTTGCCTGGTTTCTAGTATCTGTTTTTTCTTGTTCTAACTAAGTACAGAATTTGGCTAGGTTTACAGAATCTGTTGCAAAAACAAAAAGTAGATGATTTTGCAATTTTTGAAAGTTAAATTCTTCTTTTGCTGTGGTGCTTTCTTTTTTTCTTTTTTTTGCCTTCATTTTCTCCCCTACCCCCACCTTCTCAAAGCAAAAGCTTTACTGAAGTTAGAACAAGCACCAGGAATCAGAAGAGAGGAACATTTTCTTAGACTATGGAATTTGCATCTTTCCACCTCCTTTCACGTTCTTATTTACATTACATTAATTTACATTAGATTTACATTACATTATTTACATTAGATTACATTAACGGTAGAACATCACCTTCTACATTTACAATAGGTCTTTATCTCTTTCTCCTTTTATCTCATGTTGCTTTTTAAGGTGACATTTCTTTTTCATATAAGATAGCCTTCCACTGACTACTTTATTTAGGAGGAATTTTGTATTTAAAGAATGCCAACAGTCTACAACCAAATACAGTTTTAACAATGTATCTTCCCAATTTGATATTTTGCTTATGTGATGTTTTCACAGTAAGGGGAAAAATATTTAGATGGATGGAGATGGTTTGGTTTTGGCAGAGAAAAGACCACCAAACGTATGCGTAGTTTGAATGAAGAGAAGGGCTTGCTATCTGTAGTGAAATTTACCGTATCAGGTTTTGATTCTCAGAACAAGCAAATGAAGGAGTTCAGTAATACCATGGGAATAATTATAGACTAGCCTTGGTAACAGCATTATAATTTTTTTTTTAATCAAATTTAAAAGAAGTAAAAGAAATCAGTGTTGAGTACCAGTAAGTGACTATAAGCTGAGTCTCTCTGACTCCATTGCGAGTTGCTTCAGCCCGGCCCTTTCTTGGCCCTTTCCAGCCAAGCTGCCTGGGCTCATGCCTCCCTTGCACTGCAGAAGGCCTCCTTCGCTTATTCCCTTACTTTCCTTCTTTTCTTATCATCATGGTCTTCCTTTGTCAGCCCTATTTCTGAGCTGTCTTTGCATGGCAGAAGCATGTCTGCTTAATGCAATGAAAGCTGGGAGCTGAAACAAGTACTTCCGAAACTGGAAATTTAAGAATGTAGTACTGGACCAAAAAAAGTGGTGTTTTATTTTCCCACACTTAGTCTGTATTCTGTTTGTGGGTACCTGGATTACTCAGTTTTCAGTTTACTGGCATGTATAACTAGCATGTGTTTATTGCAAGGTGTATGTCACCTTCTTAGTAAAGCAGAACTCTTCTTTCCAAGGAAATTCCAAACCTTTCTTTCTTTGGTTCGTCTCTTAAAAGTTTGCTCAGTGTCATCATTTTTATATGTGGTAACATACTTTCTATTTCTGTTGCCAAAATCTCTCTCTGAAGTGGATATTGCTCTAAATCAGTGCTTTCAGGAGGACTTACAGTCTTTACTGAACTAGCAACCTTTCTGTATGAGAAAAGTGACTGCTTGTCTTTGAGAGTTTTAGGTACTCTACTAAGCTCTGCTGGCAGATGGCTTGTCAAGTGGACAAAAAGAATAGGAAAACGAGGAAGAAAAAAAGTACAGGGCTATTTTTTTTTTTTTATTGCAGTGATGTCTGTTCTACAGAATGGAGAATGAATGCAAGTCATTTGTCTTCAGTGAATAAATGGTCTTAAAAATGATTTTGTTTAAAGTAGGAATATATTTGTGGGAAAGAGAGAATTAGACTGGATGAATCTATTCTAACAAGCCCCAAATTATTTGATGAGACTTGAATTTAGCTGACACATGGAAATTGTAGTAAAGAACATATAGAACATATTTATGTGATCTCTAATCTAGAGCTACTTTTATGCTATAATTAATTCATATTTGTTCATTATGACAAGCAGAAAGATTGCTGCATTAGATACAGTTGCGTTTTTTCAGCACATTGGTGCAAGAAAAGCTTTATTGGTCCTGCTATTATTTCACATTTTTCATAGAAGAGAATAGAGATTAAGTACTATATTAAAAGGTACACATAGCTGAAAAGGACTATAATTATGTGTAATTTCATAAGAAAATATTTTTACAAATCCTGTATTTCATATTTTATGTTCATCCTAATTAGTTCAATAGAGGAATATTAAATACTAATTTTGCCATGCCTGCCAAGATACCTGAAGGGTTATTTTAAAAGATATTATTAATGGGACTGGATACAATGTGTGTGGTTCCTTAATGATAATTAATTCACTCAAGAGACATTCCTAATAAGCAGATGTGAGACTAGAATTTGAGACTGAAACATTCTGTTTGGTTGTGAAGTTTGTCTGTTTTCTAGTACAAGTTTGCTTGGTAGATAAGCAATTCCAATCAAACTGTTTTGTGTACCTATCAAAAAGTGTTTTATTAGTATGCATGGAACTGTAGGTGAAATTTTATCATGAAAAATTGCACATATACTTCATAAATATTCCCAACATTAAAGCTAATGTTGCTAGGCCTGCTGGTATGATCACAGTTCATTTACTTTGATTGCACTTTTTTTTTTTTTT
>WBMW01001482.1:923853-987180 GCA_013396635.1 Penelope pileata | reverse complement strand
TTTTTTTGCTTTGCACCCAACAATTTCACTGTTTCACTGTTACAGCAGCTAGGTAATACTGATTTCTCACTGCAACAGTACTTAAAAGCTTTTGTGAAAATTAAATGAGTTTTTATACATAGCTGCCAATTTCATTTAGACTATTTCTAGATGTCTACTGGAATAATAGGTGATAACTTTAATTTCACTGAAAATATTAATTTGTTTTTTTTTTTTTTAAGTTCAGCACTTTGATTTAAAAAAAAAAAGAAAGAAAGAAAGAAGTCTGGAGAATATTGCATTGAATATTACTATTTTTTTTTCCTATCAGGATATTGTGGGCTTGTTTTATTTTATTTTTTTAAGAAATATAATTTTAAACTGGTGAGATTTTCTTATAGACACTGTTCTTTTTGTCTTTGGTTGAAATATAAATTCATAGTGTCTGTTCTAACTGCCTCATTATCTTACACAATTTCAATAACAATAATAATTCTCTCTTTTGTACTTAGAATTTAACTATAAAGAAAAATGTAGGTATACAAATCATGTGCTTGTGAAAATAATAATTTAGTCTCAAAAATAGGCCTAATAAATTACAATAGTATTAGTTATGTATTCACTGAAAAATATTTACAGTAATTTTTAGTGACTTTACAAAAGAGGAAAGAAAGCTCAGACATACTTGCTGCCCCAAATTGTAATGTTGAAAAATCTCTGAATCATTCTTTAGATAGCTGCCAGCTTCTCCTACTTAAAACAAAGCAGGAAATTATCTGTGTTGTTTGTTGTAGCATTGTTGAATCAGCTAAATACATCCAAGTCTTAGTCTGAAATAAGGTCTCATACTCAAGTTGTCTTTTGAGAATCTCAGCTGTCATGTGCTCACTGCTTATGCCCTGGTATGCTATTACCTCTCCTAGTTCTGATATTTGAACAGAGATGATTAATCCACATTGTATGCTTTGACTACGAGATAAATAAGTTTCTTGATTAAAATTTTTTAATGCTTTAATTGAGAACAAAACCAGATTTTTGAGGCAAGCAAAATCTGCCCTGGTGAGGAAGATAAAATCTTGCAGTGCTAATTTCTGAGCTGCCAGCATACCAGCTTCTGTTCCATCATGATAGCTGTTTGCCAGTAGGCAGTATCAAATATCTTGAAGTACTTTCTGGGTTGCTTTGATACTGCAGTTTAAGTAGTTTTGGAAAACCAGCAATTTTTCTGGTGCTTTTCCCATTTCTGAATGTCTTTCCGGTGTATTTTTTGTAATTAAAAGTTAAATAGGGTTTTATTTTGTATATTTTTTCAGAATGTTAGGAAAGCTGTAGCCCGAGGGATAATTTTCTATTATAATTTAAAACTAATGAGGTATTTTTTGTCTGACTTGATCTGAAAGTTTGTTCGAGACTCTATCCAGTGAGAATGTTTTCACTTGCTGTCCCGTTTTCTTTCTGTTTTCTTAGCTGTGTTTGCGAAGAATATGCTTTGTTTTGGTAGAAAATAGATACCTTGGTAGCTAGTGTCAGGTCCACTGAGGGCTTTGAAAGTAAAAACACTTGGCCAAATATTTGGGAGATGAAAACCAGTAGCATCTAATGGAAGATACATAGTTCTGGATTATTAGATAAACAGAGGGTCTTGGAAAAATGTTCGTATTCAGGACTCAAAATTCACTCTTAAATAAGGTAAATTAAGAGACTCATAGAATAGTAGGGTTTGGAAAGCACCTCTGGAGATCATGTAGTCAATTTCCCTGCTCAGATCAGGGTGATCTGTAGCAGGTTGCCCAGAACTGTGTCCAGTTAGACCAATATCTCTGAGGATGAAAACTTCACAAGCTCTCTGTGCAGTCTGTTCCAGTGTTCGACCGTCTTCATAGTAAGAGAAGTGTTTTCTTCCATTGAGATAGAATTCCCTGTATTTCAGTATTTGCCTGTCCTGTCACTGGCCTCCACTACAAGCCTGTCTCTTCTTCATTCACCCAATCAAGTATTTACACACACTAAGACACCTCTGAACCTTTCTTTCTCTCCTTCCTTCTTCTCTCTTTCTTTTTCTCTTTCTTATTCTCGTGCTGACCGATTCTGCATCCTTGAGTCTTGGTAGCCTATCACCGGTGTACCCCATGTCTCTCTTGTACTGGGGAGCCTGAGAAATGTTCATCCTAATGCAGCCCAGGATGCTTTCGCCCTTATATTCCAGAAGGGCACAATCAATTTGTTGTCCACCAGGATGCCCTCATCAGCAATGCTGTTTTCCAGCTGGTTAACCCCCACCCTGTACTGATGCCTGTGATTATTCCTCCCCACATGCAGGACTTTGCATTTCCGTTGGCAGAGCCTCATGATATTCCTGTCAGCCCATTATACCAGCCTGACCATGTCCCTCTGAATGGCAGCATACCCATCTTGTTTATCAATCACTCTTCCCAGTTTTGTATCATATGAAAACTTGCTGAGAGTGCACTGTTATCACTGTCTCATTAGTGAAGGTGCTAAATTGTATTAACCCCAGTATTATCCCTGGGGGTACTCCATTAGTGCATTGGCCTCCAGTTGATCTTTTGTGGCACTGATCACAAACCCAGCAATTCAGACAGATTTCAGTCTACCTCACTGTCTAGTTACCTATTCCATATTTTGTCAACTTGTCTATGAGAATATTTGGGGAAATAGTATTGAAAGCCTTAATAAAGTCAGGACACGTGCTGACCATTGCTCTCTCTTCATCCACTAAGCTAAGCTATCTCATTGCAGAAGGCCATCATGATGTCAGGCATCATTTCTCTGTAATGAGTCTGTGTTGACTACTCATCCTCTTGCTCTTCATGTATCTGGACATGTTTTTCGGGATTAGTTATTCCATCACCTTCCCAGAAATCAAGGTGAGACTGACTTGCTCGTAATTCCTCATATCTTCCTTCCTGCCCCTGTTAAGGACGGAAGTTGTTTGCTTTCTTCCAGTCATGAGAAACCTCTCACAGTCACCACAACTTTTTGAAGACAGTTCTGAGACTAGGCTTTGAACAATATCAGCCAGCTTCCTCAGAATTCATGGATTATATGTGTCCAGTTTAAGAGTTTCTTGACCTGGTTATCTTCCGCTGAGAGCAGTCTTCATTGCTCCAGACTTTCCCTTGGTTACAGAGGCCTTGGATACTTGAAGTCTGGCTTTACCTTTTTTACCAAGACAATGTATTCTTTGTGAACAGGGCTCATGCCCATTCAGCATCAGTCCCGCATTTTCCCATGTCTTGCTTTTACTACTCACCTGGAAGCCCTTGCTGCCCTTCGTGTTCCTTTGCCAAGATCAGCTCTGTGTTGCTTTGGCTTTCCTAACCCCATCCCTGCAAGCTCAGATAGTGCACATGTATTTCTCTTGGGTCACCTGACCCTTCTTCTATGTCTTCTACACTTTCACTTGTGCTTGACATTTGTCAGGAGCTTCTTGTTTATGTCTTTGCAGGCCTCCTGCTGCCTTTACTTGTGTAAATTGCATTAGTTCAGGCGGGAGGTAACAAATGGAAGGATCATTGCAATCATTTCCTCAAGCAAAGATGTAAGTTTGAGTGGGGATTATAGTGGAAAAAGAAAGTTAAGTTTGAAAGAAGGAAGAATTTGGAAATATTGCTGCAGGCAGTGTAGTGGAATATATTAAGAAAATCTTATTATGAAAAAGATTTCAAAATAATTCAGTACATGTGCAGTAGTAGTTTACTGTACATAGATAACCTACTAGAAGGTTGTGGGGTGTTATACACAAGATGTTAAAGTGTTTTAAAATATTTCCTGTAATTCAGAATGTGCGTGTCAAATTCTTAAGCGAAATTAGCTTATCTGTATTTAAGTTGAAAAGGCTTCCTAATAAAAGCAACCAGTGTTCAGGTGGGTGAATGAGTAAGATTAATGAGCTCATCCTTAGATAAGCGCAAACTGTCACCTAACCAAATACAGTATAACTGCTCACGATGCAAAAGAAAATGGGAATATTTGAATGATTAGCGATGATTGCCAGCGATGGTTGAAATACACGTGGTTTTTTGTTTGTTTGTTTGTTTGTTTTTAAAGTAGTAGGACATGTTTTCCAGGAAATGAGAAAGGAACTTGGAATTATTATAGTCAATCTGACTTTCTTTTTTAATTGAAATCTATTCTGTTACATCTGTAACAGAATCTTCTGCATGCTGTAGAATTAACATTATTTACTTTACCATAGTACTTGGTAAATGTAATCATGGAGCAGCACCCCAGACAACAATACTTAGGAATTTTGTAAGTGAATGATGAAGGGAAGTAATATTGACCAGTTGGAGATAAGAGCTGATAAAAACGAGAAGCGGCCAAGTGGAAATAGGACATGAAGAGAAGACAAATGGTTTGTATTTAATAAATAGAAGAGCAGGTGTCAGTGGGAGGAACTTATAAAGAGGGTTACATGGTGTTTCAAAGAGCTTAGGAAACTGATCCTTGCAGGTGCACTCTGAGCAGATGTGAATGTGGTTAAAACTGTATTTGTTAAAGAAATGAGAAAGGGAAAAGCCAGAGAAATAGGAGATGCAATAAAGAAATGTTATGTGATTAGATCCCAGATGGGAATTTCCTTGGTGGTAAAATGTAAATTACAGGTCAGTAACAAAGAAAGCATTTATAAATGATTCCAATATAGAGACCTAGAAAGAGAACCAAATAAAAAACACTTCCTTTACTATCAGCTTGTCTAATAGCAGGTTGAGGATTATGCTTGGAGAGATGAAGGAAGAAGGGTAGGTGTGGTGGCTAGATACTAGCTATAAGATGTTTAGAGAGATGGGGTGTGTTTTAATTTAGTCAAGAGAATGCAGGCTATCTAAAGGAACGGCAGACATCCCAGCAGTCTTTGAGAAGTGATAGTTGAGTTTTGTGGTGTTGGCTTTATCAAGAGATAATGTGCAAGTAATTAACAGAATTAATTGGAAGAAGACTTAAAGGATTCATCTTCCCTGCTCATCTTCCTTTCATCGCTCCCTCTTTAAGGGAAGCTTCAGTTCTTAAGTGCAGGTGGAGAAGTTCCTCCTAAGGCGACACTTGAACAATTGATTAGAGAAGAGGAAATCAGGAGATGTCACAGTTTGTGTCATGTGTCACCTACAGTATTGGACTGTGAACTCGTTTTGCATCAGTTCAGAAGACCAAACTGGAGAAAGAGATGTAAGCATTAATATTTCAACAGCCAATCGATCTTTTTTGACACTGGTGGAGGCTAGATGTAATGAAAGGCAGAATGCAGATTTATACTGTAAGAGGGGCAGGAAGATTCCTTGCTCATAGGAATCTCATCATTTGTAAGCCTGATATTGTGGAGGAGAGTATTCTGAGAGTCAAGAGGATGTGGGAAGGTAAGCTTCTTTCTATGGTTCTTAACGAAAAATAAATGACATTTGTTTTGTAAGAGAAACAAAGATTAGAAGATGGAGAAAGATATGGAGTGGGGGTGAATGTGGAAGAAAGGAGGAGAGTATAAAAGGGTAGATACACGATTCCTACTCATCTGTATATCTTTCTCATCCCTGTTATCACAGCAACCTTGCCTTTTACCATAAATTGATCTGAGAAAATGGTGAGATACTAGGAAGGTATATGTATATTTGTCCATGTGTATAAAACAAATAAGAACACTGAAGAAGAAAGAGATTGTACTTGGTATTATATTTTACATTAAGAGAACAGGACCACGAAGTATTTCATTAGTAATTGTCAGTAAAATCAGCAGCTAGAAGAAATGTGTTTCTTTTTAATGGATTTCTTTGGCTTTCTCCTCTTCCCTTCCTCAGCTACGATAAAAAGTGATGCATAGGGAGAATGTTATCACATGTATCAGTGAAGCATATATTACGGTGCTGCTCATGCTTTGCAGCCTGAGGGTTGAACGTACTCTTACAAAAAGGTTAAGAGATCACAAAGTTTATTTTGACATATTTTCATTACTATGTTTTGTCTTCATTTTTTACACAAAATATAAAAGAAATGCAAGTGACACTGGGGACCCCAGCAAGGACAGTTATCCTGGTAGTGCAGAGTAAAGATTGCTGAAACCCAGAAGCAGGCAGAATACTGTCCGCTGTGGAAGGAAAGCGTCTCTGTTTGTACCCACAGCTCTCTGATGATCTAAGATAGAATAATTTATTGTATATCCTGACTGGGAGATGGGGTGCAATGCTTTTTGGTTCCTAGATTCTCCACTGGCCTCCAGCTAGGCTGGCTGTGCAGGTGAAGTACGAACGAGCTCGTTTTCGGGAAGCACGTGCTGTGACTGAGCTGCGGTTTCAGAGAGCTGTTGCCACACAGGAGCAGAGTAGCTGGGCTTGTGTCCTCACAGTGGTGTAGCCAGCAGAGCCTGCTGAGCAGCTGCCTGTGGGACAAGGCAGCAGTTGCTCAGAGGGGTCAGCTCAGATCCACTGAATTGTGCATGACATCAGAAGTCTTTCATGAAAGTAATTCTGCTTTAGATAGTGAATTTATACTGCCTCCAGCTGCAATTGATGTTAAAGTATGAGAAATACTGAAGTATGTTTGAAACTTGACGTTTCTCCCTAAACATTTAGTGATAGCAATTGATTTTGAATAATGAAGTTAGCATTGTTTGGGCTTGCTTAAGATAAACTATGCAGAAGTTGTGACAGAGGGTACTAAGCTTAACAATGTCGACAAACAAAATTTACAATGTTCTGAGTCATCAGATTCTCAGCTGATGGTATCACTGCCTCATGCGCCAGGAAAACATAGCATTGTTTAGGAGTTTGTTGTTCTAACAATCCAAGACATAGCTGCTATTTTTATACTGATTCAAAACTTCGTAGTTTGTTGTGAACAACAAAAGCTTAACTGAAATGTTCTGAATTTTCTTTCTCCTAAATTGCCTGTGTAAGGATTTGTTGTATCTACATCATGTGTGAGAATTTGGATGCTGGTGTATTGGTATACAGGATACGCTAGTATATATTCTTTTAGAGAAAACAGTTGAAGTATTTTACATTAAGAAACAAAGAAATACCCATCAGCATGGTCTTTTTCAGATGGATGTATTTTCAGGAAGGAAAGAAACAAAATGATGGTGCATTTATCAAGTTTTGGCTTGAGAGCTGATTAGCAATTAGATTATTATTTTCCTTCAGTGCTACAATACAAAAGTTGCCATCATGAACAGTCCTTAAGACTAAAGGACAGCTCTATCTATTAATGAATTGCTAAGGATCTGGAACATTTTATAAAGAGTTAAAATTGTCTTAATCATCCACTGTTTCTTTTGAGATTGTGTTGTATGCGTGCTTACTGTGTCACAGAGCTCTGTAAGTGACGGAATCTGTGTAAGCAGGTAATATAGTGAGGGAATTCCTCAGGTTATTAGCTGCTACCCAGCTTTATTGACACATCCTAAAACCACTCTCTGTAATGTAACAATGTAATAGACTTCTAGGATTTTCTTAATTACTCTTGAAATTTTTGTGAAACTAAGAACATGCTTTGGAATTCTTCTGTTATATGTGGATTAAGCTCTTGATATGGTCAATAAATCCAAACTAAGTGTTTGAATCATTATGTGAATTTAACTTCACAGAATTAAAATTGAGTGTTTTGCTCTGTTCAAAATCCAGTGCAGGATAACATCAGATGTAGGATTTTGAGGTGTTTCTTTTTTCGTAGTTCTCCCTGGGAATAACTTGAACAGTTTATAGTGGAAGAAATGCTATAGAAAACATAGTGGAAAGGGAGAGCAAGTAGAGGGTGAATGAAAGCATGCTACTTGAACTGAGCCAACTCCCAGCTTTTATGATCAGGCCCTGTCTTAATTGTTGGACATCATTAAATGGAACTCTTAGGCATATTTCCCTATGGAATTAATGTATACAATTTAAATTCAAGGCATACAGTAAGCTCCTCTACCACTGCTGCTTCACAACTGTCTGGATAAGGTTGTCCCACCACTTTTTGTGTAATAAATACTAACCAAAGATTTCTTTTTCCTTATTCAGAATTTTAGTGCTCCTCACTGGACAAGATAATTATAATAGGGACATTAAGAAAAAAAAGAATATTTTGAGGATAGTTAGATGTGAAATTATCTTTTCATTTGGGGAATATTAGAGGTTTTTAGAAATATTTTAGAGCATGACATCACCCAGAGGTCTTCTTCCTTGGCTGTCTAAAGGACTAAATTCTAAAATTCTAAAGGACTGTCACTTCGTGCCACCAGCTGCTGCACGGGAAGCATGATTTTTGACCAGAACACCTTAGGTACAGTACAGCTCCCCCAACTCAGACATAAAGTACAAAATAAAAAACACCATTAGTATAGTTCAGAATTAAAAATATCTTTTCAACCAAGCAAACTAAACAGCAGCACAGGGAATACTCTGTGCTGGATTTGTAGGTCTTCACAGTAGACAAAAAAGTTAAATGGGTACATCCGTGGTGATGCTCTGTGTTGGGACTCAACCACCCAGACCTTTTCAGGCAAAACATCCTGCTGAGTGTGCTGCATCTCCCCGCTTTCTGAAGTCTGCAGAAGGGGCTGGTTATTTCCATGTCCAGCAGTCCTGACTGCAGCCCTAAACCAGCATCTATCGGTGCACATCTTGCGACACCTCTCTGCTTATGACTGTTGCTTCTTTATGAAGAAACACCATCATTTTCCCAACACAGCAGCAACACGTAGGATCCCATGATATGCTGCTGCCTTTGCTTTGCCTTTTCTGTGGTGTCTGTACTTGCAACCCTTCAGTGACTGGAACATCCGTTTCTAATTTAGAATTAATTAATTGTTGTTTTCAGTTTTTGAGAATAAAACAGCAGCAGGTGACAGCCTGTACTTCATTACTGCCACTTTGTAATTCAACAGCATTGGATTTGCACCAGAGTTGGCTTTTTTTTTCAGTGAGCACTTTGTTCTTCTGCCACTTCTTTCCATTTACTATTTTAGGGAGAATAAAAAATAGCAGCCACAATTCTGAACACATATTTAATGGTAAGCTGGTTAAAACTTGTGCCTGCTGGAACCATGACAGTTTATTTCCTTAGTCTTCATTTGAGGGTTTAGACAACTGAACCAATTGCGAACACAAGTCATCTGTTCAGATGTGCACTGTTAACCAGCAGCAATGTTTTTCAAGATAATGATATATGAATAAACTCATTTGAATTACTTCACTTTTTCTAAAATTTCCAGGCTGAAGAGTAAAGAGAATTTCAGATTTCAGTTGCGATGGAAGTTTGTTTACAAACCCAATTGTTTTCTTTAAAGACTATAATGATAAATATTTCTTTCCTTTTTTTTTTGTTTACAAGAAGAACATACGATTTCTTCTTAAATTATATATACTTATATTCATTTTAGCTTTGAAGCTAAGTTAATATAATACTTCTGGCTTAGAAAATGAACTCAGTAGAATAAAATAGGCATCCTATCTTCTAAATAGACGGTGGAAGTGCCATGTGAATGATGAGTTCTTTACCTGGGAGTATCTGGATTCCTGCCAGGAGCGCAAGACAGTTATCCAGAGCTTTCTTCCAATTATTTGGAATAAAACTTAATCTAGGATTATGTTGTCTCTTTCAGCAGCACCTAACTGTGCTATCAGGAGGATTGGTTTGGCCATTCACACTGTTAGATTCTGTAGCTTGCCTGATTGACAGTAAGCCTCTTTGTATGTTTCCTGCTCTTTAGCAGATGTTAAACTAGTTGTATTCGGAGTTTCAAAGGTTACCGTTTTAATTTCTATTTTCTTGAGGGCTCGGTTACTGATAACTTATTTAAGATAACTTATCATACAGTTATATTTAAGTTATGAGACAGGATTTTTCTGACAATGATTCAGGAGAGTTCTCAGACTCGGTTTCCACAGTGTGCCATAAATATATATGTGTTATGTAAATAAAAATTCCTTAATATCTGTAGTTTTCATCTGGAGAGCTTTTAAAATTTTAGTTTTATTTTTGCATTCTATTACTCATAGTTTATACTCAGAACAGCAAAAAAGGGAAGAGGGTACCGAATGCTGAGGCAGTTATAAATGAGCCTTAAGTCTTTACCGAGCAAGTCAAAAAAAAAAGGGGGNGGGTAGTGGTAAAATGAGAAATACTCTGTATGTTAAAAAGACCTACTACGTTTGTGCTAGTGACTGCTAAGGTGCCATAATTTAATTCAGTTGCAGTGAACTAAATTTAATCTGATTGCAGTTCTGGTGTGTTCACATGAGACTGGCAAGATTATTAGCATTATACCATTAGCAAGATTGCTAATGGTACTGTGCCAGAAATAAATGTATTTTGTCAATATTTGTGGCAGAAGTTGCATGAAAGGGGAGTAAAATCTCAGAGAACATGTCTGAGTGTCCAAACCTGAATGCTTGCTGTTGAGAAGTATTCCTGGTCTATAGGTCAAACTTTACACTGGGGTCCAGTAGAGGCTTCCATTTTCTGAATTTGAAATGATTTCCCAAGTAGGAATAAATCAGAATCTGGAAAAGTAAACAAATATTATCCCATTTAAATTGTGAGTAAGGCAATTTAGGGAGATGTAACTATTTGTCACAAGAAGAAATGCTATATCAGGGCCAGCAATTGAAGCCAGATATCCTTATGGCATGTCCTGCTTTTTTGAACTTCCCTCCCATGGCTGACATATGTTATCATATGCTCTTGGCCATCAGTATTTCCACTTTGGATGTTACGAACATTGAAATGTGTTATCACGATTCAGTGTCCCTGAAGGTGACCCATCAGCCCACCCACTGCAATACTTGTGCTAAAGGAATAAAACCACAAAGCAAAGAAGTGATTTATCAGCTATTGGATCAGCCACAAAAGTAGGACACAACATACTCTTTGCTGGTGTCTTATTTACTTTTCAAAGCAGCTGTTTTCATAAACAGTTTGTGACACTTGTGTATACAGAATAAAAGAGTTCTTTTCAAAGAGTGAATATATTAAAAATTCATTTATTCAGAATTCATATTTACCTACTTTAATGTATTTGTACAGCAGGAAACCCTTTGTACCTTTTTAATTGTTATTTTCTCTAGATGTTTAAGTCAATTACCACTGAGTAGTTTCACTCTGGTAGCTTTTGTTAAGTTCGGAATCGAAGAATTATGGAACTCTTAAGTAAAGCAAGCAGCTGGATCCCTTAGAATTAAACTCCCTTTTCTTACTATGATAATGTTCTGATGTCAAGACTGATCATTTTAAAAATAACTGCTTAAAAATAAACGCTTAAATGATTTTTCTTTTTAAAGCTTTTTGGTTGCTTCTAAATAAATGAGAAATTATTTTTGGATGCTGATGCTTGACATCTGAAGTTTGTTTACACAGTTCTCACTACTTAATGAAAGCAAGGAGCTGTGAAAGTGTGGTGCTGGTTTCTCAGCTGGTGTGGTGCTGATTTCTGTTTGACATTGTCTCACCTTCTGAGTTCAGAATCAGACAGAGTGTCAAAGATTATCACATAGCTACAATATCTCAAGCCAGGTTAAAAAAGTTCAAATATAAAAAATGAGAATTGTTTATCTTATTTCTAAAGTCATGACTTTCTATTTGGCTACTATTGCTATTAAATTCCTTTTGAAGCAATAATTATGGTTAGACTGTTCTGCTGAGATTTGTAATTATTGTAACATTTACTATAGCTATTGTGAAATTTGCAATATCTACCCTTTAAAAAGTGAACTGCTAGAAATAGATATAGATATATATATATTTTTCCACTGATTTCAGATTGGGGTCACGTCCAGTTATGTACTTCTTGAAACTGAATAAATAATATTGTCCTTAAATAAATATGTCCTTAAAATAAAAGGAAAACACAGATTGTCAAAGCTTCTTTTCAGATATATGAATTCTTCTGGCCACCACAGTTGTATCACCAGCAGCCAGTCTCCTTAGCCATTTTAGATTGTAATTATTCCACTTCGAATTTGCCTCTGACTGATTTTGTTACAGAAATTATAGCTCTTCTGCATCATGATGGTGATGGACTTCTACTTTAAATGATGAGTCGTTTCCAAACCCACAAAGGCCACCAGAATAGTTACAGACACCAACTATTCTGATTTCACTAGTTCTGTAGTCCACATGTGAATCATGCTACCACGAGACTGTGTGTATTTGTCCCCAAAACAAAGGGATGTTATTTGTTCGTTATAAAGCAGTAGTAAGTTGTTGCACCACATAAATTGACTAGTTGGAAAAAAAGTCGTAAAGAACATGGAGTGCAGAGCCTAAAAAGGCACATTTACTAAACATCAATCTACAACCATCTACAATATTTGCACATAGTGATTCTGTTTCTCTAAAGAAATCTTCGTTTACTCATCTACAACTTGTTCTTGCTTTTTGTCATCAGTTTCCCAGTGGGTATTTTTGAAGATAATATACATACATCCTGAACAGACAGTATTTTCACCTTTTAAAATGCCTCTGAATTTAAGAAGGACTGAATTATCTGCTTCTTATGATTTATATGCCTACAGTGGGTTTTTTCAAAGCAAGTTCTATCTTCCTTTTTACATAGATCTGTTTAGGTGCAGGTTTTTGAAATACCACTGTATTACAATAAATATATTAATGGCATGCTTGGGTCTGCCTTTTTTGTTATTCAGTTTGCATGCTTGTGGCCAGCTAAGCCCAAGCTATTTGTGCTGGACTAAACCCTCATGTGCAAAGTGTTACTTGATCCAGCAAGTGCTGGCATGGTTTCATTGAGGGCTGGATTTTACAGGTGCGAACTGCCTGCTCCTCTTTCCCAAAGCTTATCATATAATGATTGCAGCCAGTGAATATTAAAGCAGACAAGGTTGAAGTTGAAATTATTAATTAAACTCTGAGAGTCTAACTACAAATTACTTAGCCATTGTCACCAATGCGTTTTAAGTATACTTCTCTAATTATAATTCACTACCTGTGCTGATCGAGCAGTATGTTCTGCAAATTCTCACTTTTAATTATTGGTATTGAAGCATGGAATTGCTAATATAGTCTGGGACTTCATAGGCTCTTGTGACCATTTTTCATACCTGGGCTCTACTTGCGCTTCCATATGAGAAAGTTACGGTATCAATAATCCACTCCAGGAGCTTTTTGTAGCCTTAATACAAGGAGTGTATATATAGCCTGACCATTAAACAGGAGTCTTTGTGCCAAAGAAACTGTACATGTGCTGGAATTCAGTTCTGTCTTTTGTTTTTCTTTTTTTTTTCATGTGCAAGACTAAGTGCACATTTTGTAAGATACAACAGAAAATGTGATTGCAGATTTTCTTATGAACTGTTAAAATATTCACCATAATTCCCTAAATATTCCATATTATTTAGACAGTGTTTTTACTTTTCTGTATCTTTTCTGTATATTTAGACAATGTGTTGAGGGGAAATCACTTAAAAGCATTCCCAGAGAAATTTAAGTATATGGCAAAAATATTTAGCACAGAATATTTTTAGAAGGCTAACAAAAAACCTCCCTCTGGCATGTTTCTATATGAAATACATCTAACTATGTACTAACATTGAAAAGCTGTTGTGAATTTGCAGGAAGAAACTGCTGGTTAGGTCTATTTAATGAGATGTAGTAGTTTCACTCCTAAACATTATATGTATATTTCATTAATTAATTGCCTTAAAATAGAGCAGTTATCCACCAGAACATCGTAAGGCTCAATGAATACATTTCTGTTACTTAAAGAGTTTTGGTATCATGTTCCAGAATCACTCCATTTTTATTTTTAAATTACACATCTAGGGTTAATCCTAGACTTTAAGAAGATTTGATGTGTTGTGTATAGAAAACAATACCATTGACATGCTTTACTGTAATAATTAGGATAAACTGACATGAAACTCCATAGAATTGTGTTATTTTTCATGGCACAATTAAAGTATCATAAAAAAAAAATGCCTTAGCAAAAAAAAAAATCATATTTCTTGCAAATGAAAATTGAGAAAATAAATGCCAGTGGTTGTATTCATTTCAAGACCGATTAAGTATGAAGTATCTAATATTAAACCTATTTTACTTCAAAATGAATCTTGATATTTTAAACTTGCCTGCTCTCAAGTCACAGCCATGCTGTGCAGGTTTCTCAACAACTACATGCGCTGCGTATAAAATTGAGGTATTTAGGACTGGTAGCTTTTATTGCTCTTTTGTTGATTTTAATCAAATAATCCTTAGTGTTTCATCTTAATCACAGATTGTCAACTGGCATTTTATGTCTGGGCAATAAAAAACACTGTTGAAATTCAAATTTCACACCAATTATTAATTGTAACACATCCTCAGGGCTTTAACAAACATGGTATCTGAGGGTTAATAATAACGACTTTCTAAGAGTCCTGTGCAGAAGCTCGCCTTCTATAAATAACCTTCATGAGTTACAGTACATACATTAGCAGCTCTGGAAAGTGTTAAGAAACAACGAATTTAATTCTCTTGTTTGTTTCTTTTTTGTTAAAGTATTTATAAAAGACGTTATAGGCACATTGATCTCACACTGTTGCTTGAGACTGCAAACGTGTAGAATAATTGACTTTCTGTCCCATTTGTAAAATATTCAGTCATTATCCCACTGCATAAAGGAATACAAATTTTTGAAGGGCTTTCACAGGAGGAAAAAGTAGCACGGCTCAGTTTGCTGCATTGCCTGTCAGCATTTTATTTGTCTACAGAAGCATATGCCACAGCATTTCAGCTTTACTGAAGAAGTGCTGTGTGCTCTTCAGCAATGAGGAAAGCTATAATAGGAAGTAGGTCAGTGTTTGAATGCAAGCCTCTCTCCTTGTTCCTGGATCTTTGCTGATATTTCGAGTCTGTGAACGTTTTTCCTCCTGAAGATGTTGCTTTATTTAAAAGAAAAGAGAAACCAAGTATGTTCTCCACTGTGTCTGTGAAGGTTTTGGAAGTAAAAGCGAGAACTCCGAAGTTTTGCACTTCAGGTCTGCTAAGGAACGTATGTGACACTGAATCTTAATTGACATCTTTACTAAAATGTAGCCTATTTATTCCAACAGACTAAAAGCTCCATTAAGCTGGCTCGAAGGTATACATATGAAAAAGAATGTCCTCTATCATTGCTGCATCTTCTAAAAATTCTAGGTGAAAGGCTAGCAGTAAAAATGCTGGAGAGGGATGGGATTATGTTTGTTGCTGCTTTCACTCAGCGTGATCTGAAACTCAGTTTTGCACGCATCACTACAAGTCTTTTTTTTTTTGTCATTTACCTGAGAAATTGAGGTGCTAAGAGTTTTATGGCATTTGTCCCTGTTCTAGCAGAAATGGGTCCACCTCTCCAATGAACAAGTTCTGGGGTATTCCTTGGCCAAGTACTGGTGTAGTAATACCTTTTGTGTAAAATTGCAAGTTATGCATAAGCAGTTTCACAGGCAAGGACAACTGGTCTACGTATGCTGTGAAAATAAATGGTCTTAGGAAGAGGTGTGGTGATTGTATTTGGCTTGTACGCTTCTTTCTTTTCAGAAAATCTGTTTTCCATTGCACTTTACCATCATTCAAAATAAACCTTCACTTTGATAATGTTTATCCTGCTCATGTAGAGCTTCTCAGAAAGTCATCTTTATTCATTTCTTCTTCAGCAAAATGCCAGCTTTGTTTTTCTGGCTTTTTCCTTTACTGAAGCAAATCCATTAACCACAAATGTAGTTTCCCTCTTTTGCTATAAATCCATTTAGGGCTTCACAAAAGTTATCAATAGAAGATGTTCCATTGTATTTGAAATGCAAGGCATGATACTTGTTCTAATTAACGGGAGCAGAAATTATCTTGGGTGACACAGAGGAAGTAGTCATGTTGTAAGTGAAAGGCCATAACGCTACTCTGTTGTCTTGTAGTTTTGGGTGTCCAGTTTGCCACTTCTCTTTTCTTGGTCCCATGATCTGGTGGGTCAACAAATTATGTATCTGTATGTCTCCTGTTCTCAATTAAGGAAAGAAACTGCAGTAGTGTTCACAAAAGAATTAGCAGGTTCACAGAGCATTAGGAAAAATGGCCAACTGATCTTTTTCTCTTGCCATGCACATTATTCTCATCATAGCGCAGTGCTTACTGGGCACATTATGGATTAATAAGTCTCAGGTACAATCAGAAACAAAAGAACAGTCCTTACGCTTAAAGGCTATATGAAGAAATGGAGTGAAGAGATGAAATTGTTCAGCCTGCCAATGTCAGCATATCTACACTGGTGAGTTTCATACGTACCATGGGCAATGTCATTGTGCCAATGAAGAAGGAACTCCAGGTCTGTGAGTGCAGAAGGAACTGGAATTCCTTCTCTTGGCTTCTGCAGCTGAGTCTTGCCTGTCGGCTAATGTGTGGCAGAGAGTATGAAGAGGAGATAAAGAAGCTCTGTACCAACTCACAGTACGACTCTTAAGTTCATAAAGTAATCTTCTTTCCTCTTTGTCCTCTCTTCAGTAAAATTCAGAGGAATAGTGGAGCAAAAGGAAGTGTAGGATATAAATTGGCAGTTTTTGAGAATTTAAAAATGCATGGTAGTACTGCAAAACTGGTAGTTGTCTTTTTTTGTGGTACGCTGTTCTGAATATCTAACAAATTTCTGCATGGATAGCAGGGGGGAATTCTAGTCAGCGTTCAAGAAGGATTTTGTCTTGAAAGGTTTTCTCCATAACTCCTCTTTTCCACCATTCTACACGTGTCTTTTTCCAGGCAAATTGCAGAATTGGATTCTTGTTCTATAATTTCTCAGCGAAGGTTTTACTCCAAATAAGATATCAAATACCAGCAAAGAAGGTACATAAATTCTGTCTTGCAAAGCATTTGTGTCACACCAGTAAAGCTTCTTGTCCTGCTTTGCTTTAAATTGCAAGCCCTCTTGGCCAGAAAATCAGATGATAACCCAGTAACTTCATTCTCAAAGGATGGTTCAGAAAAGGCTTTCATAATAGCTCAGGGACTGTTTGGATGAAGTACAAAATGTTATTTATTTTTGTCCCGAACTTGCTGCATTGATACTTGACTTCTCTAATTGCAAAGCCTGGTGGAAACTAGATTTGAGACAGGGCCTGTTGCCCAGCTCTTAAGAAAAACAGGCGAACTACAGTTTCCATGGTTTCAGACACTGCTGTTCATCCTCTCAAGGCTGTTCTACTCTTGGTAGGAGGAATTCAAGTACTGGGATTGTGTGAAAGACTAGAAGTAAGATTGTTTGGTTTGGGGTTATTTTTTCATTTTCATCTTGTGTCTGTTGTAATAGCTAGAGTTTTTCCAAGTTGCCAGGGCTGAAGAGAGATTTTTCCCAGCCTAATAAAATTTCTCAATGAAGTTATGAAATTTTCTTCTCAAATAAAGCTGTCTTACAAAGTATTTTTATGAAAAAAATTAGATACTTCAGTATTCTCATTAGGAATATTTCTCTTTGTTTGGGTTATGGGATGTTGGTAGGCAGTTACTCTTTAAATATGGTTATTTCAAACAAAATGACTTAGGTACATTAGCAACAAGTTTCTGTTTCTGAAGGAGCAGCCTCTTGTGGTAGATTATCCCAGTTCTTTGAAGGAAATTGCATTTCCTGGGAAAGAAGAGAGGAGGGGAGAAGGAGAAAAGGGAGAGCTTTTGTCTCTCTTTTTTGCCTGCCCTTCTTTGCCTTCTTCCTACACAAAACCACTTAAATGACACCATTCAGAACATTCAGTCACCTCTGAAATGTCTGAATGTAGTTCTCGAGGAATGAGTATTGCTTGCAGACTAACCTTTTGTTCATTTTTATTTGTATTTTAATAATTTATTTTAATATTTTAATTACTTTCATGGCTCCCTAGTAAGAATCTGGGTGGGAGAGGATTTCTGATTTTCTAAACCTGTTATATAGCAAGAAACCTACTTGGCCTTTGCTTCAGCTCACATGTATGAGACATTGTAGGATTTCAAACAGTTCCAGCTGGCACTTGGGTCTTCCTAAGGGCTGTAGAAGCAGTGAACTTAAGTCAGCAGGAGTCCTAGTCCTCCTCAGAAGCTGTTTCACATGTAGCTGAATTGCAGGGGTCTGTGTGCAACAAGAGATGACAGAGGAGCTAGATAAGCCCTAGTCCCATCTGCACCACCTAGGGTGAGCTTTCCTGGTCTGGTTGTCTGAAGCGCATTGGCTCCGTTAATATAATGGAAAAACTTCATGATCTTCAATAATTTTGAGAGGATAATAAGTAAAAACAATGAGTATAGAGTAAAACTATTTTTTTTTCCAATCCTTCTGGAGCAAGAGGGGAATGAGAGAAGTTGCTGAGAAGAGACATCCATAACCACTAAACTAACCCGTAAGAGCAACTGTGAAAGCAGCCACTTCTACTAAAAGAAAATATTCTCAAACCCCTGGCCCTGACTAATTAATAGTGAAACTAATGTAATGCTTGGGGCATCCCTCTGTTCTGTGTTCTGGTGTGCTGTTTGCCTTCCAGAAGAGCAGAAGCTCTTTGGCTTTTCAAGGCAGGAAATGACGAAAGTGCTCATCAGAAAAGGGACTCCTCCCTGCATGCTTTTAAGCATTACCATGCTGAACAGAAAAGGAATAAATCTGAGGAGTGCAAACCAATTTTTTTTTCCGATTAGTTTGCATGTAATTTTATTAGCTAAAACTGATAACTATGTGAAAAATCGTTTTCCAAAATCTCTTTTCTATTAAGTATTAGACATCATTATGAGAAAACTGCATTACTTGCATATAAATTATGTAAAAATGAGCTTTAGATTGCTAGAAAAATGTTCATTGATCCACATGCTTTGAAAAAAATTACTTTTCTGTATCAGAACCTTGGTGCTACTGGAATCTTACTTTGATTCCGTTGCCTATTATTTATGAGAAAGCAAATTAATTCCTATAAGTATCTTATTGTACTAGTTCCTTCTCGATGTGTCACCAAATGCCTTTTTCCCCCAAATCTGTTTAATTGCTGCTTCCCAGCCCCATCTCATGAGCTGCTAGAAGTGGTGAACAGCTGCTTTTCCTACTTCCAAGTGCCACTACTTGGCTAGTTAGCAAAAGATGCTGATTTATGGAGTGATCAGTTTCCTCTATCCCAAAGGCTGGATGAGTCACTCTGGAAGGAGCCTTGTGCTCATTGTCCCTGAATCTGAGCTCATACTTCCCCTGCCTTCATGTTTCCCACTGCTAGCACAATGAACTGTTCCCCAGGGAACTCCTTTGCAGGGGGCAACCGTACCCTTTCCAGCACAACTTAAAAGCCGAAAATAAGCATTTTCTCCTACACTGACAAATTGCCTGTTCCAGTTGCTTCTCTGCTTTCAGTACTGCTCACCTCTTCAAAGTTCCCACACCACCCTTTGTTTCCCATCAGCTGCTAACCCTTTGAAGGATCTTTATCATTTACAGATGCAAATAAAGTCATCTGAGGTACCTCGGCTCTATAGGAGGAAGAAAAGGAAAACAAACCCACTTCAGAGACTTAGGCATGTTTGGATCAGAAGTGACTGAAAACAAAACGCAAACTGAGGAAAGAGGTTACAGTGCAGAGGAGGGAGACCATGAGCAAACAAGAAGAGTGACAAGTCTCAGTATCTTATTTAATTTCAGGAGACAGTTTTCATTTTGAGTTGGTACCTGTGCAGTTTTCTCGGGTTGATTTTGACTTCTTTATTGGTGTCTAGGAAGCAGTAGAGGAGGGAGCATGCATACATTGGAAAGGGTGTCAGTGCGCTGACTCAACCTCATAAAGTGTTTCCATTTGCTTTGCTGAGAAGTAATAGTAGTCAGCGTTGTTCCTCTCCCACCAGCCTCTCTCTGTCTGCAGGGATATTCTGGGGCTATGGACTTTCCCCTGATGAGTATCTTGAGAAAGCATCTCCTGTGGCAGGTGCTACCATCAAAAGGGATGTAAAGCTGAGCAATATAATAAGTGACGTTTGGTATGGGATGAGAACGTTTTCCCATGCTGCTTCTCTACCACATCCACTCTCATCAGACTTTTTAACACAAGTGTTCCTCCATTGAACACCCTTCCTCCTGAGTTAAATGATGTTTTGTCTGCATAAGAAGTATATTTTGCTGATCTACTTAATTTGTCTGTGAAGTCAGAATAATCACTATCAAAATTCATAGATACTTTTCCCAGCATCGCAAGCAGAATCAACTGTTACTCATTTACCTTCCTCAAAAGGTGTTGCTTTGTGCTTTCATCCATAGCAGTGCAGCTCTTTAGGGGCTGGATGTCACAAAAGGAAACAGACCTCCTGCTTCTCTTTTTAACTCTTAAGGGATGACTGCCTCATTTTGTGTACCATCACGTAAATATCAGTAAATGAGTATGGAAGTCTTGATGTTATGAAGGAACAAGGAGATAATCAGGTCACTGTGCTGACCTGTAGCCATGCAAAAAAAAAAAAACACACAGGGGACAACTAGTGGGAATAAAACCCCTGGATTATCTTCAGACATGGGCCTCAACAGAAGTTTTGTTATAAGTTGATCAGAGGACCTCCAATTCCAGGATTGTGCAGAACATGGAGCATTCTGTGGGAGCAGCAGAACTCCCAGCCTTACCCAGGTGGAAGCTTCCAGCAAGGCTATGCTGCTGGGGGAGCTGTGCTTCAGTTTGGGCACAACTTTACGTGCCGGAGCTCCCGGAAGGTCTGTCTGTTCTGCCTCTGCATCAACACGAGCGTGCACCAGGCCTCCTGATCTCCCTTTCTTCTGGGAAAAGCCTACAGAATGCCACCAGCTTTCTGTAGACAGCTCATGATCTCTGCTGTGTTTCAGAGAGGGCTGTAGGGCACGGTGGGTATCCCACGTGACAGGTCTTTCCCTCTCCTGAAGAACAGGAGGAGGCTCCAGGTCCTTCTAACAGTGCTGTTCCTCTTGGCAGAACTTAAGAACTACCCATGCATTGATGCAGAGAGGACAAGTGGCATTATTCTGCCACCTCACAATACTTCCTTTTGCTTTGGGTAAAATCCTTCCCACGATGTAATTAGACCAGATGCTGTGCTTTCCTGACCTTTCCTTTCATTATTAGATATCAGCACACGTTTGAGATAGATAAATGCTGCTATTGCCATGTGTTCTGAAAAAATCCTTAGCTTCCTCTCTCAGAAAAAACTGATATTTTTTATACAGCTTTCCAAGAATGAGCACTTTAAAACAATAGATATTTGATATTTTAACAATTCTTTATCAGTGAGAAGCAATGACTTCAAATTTAAAACTGTTTAGAATATTTTGAAAGCAGATTTAGTGGACTACAAGAAATACAAGTAATTTATTACTGCTTTTCTGGTGCTAATTAGCCAAGATACATTGTGATCTGATTTGTGATGAGATTATAATTTTCCAGTATTTTAACTGTCTCATTAGCTTAATGTTTAAGTAATAACTTGCTTCAGATAACGTATTTGATGTTTTAATGTTCTGTCATTTCAAATATATGAAGGAAATAATGTTTCTTTGTTTGTTGGAGGTTGTGATGATATGTTGAAAATCATCACCATTATGAGCAGTTGCATATAAATAGTCAGACTAAGACCTTTCAGTCTTAAGAAAATGTGAATGTGTAGGCCCCTTCTATGTTCTCACAGATCTATAGTTACTAAATTAGATGGATTTTATTCTACTGCTGCCCAATGAGCTGTTTGATACTCACTGTATTGTCTAAGAAGAGTTTAGCCACATTAGTTTAGAGATTGCTTCTGCAAATCTTTTTTCATGCACTGTTAATACTTCCTTCCTTTTTGGTGAAAACAGAGACCACTTAGTGAAAAAAGAGATTGAAAGATTTACAATGTCAAGTTAAAGCTGTAACATTTCATTTTCTTCATTGGAAGAAAAGGAAAAAAAAGGAATGGTTTGCTTTAAGGCTTGTGTAGTCACACTTGAGTTTCATATGGGAAATTTGGGATTGTTTGGACCTTTTGAATTCTGCCAAGGCAAACCAGCACTGTATGAATAACACATCTGGGATAGCCTTTGTTTCAGTATTTGCCTGTGGAATACGTTTTAGATTTTTTACTAATTTTGATATGATTCATCTTATATTTTGTTTCTAATAGGTGGAACAATTTGTGCAAAAACACATTTTCTTTACAGTGAAACAAGCATGATTTTGTTGCAAGTGTGTAAACCAAACAAATTCAAAGCCACTTAGCTCAGTCTTCTGTTTTTCCAACTTAGAGATCTTGGGATTAGATAAGGCTGGATGCAACTGTGATACAAATAGGGAAATTGCTTGGAGCAAGTGGACTGTGCTGTAGTCCCCTCAGTCTCCCCATCAAACCTGCCCTTGTCTGGAGGACAACTCTTGATGTTTAATTCTGAAGCAAAGCATTAATTTGTGAATAGATAGCCTTTGCCATCCTGTACACAATTGTGTTTTCTTCATAGAATTCTTCACTCAAAATATTAAATGATTGTTGATGATTACTTACAAATCGAACGAGTGAGACTGTTGCTGTTACAATCAGGAATGTACACTATTATTACCACAGTATTAAATGATTATCAGTTTTTCTTTCCACAAAGCAATCGACTTACACTGTTAATGGTAAATAACCTAGGATTTCCATTTTGATTAGCTACTGCTGAAATAATGCTCAGGTTTTTTTTTTTTTTCTCTCACACACAATAGACATCACATAATGGTGAATTTCATCTAGAAAAAGCCAAAACTGAGGTTATAGTAACCTTCTAGACATTAGAAATAAGCAAACCAAAGTGAATGTAGTAATAAGGTTGTAGTCCTACAAAAACAGAAACACCATCTAAACTTTACCCACTCTACTTTACACCGTCTCTACTTTACCCGCTCTTCTCACAGGGTATAGAAGTTTTCAAAAAGGAGGTTTGATGCAAACTTACAGTGCAAAGAGTAATTCACACTTCTCTCAGTCCTCACACCATTTGCAAGAAAATGTGTATCAAGCCTTCTATGGAATTATTCTAGCTTTTTATGCCCATTTTAACACAGCTTTTAGTAAAGTATGAAAGGCAGAAGGACCTGGTGAAATTGTACTTAAACCTGCTTTGCCAGACATTATATTTTGGACAACAGAAACTCAAGGTATTACAGGGTAAGATTGTGTAATAGGGAAGAAGGGAAGATACTGTTTTCCTAAAATTCAGCTTTTAGTGTTTCTCGTTTTGTTGTCTAATGCTTCAAATTGAAAATCAATCAGATTGTTTCTTTGTTTTTAATGTAGGATGTTAAATTTAAGGCAGTTGTTATTTTTGTTAAAACATAATTTTAAATATTGTTTGAAGAATTACATATTCTTTGGTAATTTTATTAGGACTTGCTATATGAAAGAAACAGATTCTCACAAAGGAAATAAATACCAACCAGGGTAGGATGGAAAGGAGAGGAGCAGGGGGAATTTGTTTTTGTCTGAAATCTTTCTTTCTCATTAGTCTCAAGTGGTGTTTTCAGATATGTTTGGCTGAAACAGACAGCAAAAACTTTTTTTTTTCTTTTTCAGTCTAGTGTTGTGTGTAATGATCTTTCTGAATTCTTGAGTCTTAAAAAATAGTGTTTAGTCATGATGCTTTTTGTTCAGCAAGACATACAATTTAGTATAGTGGTAATGCACTGAAGACATTTTACAGCATAAGTGTAATAACCAGCAGATCCTTTCAATATTAATAGGTGGCTGAAAGCAGTTCTTTGACCTGCTTTTTAAATTAGATAAACTGAAATGGTGGCTTAGAGTCATTCAGCCAATCTAAGTCTAGCCAAATACAGCTTTACATCTAGTACATCCTCTTTTCCGTGATAAGACTCTGAATGAAGGAAGACAATCTGCTCACTCACATTCCTTATAATCATATCCTTGTAGGTGTTTTCATTATCTTCTGTTTGACACAGCTAGGCCTAATTATTTTTTCTCTGTTTCTAATAATAGGTGTTTTTCATACATGGTTGATTTGAAGGCTGTCTTCCTTATGTGAGGCGTGTCATAAGAGAAAGAGGAAAACTAGTTCAGAATTAGAATCTAACATTAAGTCATCTTTAGCCCAGCAAGCTGTTACTTGGGCCTTTTTCTGTTCCTTTTAATTTGGCTGAAATTTGGTATCTTTCTCTTGTCTGTAAGTACTTATTTAACATAAAAAATGTTGTTTGACAAACCTGTCCTTGGGACTTAGGACGTGAGTCCTAAGAAGTGGAATCATTGCTGCAAGTTTCTGTTGATACAGAAGTAAAGGAGAGACGTGTAACATATACCAATCAACATTAGTTTAATTGTATATCCATCTTTTTTGGATTACAGCTTTGGCTGATGAAAGATAATGCTGTTGATATAGGACATACAGCTTTCTGTAAGGCTTGACATAGTACTGCCTAACATTCTGATTTAAAAATGATGTTACAAGATCAATCTGACATTCTAAGTGGATTAGAAATTGGCAAATGAATGAATGTCAATGCACCTGCATACAAGGCACCATTTCTATTGGAATCTTGTTGGAATCA
Organism: Penelope pileata; assembly: GCA_013396635.1. NCBI lineage: Eukaryota > Metazoa > Chordata > Aves > Galliformes > Cracidae > Penelope > Penelope pileata. Next base: position 962,731 of record WBMW01001482.1, on the reverse strand, counting down.
GTTCCTCACTCTGCATTGCATAACATTTTAATCAATAAGCTAGTAGAAATAAAATTGTTACTTGTGTTGTTTGATGCACACAAGTAGTTGGAGGATTGATAAACAATGAATAACGTGAGTTATTCTTACAGAAAAAACAGTTATCAGATTACTGATAAACTGTGAGCAAGCCAGATATTAACATACACTACATCATTCTTCAAGGAACAAGCATACTTCAAGGAACTTCTGAATGTTCCATTCTGAAGTTCAGCTCCCAATGGTATCATTCAAAAAGGCTAACATCCTCATCCTGAATTATTATGGTCTGATTGTAACTGTGGTTTATAGTTGAGATAGTTTTTGTTGGCCTTATTTGTAAGTCTGGGTGGTTGTCGGGAATTGGTTAAGTTGATGGGGAAAGGAGTAGGTTGAAGAACTGTTAAATCTCAAAAGCAGGTCAGGAATACATTCTGTGTGAGAAATAATTTCTGCAGTTGAACACTAATATACTCCTTCCGTTGTCTGCTGTTTATCTTCAGAAAAAGAAGCAATTAGACTTGTGTGATGTAGGTGCTAGTATGTGGTTTGGAAGACAGAGGTTCCTGTCCTCGTTCTTTCATAGCTTGGCATGTTGCTTAGTCTCTGTGCGTTAATTGCCTATGTGTAGAATGGGATTAGTTTTCCTGTCTTGCAGGGTGGTTTTAAAGATAAATGTACTGAAGTTTTTCATGTTCAGCGATGCTAGAACAGTGGAAGCTATACAAATGCATAATCTACCAACAATATTTTCTATAAAAAACATTTGCAAATACTTTCTGCCTTTAAAGCCTAGATAATAGTTAGATCCTCACAGATTTATTTCTTTATTTTGATCATTCGACATCTTTAAGAAAAGAGTTGGCAAGTAAGCAAACCAACAGACTCTAGTGGTCACTAGTATGTGTAAATGTGCAGAAAAATTCTGCACCAATGGGAATATGTGCTCAGTATAATTACATTTCAGTAAAAATTACTGAACAGACTGGTGTAACACAAAATACAGAACATAGATATTGGAATCTGGAAGGCATAGGGGCCAAAAAATCAAATGTAGTAGTAGGAACTTAAAATGACCAAGAAGGCTTTTTATCCTGTGTTTCTTCTGTTTTCCTCTTGTGCGTCTGTTTTTTACTGTGATCTTATGAGGAGGGCACATCTGAAGAGAAGCATTGCGTTATGCAACTAAATCACAGAAGTGTCTTGAACATGGAAGAGCCTAACTAGTACGAGCAAATCCTCACTGTAAAAAGCCTTGTTCTGCATTTAAGCCACATGTATGTAATAACCATATCTGAGCCAGCACAGACTTTGTTGAGAGAGCAGCAATGCAGTTGTTTCCTGTATGCTACATACATTGCAGAGCTAAACACGCTGAACTGTGAGGTTTAACCATACTTGATACCTAGCCCAAGTGTATCTTGTGATGTTAGCGCGCAGAAAAACTATAAAGATCCTGTTCTATTGTGAAACTAAAGTTATTGTGGCATTTTCATTAAAGGCTTTTTGGCTCGACAATTTAACCCTTCTGCAGCACAGTGAGAACCTTGCTAAACTTTTTAACTGGGCTCTTGTCAGATAAATTTGGTGGAATAACACAAGCTACAATGTGATATGCAGGATGGAAAAACTCTGAAGCAGCTTTCACTTCCGGTAATATTTTAAAACTTAAATGAAAAGGTAAGAAACAAATCTAGAATTAAGAACCGCCAATCATCCAATGTTTGCTGAACTAATGTGGTTTAAATATATGCCTCGAGAAGGAATGTATGCTAGTTGATGCAAAATATGCTCATTACTAATACAGCAGTAAATGCTGTATACTTGTGCTTCTGAGCGCATGAGGCTTGACTCACTGAGGCCTGAAGCTACTCCAGGAAAGACATAAGCAAACCCAGTGCTCTTTTCCCTCAAGATTCATCAAAGGATGAGTCATCTGTTAAAAACAGAGTAATCATCAGGCTACTCTGCTTTTCTGCTGACTACTACTATTAGAACAAAGCCTTCAAGCAAAGAAAAAATATATATATTTTTTAAATTGTCCCTTTGATCTCATTCATGAGACTCAAGGCTGCTTTATGCTTTAAAGTTCTGCCATTGTGATTGTTTCAGTCATAAGATGGAAAATATTGTGCTAGGCATAGCTCCAACGGCAAAACCCCTTGGTTTAGATGCAGTTAATACTGTCAAAAACCTCCCTTTCTGGTGGAGTAATGTGTTCCACGCCAGGCACTGGTGTGAGCTCCAGTGTAAGGCAACCCTTTCCTTTCTCTCCGTAAAGCTATCATCTCTCAAGTGTGGATGTACTTAATTTGAGATGTCAATTTTAATTAAGTGATCGATGGTGAAATGACTACCTGTAAGTGGATGGAACAGAAGACAGCACCCAAGAGAAAGCATGCGAGAAATGGGGATGAAGATCCTTAGCCACCAGAGCCTAGGTGCAAAATAAACACCCCCGAGTAATTACATGAAGTCAGAGTCTAAGCAGTCTTAGGAAACTTCAGCAAGGCCATTCTCTTTGAAAAAAGCTTCCTGACACAGAAAGGCAGTATTCAGTGAGTTCCCCAGGCCCTTGTCCTCAAGAAACCCTCCTGCATAGGCAGGCAGATGAAGGAGCAACTGCAGCTCAGTGTTTCTGTTCCAAAAAGAGAGAAAAGCTAGATGGTGTTTTGTGAAGTCCACTGAGCATTTTTAACATGAGGTATTTCATGAAGCAAGATACTGAAAAAAAAAAATCCATTATTATGAATGAAGATATTTTACACAACTCTCACAGTTCAGGGCTTAGAAAATCTTTTATGGCTGCAGGTAATTTTTCAAATTCTACAAACAGGCTGATAACCAAGATTAGTGTTTCTTTTCTATACACACTTAGGAGGACTTCAGCATTGTGTTTTGCACTTAAATTTGAAGCATAGTTTTCCAAAAATATCTGTAGGTGAATGTAACAAGGTGAATACACTTCTGAAAATCATATTTTATTTAAGGTACTATCCGCCAACGGTTGTTCGATGCTTCATTACTGCTATATGTATCTGGTATTGTAAACACTGAGATTACCCTCAGTTCTACAAAAATAGACCTTGCAGAAAATGGTAATATCCAGAACATTTTCCAGTCTGGTTCTTGGATGACAGCTGGGAGCTATCTCTTTGTTAAGTTGTAATTTCTCCCTTCCTCAACAAGCCTGTCTCTTTTTCATCACATAGTATAATCTCAGGTACAAGAGAGATCTAAAACTATTGTGTTGATCCTTTGCTCCGCTCTTCTAGATAGGCTGGCAAAACTACCATCACCATAGAAGGGTAAACTCAAGTATAATCTCCCTTTCATCAGTGAACTTACTCTCCTTTCCTTTTTAAAAAATATTTTTATGTCTTGCACAGTTGATTCTACTGTGCTCTTAATATTTTCTCTACTACAGGAATGTCAAAGTTGAGATGTCATTCGCAGTCAAAATTGCCTGCTTTAAGGTAAAATAGATCTGTCAAAGCAGCAAATCTAAGGTAACTTTCCTTTAATGACATCACATACAAATTTCTAACTGAAATTATTGGTTATGTTAGCAATTAACAAAGACCTGAATGTGATTTCCTCCTTTTACTTATGGTGCAGTTTAACCTTAAACCCTCTACCAATAATGTAACCTAACTGTACAGTGACATGAAGCTTCTCCTACCAGTAAGTCAGTATTGGATTGGCCAGGAGCTTGGATTTCTCCCCAGACAGGAACTTTCATTGAAGCTTAATTATGAACTGAAAATTAAATGAATGTCAGAAATACTTTCTTATTATTTGGTCTTCCCCATTGTCATCTTGGCAGCAGGATTTATTTCAGCCCTTCAAACACTCTGCATGGATGGATGCCAACTGTGCAAGCTCCAAAGCAGTTCTCATTATAACCTAACCTAGAGATAAGATGAAATAGCCAATCAAGTTGTATGGTTTTCCAGAGTAGTCAGTGGCTGGTCTTCAAGGCAGGAAGTAGGGTGTAAAGTCCATGAAAGCCCTGTAAAGTTTTTTTTTTTTTTTCTTTTCTTTTTCTTTTTTTTTTCCTTTACTTAGAGCACTCCAGAGTCACCACTGTTATTTAACTTAGGCTGCATTACTCTGTGAGCTGCCAGTGGGGTTAAGGCTAGGACTCTAATTTAAAGCTCTCTCCTGAGAAAATGTTTTTGTTCTCACCAGCTGTATTTACTACTTGCATTTCACTGCGCAAACAAGATGTTTTCAAACTATTTCTTTGACTTAAGAAATATTTTGCTAAAAACGATGCAAACCTTAAATCACCTTTTACCAAATGATTTTTTTTATTTTATTCTGTTCCTGGTAACAATAAGGAAGAAAAGAAAGGGAAAGTATTAGTCATTTAGTATTACTTGTGATGAGACAGAATTTCCCAGTGTGTACCTGGGGAAAAGAAGGGTTACAATAAAAATTTAGATGTTATATCTCAATTAAGATGGAATGCAGAACAATTTGTGTTTACTAGAACATTAGTTATTATGTCTGTCTATCTATCTATCTCAAGGCAGTTTTGCTGGCATTTTCTGAAATTTGGAAAATGAAGTATATTCCCTGGGAAACTTTTTTTCCTTTTATATCTACATATTTTAAGGGTTGCAAATCTTCTGATGTCAAACTCTGGTCTAGTGATTTTTCTGAGCTTAAAAGCTTAACATTACTCAATATGTACTTTATGTTTTCAGAAATGAACACAGGCATATAGTTTGCCTATGCTTATGATACTTTTAATAGCTGAACAGATTTGTCTCATTATAGAAAACCAAAATCTGTATTCAAGCTATTTATAATGTCAGGAAGGAGTAAAGATTTGTGAAATTCTTCAGGCAATATTCCAATATCTAATAGCATGGCTATTATAGCTACACCAGGAAATGCTGATAGGTGGCTAGCATTCTACACATGAAAATTATGTTGCCCTTAATAAAAAGATAAATAAACAAAAATTGTTATTCCATTTTCATTTTTAAATATTATTTCAAGGTTAAAAGTAAGTCAGCAATTTTAAATTTTACTTGTGGTGTAATATATTTGTCTTCACTAGAACTTCCGTCATTGGTATTTTGAATAACTAGTTCTTGTTCTGAAGTGTCAAATAGATGCTACTTACCGTAGAGCAGAGCACTTCTGCACTGTGATCATACGTTTCCTGTGGTAAACTGGTATTTTCTTATTAATCAGAATAAAAAGGAACTCAGTTTTTCATTGAGACACATCATTTTGTTAGAATGCCTGAGATTTGTATTTATATCTGTAACTGTTCTATCAATAGAGTTTTTTTTTTTTTTTTAAAGAACGGGACATTGTGAGCCAATTTGCATGGGTAATATCTCATAAGCTTTTATGCCTTGCCACTCAAGTATCTGAATAACAAGTACAACATAAAGGAACATCTCAATATGTATTAGGTAACAGTGATTTATCTACTGTTTCATGGTAATTTATAGGCATATATTTGTCAGCTGTTTCACAGTAATTCATGTATTCAGAACATCTGAATTTTAAGGAATGTCTCCTAGATTTCATGTTTGCATTGCAAGAAATTAATCTTAATTTATAATAGGTTGGATTCACTGAAGGTAAGGAAAGGAGGCATTAAACCATATGTGTAACATCTGCATTATGTTTCTTGGTTTTGTTTTTAGTCGTGGCTTGCAGTGTATTTAAACCTGCACATAAAGAATTGTAATTGCTTCTTGAAATTGTTTCTTACTTTTAGCCTTCAATATTAAACAAGACAGATACATTATTTGTTACAGGAAAAATGCTGTTTTATATCACATCACTGTTGGGAAATACATCTACTTCCATTCAAGGAGTCCACTTTATAAAAGAAACTTATGCAGTTTTTCATTCCCTGTTCACACCAGCTGAATTTAAAAGGTTTTCCAGAGTGGGAAACTGGGAGTGTGGTAGGAATTGTATTTTATTCCCCTTTAAATGCTCATCCAGCCTTTTGTGTAATTTCTGTGTAATTTGTGCAGTTAATAGAGAAACTCTTAGAGTAAGAAAAGAAAAGAAGAAAAAGGTTTACTTGGTAGTTTGTCTTTTTGATATTGTTCCTTCACTTTGCTGAATTAAGTGGCAGGAACTCTCTGAAATAAAGCTAATATAAAAACTAAGAATCTATGAAGTACCCTATGACATTATTTGCAGTACAAATGGTGTTACTTTAAAATTCTGAGTCTTAAAAATCTTCAAAAGTGCTTGGTCAGTGCCCCACAGAAAAGATGGAAGTCACCCATTTGTAGCAATTCCAAATGCCCAAGAGATACGTGTTTATTATTATGCATTTGTAAGTCATGGTACTTGAGGAGGGTATTAAGCATTTATTCAGCAATCTAGTTCCAGGGTTATGGACTGTGATTGTGGAGACCTTGCACCTAGCAGAGTGCTCTCTGCTTGTTGCCAGAGAGCTCCAGTCAAAGCCCACATTATCGCTCCTAATGCATCTGAGGCTGGGGCAAGCACATTTCCCTTCCAGCAGCACCAGCTTGTACAATAAGGACAAGTTTTGAAAGAAAATCTTTAAAGATTTGAGAGTACTGTCCTTTGTTGTTGTTGGCCTCACTAATTAACACAACAGTACGTGTGGGGTGGAAACATTTTATGTTTGACTGATCCTGAGGTTGCATTACTCTGTCTTCACCCTGTCTCCTCACCCCCCGTTCCCTTCACTGCACAAGGGCTTTCCCTGATTCTTCCTCTTTCTAAGACACAGTCAAATACTAAACCACTTTGAAGCATGAAGCTATAGTGTTGTGAGATTTAATGTAAGTTAGGGCAGCCAAAGAAATGTGGGTCAGCTGTTATATGAATTAACATGAAATATTATGACCTTTTTAATCTGTCATTCATGCACAAAAGGATAAGGTGGAAACTTTCTCTGCAAATTGCCTCTTTGTGTTTATAGGTGGCTCTTGGCAGCACGTTTCATATAATTTTGTACAATTTCTGTTGAGTTAGAGGTACTCAGGTATTATGATTATGCCAAGTAGCCAAATGACGCAGCAGAGAGAAGGACACAGGATGTTCCTTTAAATCTATGTGTATTAAAGGCTTGAAAACACATCTCAAATATTTATGCTTGTCAGTCCCATCCTAACCACCGTGAGCTCTGTCTGAGGCAACGGAAAGATATGGACAGAAACTTGATGAAGACGGTGAAGAAAACTTTTTCTTTACCACTCTATTCAGAAGGGGCCATAACATAATCACATCTGGGACAGAGATATGGGCATTAGGCACCTCCCTCTTCAGGGAGCATCACCCAGACATGCCCATGCTGCGCAGTGGAGGTCTGCACAAGCTCCTGGTTACTAGTTCCAAAGCTGGAGACAGCATGGCTGCACAGATACCTGAAGTGAGGAGCCCTAAAGGCACAGTGTGGCACCAGGCTCATGTTAGCTCTGCCACCTCTCCATCAAAGCTGGGGGTGTTGTAATGCATGGACGTCCTGAATGTCCCATGCAAACACTTCTTGTTGGCTTAGTACTATCCTGTGGATCTCTTCACCACACCTCTGCATTTGAAGCAGACGGGTTTATCTTGCAATTGAACTCTGTGAACATAAATCAGTGTTGGCATTTCATTTCCCTTACCCCCGCTACTGAAAAACACCCACATTTACTTACATGGCTCTTTATGTGGGAGGCATTAATTTAGCCCAGGGTAAGCAATGGTGTTCCTGATATTTCCCACCCAACCATTTGAAAGCCTGTAAAAGCAACCACCACCAAGATGTTAAAGAAAGGGAGTAGCACTGAGCTGAGGAAACAGAGCTGACAAGTTGCAGAAATAACGCTGTCTGAGGTTGAGCCATTAATGAACAAAAGAAAACAAACCTCATCTAGAAGAAGACCGCCTGTCACTTTGAATGTTATGTTATGAATATTTAAAAGAAAACATAAAAAAAAAAAAAAGACATACCATTTTTCTCATCTGAAAATCAGAAACTAATAAATTGTTCTGTAGGTAAATTATGTAAAAAGATGCCACAGTTTTAAGGAAGGCAATGTGTTGCTAATTTGAAAGAGAAGAGAACCATGCACAGTTATTGTGGGACTTTGGGGAAAGCACAAGAATCCAGGGAAAATTAGGAGGATAGCCTCTCACAAACTTAATTTTGTTTATTTTCCAGAAAGTGGGAAAACAAGGGAGTGCTGTTGCTGACTGCACTAGGGAAGCTTGCCCTGATGTTTTTTTCTGTATGTGTCTGGCTAGAAATTAATTAACATGACTAACATTAACTGACCATCTCTATCTCACAAAATTAAAAATAATAATAATAAAAAAAAACCCATAAGACAAAGACATCGCTGACACTGTTTTGAACAATTTTGGCAGCTGAAACTGTGTTTAATCTATAAACAGGTTAGTAATATTTAATACTTCAATTTGTATGCTGCGAGATTTTCTTTTGTTCCAAACAATTCTATATTTAAGATTACCAGAGCTTCAGGCAGAACTGTTTGGGTAGTAAAGTGATAAACTGACACCAGAATACTGAGCAAAAAAAAAAATCCCATTACGCTAACAGCAGCCAACAGCAGTTAATGGTTTTCAGCTGTTGCAGATCTAATTGATCTTGTTGCTATAACAGAAAGCAGTTCTCTGTGATTCATATGCTTTTTTACTGGAACATATTCTACTCCCTTGCTGTTTTTAAGCCTCACTAACTCTGGTTTTTCCCTTTTCTTAAATGCCATTGCTAACAACACATTCTATTTAGAACTAATATTAGTCAAATAAAAATTCTGTTAGTTTGCCGAGACTTAAATTTCCTCCCTTGATTAAAAGGAAAGGCCAAACTACTTAAATTCAGTTGTGCATTTCTTATACTTCTTTATTCCCTACTTTGAAGTGTCACACCCACACTCATTAGTCTAGATTTATACGTACCTTGAAATCCATATCTGCCATTAATGTAAGAGATGTGACTAAAATGTTGTAAACATTCGCCATCAGTTGCAGTCCAATGTCAAAATCTCTTCTCAGTTCTGCTTGTAGAGCTTCCATTTATGCCAACAAAATCCAGCACATTTTTTGCCCAATATGGCTTGACTGGTACAGCTGATAGAGCTTCTGGTACCTTTTTAGAATCTGCATGCAAGTTCTTTTCACTTTTTCTTCTTATATAATTCATAAACTTCTACTGTATTAGTTACATTTTCATGGAAGCATTAATTTGAATCATTTCACTTGAACTTTAATTTTAGCATTGCTGTATTTACTTGGTGTGATTTTATTTTTTGACAAAAGGAAACCAAAATAAGCAAGAACAGTGTGAAAATCAATAGAAACTTGCATTGGCAGTTTTAATTCTAACTCATCAAAGAAAAGGTTTAGTTTACTTCTTATAAATATGAAGACATATCAAAGAGGAATTTCTATTTAAAATGTTAGGAATCTCAATGGAAAGACATACTCTGTGTTTTGATATTATTCAGATTTCATCTGCACTTTCAGAGCTGTGTATGTTTGTAAGCAGGCAGACTGCTCTACAGGATGATTTTGCCTGCCAGTTTTATGTGAAAAGAATCTTGGCTCTCAGCACGTGGTGGCTGCATTTCTCTATATATTATTTAAGTAAAATCCTAAGTATTAAGAAATTTGAAGCATCTTTCTCTAGAAAAAATAGTTTTGTAACTGTTGAAGTGGTGCAATGTCTCACTATGCCTCCTGCTCATTTCCTTTTGTTCTTATAAAGGCATCCATCATTGTACTGTAAGACAAACATTTGCAAACAAAAGAAATGGGGAATTTTTCATTTCTTTCCTTTTTGTTTCTGTTACAGAGTTCTTCTGATTTGTTGAGTTTTTTTCTCCAAAGGTTGACACAGAGACCCTTGAGAATTTTTAACATATGAGAGTAGATAACCTTGTTCTTTTGTTCACTCATCCCTGCCCTATTCCAATTGCCTGAGGCTGTTTTCTGAATATTCCATTTCATATCCGTTTAACACTTTCTCCATTCTTCTTTCTGCCTTCATTCATCAGTTCAGAATAATGTTACATGCAATGTATCAGCAGAAAGCATAACAAAGACCTTTCAGGCATAATCTCATCAGTGTCTCATTGAAGAAAGAGTCCCTAAGAACAAACCAAGGTTGTATAAACATAAATGAGAACCCCATTTCAGCAAAATGCCCGAGTTCAAATATAGCATCTCCTGGAGTCCTTTTGCTTATCAGAGACTTGACATTTGTTAAAGGACTCTGCTGCTTCACCCATTATGAGAAGCTGTTACCTCCACATGCTGCCTCTCTGGTGTCCAATACGTTTCTTACAGAACCGGACACCATCCTGACAGGGAAATATGGCAGTGTATAGCTGAGAGTAAATCTTGGGCTATAAAAATACTAAGTTCAACATCAAAAGGAGCTTTCCAGTTATTCAAATAGCCATAATTTAAATAAACAAAAGAACAGCAGCATCTTGTCATCCTGGTTGAAGAAAATGACTTTTAATGAGAAGCTTATAAAGGAGCATCTTTGCTTATGTGAAAAAATGAACAAAGCCTCAGAAAATGAATTTTCATGGAGCACAAATGACTTTTAAGTCACTCCTAACTATGGAACAAACTGCAGGCTTAAGAAACACCTTTTTTCTGAACATAGTATTTCCATTTTTCCATTCAAATGCTTTCACAAAGGAGTTTGAATTCAACAATTACAGTCAGGCAGGGCAGAGAAGAGTACCTAACAACAGCTGTGTAACCATGTAAATGCAAATGCCCCATTTCCATAAACAATACACATGTACCATTAGGAGTGGCATGTGCACTGTTAAGAATCAGACTACTTTTAGTCACGTTTTATATGTGATCTAAGGAATGTGCTATGTCACATTTTATATTTCAGTATTAAAGCTTTATTGGTAAACACTGGCCTTCTGTTTCCAAGAGGGAAAACTGAAGAAATCATTGGAATGTAACAGCAAAATAATAAATCACACATTCATCTTTGAGTTTTAGAAAGAGGCCAGAAGACAATAATAAAGGTTTTCAGATGTACAGCATTTTTTAACCAAAAAAAAAAAAAAAGTAAAATTTACCTTTCAAATGACACGACAGCAAATAAAGTTTACACTAAAAACCAAAGCCATCTGGCAAATTAAGTGAAAATTAATGATTAAAGAAAATCTCACTGTTTGTTGTGTATTTTCATCCATCTGTGCCCAATTATAAAAGAGTTGTCAAAGAAAGCAAGCCGCTGGTGGTTAATTCCAAACTAATCCAGAAAGCCTGAAAACGTCCATCAATGCATTTCTTACAGTTTCTAATCTCTGCAGGTTTCTGATAAGAGCAGCATTAAACTATGGTGTCATGAATCTTGGCTCTCACGTTTGAAACTAACAGAGATGTACTACCTGTGATCATTTTAGATTAAGGAAATACCATCTTTCAAAAGCACACTACTGATAGAATTTATAAAAGGCAAAAACTATGTTCAGATCCATTTCTGTCATACGCTGCCAACATAGCAATTGCAGTTAACAATATCTAGACTCTAAAGCCGTCAGCTGTGACCCGAGCAGATAGTGCTGAAGTGCTGCATTATATGGCAGAGCAGGCAGTGCTGGGGAGGCAGTACACCCTGCAGCAGCTCCATGCTGTGTTGGGCTCAGAGGGCTTTGCTGCCCAGGGCACCTTGGTGCTTGGTAGCTTAGGCAGGGAATTTGCAAATTTCCTGGCACTTTACCTTGTACCGCCCTGCAGTTTCACACCGTTAATTCACTTCGGAAGCACCTGTATAGACTTGCTCAACATCCTACAAGTCACAGACCAGCTGCGCACTGTTTTCTCTGCAAAGAGGAGACTATTTCAAAGGGAAAGATCTGGTAATCATTTTACTGTTAGTTCGGGCTCTAAGATTGTTTTCAAGTAATGGCTAACTGTGACTGCAATGTTGTTGAGACTTCTGGCCACACTTGCTCCATAATAGATAGCCTTCCTTAGGCTATCCTTTGGTCTTTCTCTAGGGTGAAAAGTGAAAAGGCACATACATCCAAACAGCAGTTTCAGAAAAATGTCTGCTTCATAATTGTCCTTTTGAGGTTCTTCCCATCGGAATGGGAAACTGATCTCTGTATGCTAAAGTTGGCCTTTATGATGTTCCTCCATAATGCAGTTTAGACCCAACCGTTGTTCACAGCAGAAGAATGAGTGAGGAACAAGCATAGGGAAGAAGAAGTTTTTCTGTCTGTGTTCTGATGATGTCAGGGAACTGAGTGACTGAAGGACATGAGGTGATGACATGAACCAAGTCTCTTCATGGTGTGGATTCTTTAGTAGCTGATAGGAAGGCATGAGCTTGCTTTTGAGCCTCTGTTGGGTTAGGGGCCACTGTTCTACCCTGGCTGATCTCTCTCAAATGATTTAGGAGAGAGATCTGGAAATGTGATCAGGTAAAAAAAAAATTGGGAGCGGTGTCGTTGTTCTCCAGCACTACCCTTTTCACTGTCAGCCTCCCAGTGTTGTATCTGAAGGCTCTACTTTTCAATCATTCTCAAGGTCTTTGTGCAACTCCTTTATCTGGCGTGGTCTGTGTTAGAGCTCGTGAGACTTGAAATGTTCATATGTATGAAATATTTACAGTTGTAAACCACCAAAACTCAGTGACATCTGCTTTCTTAAGTGGGTCCGTATGAGGCTGCTGTGCTCATTCCCTTGAATTAACCCGTTTCACTCTTCTGATAGTAGACAGCATAAATCAATGCTGTGTAATCATAACATTTACAGACATCTCAACATCCTTCACATCCAGTACATGAAAATTGTCTGCACAAACAGAGACCATAGTTTGACATGTAATTGTTTTTGGCTGCAGTTCAGGCTTATGCAGCCCTTGTAGCTCCTTGGTTTTGTTGGTGGAAGTATTTGTGCAGCCACGCAGTGAACCAGATCAGAGCTGAGCCAAGTTACAGGAAAAAAAAAAGAAAAAAAAAAGAAAAAAATTAATAAGGTTATTTTTGAGCTAGATCAGTTCTGTGCTCTGACAAACTGGAGGCAACAGCCAAAAAAAAAAAGCAACAAAAAGTGAGAACTTATGCCAGCATGCCATTGAAAGGGAGGCATGTCAAACTATGTTTTTAATGTAAGCTACCAGTGCAGTGTAGAAGATTGCTACATCTAAATACCAGCATTAAATGGTAACTCAAGAAAGCTCTTTGTTGTTGTCAAAGCAGAAATTGATGTATTAAAAATTTTTTCTAGAACACAGAACTCATTTTTGAAGTTGGCTGTCCAATTCTTTGGTAAACGTTATTGCTGAAGGGAGGGGGGCAGATTTATTCTTATGTTTCAGGCATGCTAATGCTACTTTAAAATTGCAAATTGTGTTCTGCTTCAGATTGAAAGCCCAAACATAGCTACAAGAGGTGAGATTATGCTTCAGTTACACTTGTGTATTCCTATTTACTTCAATGATGCTGGTTAAAATGTGATTTAGGGCAAAATTTTTTCTGAGAAGTTTCAGTTTAGTAGTGCAAAGTACGAAAAATTCAGCAAAGTACTCATTACTGTATATCTTTTAATATAGTCCTCTCCAATAATAGCTTCATATATGTATTTTATTTTCAAGCCCTATAGGGATTTCTGTTGTGCATTCCTTCCAGTATTTCTGTAGGCGTATGCAGTAGTAAATGAGGAAATCCTGTGGTGGTTTAGAAGTCCTGATAAATGATTTCTTTTCTACTTTTTGAATGTTGTGGCAATATGCACCTTATGAACATACAGAATTTACCTTACATGTTACATATATATTACCTACATCAATTGAATTTAAAGTTTGGGCCAGTTTAGATTAGAGGTCCTGGGGTCAGGAGGTGTCTTTCACAAAGTCAAACTTCTTTTTACTACTGAGAATCTTAGCAGTATTACAGTATTAGAACTCTTATGAAAATCCTTTTTAAAAAAAAAAAGTAGGAAAAACATTTGTACAATAACTTAAATATTTCTTGAAGACATTCTTTGAACACAAGCTTTTCTTAAATGAAGTGTGGAATGAAAATCTACCATTAGCACACTTGGTTTCCAATTTGATGTCACTAGCCTTAGAAGCAAGAGATCTGCAGTATTTCTGAAGTAACTCTCACCTATATAATATTGCAAAGTGTACTACTGCCTGCTGGAAATTTGGAAATTCATTCCTTCTCAAAGCTGCTCCCTTTCCAAACCTGTCTGGTGGGTAGGACTAACACATGCTTACTGTTCTATGACTCATATTCAATTCTCACCCTTCCAAGACACATTTTGAAAATCAGGAAAGATTTGCAAAATCTTTATTGTTTTTCCTAACATTATTACAGTTAATTTTCTGTAAGGAAAGCCAACACCTGGAAACAGAAACAGCACTCAGCATGGGTTCTGTGTGCCAGCCCACTGGTTCATTCATATATGTCTATTATATGTAAGTATGTGTAAGTGTTAGTTCATTCCTATATATGTGTGTGTGTATGTATAACACTATCTATCTATCTATCTATCTACACACATGAAGAGTTTTGCCTTGCTTTTCTTTTTCTTTTTGGACAGAGGGAAAGCTAGAACAGATTAGTGCTTCCTGAAAAATAAATAAGAAATTGCTAAAGCAGCTACAGTAATATCAAGCCAGAGGCAACCTTGTATCTTCTACAGTTACATGATATTCTGGTTGTATGCCTGTTTAGTATCTTTTAAGCCACCCTTGGGCAGGACCCCACTGTAAACAAGCTGTCAAGTTTGACTTGGAACATCCTTTTAAAAATAACACTAATAAATAAACATTCTGTCTTCACACGTTTTGCTGCCAGGGATTCTCCATTTCTAAACTTATGAGCATAATGATTTGTAAAGGTTTTTTGTATTAACTATAGACTCCATTTTTCATAAATATGAATTCTTCATTTTTGATTTGTTTAATTCTTTAAAATTTAAACTCCAATTTTATTTTATAATTATATGCTGTCATTTTAATAAAGGCTTTTATTGAAATCAGCTCTGCCTGTTCAATTCTCTGTCTGGCAGTGCTATATAAATCAATAATAGTAATATTAGGTAGTATTAGAAGAGGCATATGAGTGTCTGATTATTAAGAACTGAAGTAAAAGGCGGCACATAGGAAATAATTTGCTGTGTACAGCAAGTTGCACTGGCTCAACAAAAGCCAGTGAGGCACACAGCAGTGAACACTTCTGTGATACTTTATCTGAGAAGCACTTATCTAAATGTATTTTTCAGCTCTTCTGCTCTCTTTGCTGCTCTGATTTCCTTGTAGCTGCTGACTCCTTCCTGCTAGGCTTGGTTTGCTCTGGCATTCACTGCCCCATGGCTGTGATCTCTGGATTCCTTGCAGTGTTGTGTGGAAGATCCTATGAAGGGGGCCTACAGGAAAGCTGGGGAGGGGCTTTTTACAAGGATAGATAATGACAGGACAAGGGGTAATGGTTATAAACTGAAAGAGGGTTGATTTAGACTAGATATAAGGAAGAAATTCTTCACTGTGAGGGTGGTGAGACACTGGAACAGGTTGCCCAGAGAAGTTGTGGATGCCCCCTCCCTGGAAGTATTCAAAGCCAGGCTGGATGGGGCTTTGGGCAACCTGGTCTAGTGGGAGGTGTCCTTGCCCATGGCAGAGGGCTTGGAACAAGATGATCTCTAAGGTCCCTTCCAACCTGAACCATTCTATGATTCTGTGATTCTATAAGATGAACCTGCAATAAGGAGATCAAAAGAAAAAGGCTTTTGGAGCTGAGTAGTGTCACTGCTTGTTATATCCCAGGTTCTGCTTTCACAAATGGCCAAACCTTGCCTCCACTCACTGATACTTATGTGCCAACACTCAGGGGTCTGCTTGGACTCCTTCAGTTTCTGTGAGCTCCCTGCATAACTGAAAGAGGAATTCTTTATCTGTTGTTCCACCAGGGCTGACTCTGAATTGAGAACATATTTGCTGAACAGCAAACTCAACAAATGTATTCAATTAAATGAATTTGTGAACAACCTGAGATTCTGTTGCTGCAGTGTTTGATAGGAACCACAATTTGCTAGACTTCAAAAGTGACGAGATTTCTCTCCACATTATTTGACACTTAATTTGTGATTGATTTGGTCCTCTTTGCAACAATTCTGTTTTTTTTTTTTTTTTTTTTTTTTTTTGTAAGCTGTACTACTATTTATCTTCATTATACATTTTCCCTCTGGAGAAAGCACATGCATGGATATACAATGCAGACAAATCTTTCCATTTTACTGGGAGCATACTTTTCTCTTAGTCTTTGCTTGCACATGCACAGTGTTTTAGGAGATGTGTAGGCCCTTTACAAACTCGGCCTTTGCTGAGAAGAGTAAAATGTCTAATTCTCATTGTTGTGGACAAAATCAAAAGAATGTGTGACCCAGTACTGGGTCAAGTATTGTTCAGCATCTTCATCAATTACCTGGATGAAGGGATAGAATGCATCCTCAGAGAGTCCAGTGGAGGGCCACAAAGAGGATTAGGGGCCTGGAGCATCTCTCTTATGAGGAAAGGATGAGAGACCTGGGACTGTTCAGTCTGGAGAAGAGAAGACTGAGAGGGGATCTTATCAATGTTTATAAATATCTAATGGGTGTGAGTCAAGTGGATGGGGCCAGGCTCTTTCCAGTGGTGCCTGGTGACAGAACAAAGGGCAATGGTCACAAGCTGGAACATAGGAAGTTCCATATGAATATTTATAGTCATAGAATCATAGAATCACAGGATCGTAGAATGGCTTGGGTTGGAAGAGACCTCAGAGATGATCTAGTTTCACCCCCCTGCCATGGGCAGGGTTGCTAACCGCTAGATCAGGCTGCCCAGGGTCCCATCCAACTTGGCCTTGAACAGCTTCAGGGATGGGGCATCTACAGCTTCTCTGGGCAGCCTGAGCCAGAGCCTCACCACCCTCTGAGTGAAAAATCTCCCCCTAAAATCTAATCTAAGTCTCCCCTCTTTTAGTTTAAAAGGGTTGCCCCTTGTCCTATCACCCATGTAAAAAGTTGATTTCCCAGCTGTTTATAAGCTCCCTTTATGGGAAGGCTGAAATAAGGTCACCCCAGAGCCTTCTCTTCTCCGGGCTGCACAAGCCCAGATTCCTCAGCCTGTCTTCATAGGAAAGGTATTCCAGCCTCTATTTGAGTATTTGGAGTTGGCAATGCTGGGTTGAATATTAGTTGCATGTTTAATACTTCTACAAAGTGGAAATAAAAGTTCATTTTAAAAAACATGGAACAACTAGGTATGTCTCTCTTACAGTAGCATGGATGACACTGCTGTCAAAATCAATGAGAACTGCCATAGAATTCAGTGAATTCTGTGTTGCTGTCACTTCGCATAAGTATTACTGGCCCTGTGATGCTGTTATTTCCTATAGGTCACAAAAGACCATGGTAGCATGTAAGGCACTCTGGGTATGAATGGTACAATGACTACAGAGTAGTTTCATTGAAAGACCTTTTAATTTTGCTGATGGAAGTTCGAAAGAATTTCTCCAGCAGTAACTGGAGGTTCTTTAATGAACATTGTTTCCAAGCTTGTAGTGGTTCTTTTTGAAAGACATATAAATACTTTTTTAGGACTTTTTTTTCTGCCATGTTTCTCTGCATGCAGGATGCAAACGCTATCTCAGCGTGGACAATTGCAGTGTTTTTAAAGGGTCCTTAGCACATGGAATATGCAGCACTGTGTGCCCACATTGTTATGTTTGACTGCAATTTTTGTGACAGACTGAAACCGTGAGATAAATTTCAGTTTTGATGCATGTTTGACTACGTTACCTTCACTCTCCTTACTTGGCCTTGATGTTATCTGGAAGTATCAGGCCACAAGATAAAGAAAAACAGCGGTTCTAGAAACATTTCTCCTGCACTGTATGCATTTTCCAAAACAAATCTTAAATACTTTCATCTTACTTTGTCTTACTGAGTGGTCTAAGAACCAATATTTTGTAAGCCATTAAAAGCTTGGTCTGTAGAGCTGAAAATTCTGTTTGCTGGTATGGCAAGACATTCTTTTCAATTCCTGGTAGGTTCTGAGTTATTGGATGTTAAAACTGTAGTACCATGACTTATAGGGAATATATTTTAATAATTTTCACAGGTTATTGAAATATATTCATTATCATTTTATTCTCCCTCTAAGGCCTATAAAGTTCAACTCGTTGAACTCATGATAATAAACTCAAGTGGCTTTACGTGTGGATATTTAAGAACTAACAATAAAAAAGTAAAACTCTAACACAGATCTAAAATAGATTTTCTCCAAAATATATTATAAATATGATAAATGGTTGTGCAAAATAGAGGTATTATGAGCGCTCCCATGGGATGGTCTACATTAAAATAAGGCAATATCACTAGGTTCATCTATAATAAAACCTTAGCCATACAATTCATCAGAACAAATGTAACAATTTATAGCCACTGTTACGCTCATATATGTGTATCTAACTTTTGTTATAGAACCAACAAACTTTATTTTCCTGCAAGATCTGTTCTATCTTTAGCCTTCATCACAGCTGCATCAAGCATATTAACCATTTTTTTCACTTTCATTGAAAATTGTTGGTGTTGGAACAACTTATGTTGTTTTGATATTAAATTTCACTTACAGTTTGAAATGAGTTATTGTTTTTTGTTGAGTCATTATTTCTTTAGTTCAATTATTTAATTTTTGCTCTATATCTGTTCCATTGCCTAATGACACTTAATTGGAATTTCACTTTAATAACAGTAGGGTAGAAATGATGTCATAAGAAACTTGTGTGGATCATATTTGACTTACACATAACTGCTACACGATTTTGATTTTCACATTCTGAAGTGCCATTTCCACCTCCTTGCCTCCAGTTTCTGCATTTTACATAAAGTCTAACTGCAGTACTTAAGACATTAAGAGTATGTATTAATAAACCATGCACCTTTGAAAAGAGTTATGAAATATATTCCCTGAGGGCCAGTGATAACCTGGTGGTTCATGGTCCACAGATTATTTAAATCCTTCAATCTTAATAGGTGCTTTAATTCAAAGAGTTAGCAACCCAGGCCTCTGGATTCATACCTACCTGCCTAAACATCCATATTTCTCCTCCATTCCTTAATTTATGTATGTTCCTGAGTCCATGGGTAGGACCAGGTAGCTTTTTAGTAACTTTATGGTTGCTTCACTCTATAGGTTCATGATCCATTTTTATGTGTTTTTCTTTATAGTGAGAAAGTGGATTTATGTATGTCAATCCAGATAAAAGATGCTAGGGAAAGTTAAAAGACAGAAAAAAAAAAAAGTGACAGAGAATGAATGGCTAGCTTTTGAAGAAGGTTATTTCAGGTGGAGGCTGAAACTGGGAAATCCTAGTAGCATGGAAGATACTGGTGCTGATCAAAACTAAGTTCAAGAAGGGGAGAGAAAAGCAAAAATGAGAGACTTCACAAATTGAGAGAAGTCTCACAGAAAAAAACTAAGTTTCCAAAAGCACTTGATAGCTTGCGCTCTGTAAGTAAGAGTGGATATAGGGGAATCTGATTACTGAGCTCCAGCTAAAGAAGCAGACACAGAAGCACAAAAAGGAACCATAGTACTCTGGTGTGAAGGGAAAGAAGGAGTTGACAGGATAGACTGCAGAAGTGACAAAAGAGTGTGGGTAGAGACAGAAAGGCAAGCAGAATGAAAGCTTTAATTCAGAGACAGCAGTCATGAGAAACTCAGGATAGGGGGGTTTGCAGATTGAGGAGATAGTGCTGCATTAGATAAGGTAAATCAAATGAAGAAGAAAGTAGAGGAAAGGAGATACAGTGAAATGATCATGTAGAGAGAAGAGAGGAAAATTTAAAGCCTATCTCATTTCTTAGGTTTAAAGGCATGAAGAAAAAAAATAAAAAGAAGAGTAAAGCAACACTTTCTTTTGTTGAGTTCAGGTGATGCTGAGACACCCACAAAATTTGTTTTTGTTGCTCTGAGGAAGTACAGGTTAATCTGTACATGGCATCATTTCTTACAGTGGTAAGAGCAGTGCATCCAGGTAGTTCTGCTTCATCGCATGAGAATGGGAAGTCTGAGTTGTGGGCTTGCTGCCTTTACCATTATTTAATTCATGATGCATAGTTTTACCATTATTTAATTCAATACAAACAATTTTCTACTGCATTCATTGTTCATTGTTCTAGGTATGCTTTAATATTAAAAGGTAATAAATTAATTACTCAAGTAATGAATAAAGTACTGAAGTCACCACAATGAATTAGTTAGATGTTTTATTTGTGGGTCCTGATCATTTACCCAGTGATTTAAATGGACATCCTTAGTCTAGTGTGCACACTAAACTACAGGTAAAGCGTAGAAGTGAAAAATGTTTTAGCAGAAAAACAAAATTTACTTTATGATTTAATACCAATCAACCATTGCTAATGTGCTATAAAATACTACTTAAGGTAGATACTGATTTCCATTATTAAAGTTAATGGTCTTAGTTGCCTCATCTGCCTTATTGCAATGTATTAAGCATGCAGACCCCATAATTTAATTATCACCTGTTAATATTGGTTCTAAATTCATTTTTGTGCTTTTGGATTGAAGCTGCAATGATGAGCCAATTAAAAAACATTATCTGGCTGCTCAAAGCATCACATTTGTATTTATGCTTAATAGTACATGATTCTACAGGGACTTTCAAGATGGAACATGCTGCCCTAATGCCCTTAGGGATTAGCTAAACAAAAGAAAAAATGTAAAGGAAATTTTAAATATTTTCTCTTCTGCAGGATTTTAATTTTTAGATCTTTTCCTTTGCTGTACGCTACAGTTTTCCTTGAAGTTAATTTGCATAGCTGTAAAAGTGTACTGTGTAGCTGAATTACAAGAGAGACTCAAATGAGACCCTGGATTTTCTTTAAATCCCACAGGAAGAATTTGCTTCAAGAATGTACATAAGGTACTAATTGCAAGGATCATGTTAGGTACTATTTGAAT
This sequence comes from Penelope pileata, assembly GCA_013396635.1. Lineage (NCBI taxonomy): Eukaryota > Metazoa > Chordata > Aves > Galliformes > Cracidae > Penelope > Penelope pileata. Next base: position 941,724 of record WBMW01001482.1, on the reverse strand, counting down.
GAGAGTGGTGAACTGATAGAATACAGCACATCATAACCTCAGAGAGCAGATAATGGAAAAGGAACGTTTAATTTCTGCTGATGTTCTCAACGCAACTTGAAAGGGCAATAGCCACACATTGTATCAGGCTCCTTATAATGTTTATTAACACAAAAGACTCCTTTTTCTCTTATGTTATCACTTTGCTGCTGACAGAATTTCAAGTGCAGGTATTTCAAGTCAGTGTAAATTTGTGCTTTTAAAATGGTTGATTGAGAAATGGCTGATGTAGACGATGCACCATAAAATTTGATGACGGAATATATGCATTTGGTATAGAAACATTTTTTTTTTTTTATTTGTCAGTCTGTAATACTGTGATATAGAATTCCCATCTCTTTATGCAGTGCAGTAACAGCTTGGCAGAATATAGAAATTAGACTGTTTGATCTCCTGTAGCTATACCATCCTGCATAAACACAATAACTGGTCTTAAAATTTCCTGAGGAGTCAGTGGAGAATCTTCCGCTATAGAAGGAAAGCCCTGGCCTGAAGTGCAGCTGTCCTAGTATGTCTGTTAGGGGCCCTTTTTTTGCCTGCAGTATAATGGAGGAGTATCCCTTGGCCTCTAATTTGTATGAAGCACTGCTGTGTTAGGGACTTGAAATCGACTTTTCCAGGACCAATTCCTCAAGTAAATCACAAGTCATGCCTCAGGACACTGCTGTGATTCCAGGCATCAGCATGGAAATATCCTGTTATTAGCCACTTAAAACTAACAGAGAGTGGAATTACTGCTGAACATCCTCAGCCAGATTTTAAATGAGGTTGGAGCTTTTCAGGGGAAGAGAAAGCTGCCAAAGAAAAAGCTAGCAGCAGCTGAAGTCTGAGGGAATTCTCCAGCTGATAAGTGTGTGTGTTTGGGTGCTGGTTTCCTTTGGTTTGCTGGCTTTCTGCTTATAATTTTTTCACTATTGTATTATGGGCATATGTTCTTTTGTCAGTGAAAGCTATTAAGAACAGAACAGGAACCCTGCTGTGTCTTAAAATTAAAACAGGGGAAAAAAAGGCTCAGACATGAGGAATAAAAAATGAACACAGATAAGAAATAAATAGTTATTTTGGCCACAAATGGTGAAATAAATATGGTACACCATTCTTAGAAATGCTTCTGATTCTTGTGGTTGGTCTGGACAATTGTATAGTCTGCTTATGCAAAGAGTTGTATAGACAGCTGTATAGTCTGCTTTTCTCCTGAAATGAGATGTATGCTGCTCTGCTGTCTGTCTGTATGTTCATTGGCCTGTTTTACAAGTTTCAACAGCAGAGCAGGTTAGCTTCTGATTAGCTGCTGATTAGCCTCTTTCGCCACTTCTCACCTGCCTGGGGAAGTCTGCAGCGTTAACTTGAGAAGTTCATGTTCATTTGGCCCACGTTTGGTACCTAGCCAATCCGTGCCCATGCAGATACCTGTGCCAAAAAATATTTGAAAGAAAATGGAAAAAAAAGCTGAAAGGTAAAACTGAGCAAGTTGAGGAGGAATGAGGAGATGCTGACAGTGTTGCGTTGAAGCACAGAGAGGTTGTTTCTGGAATGTATAAGACATCTGGGAAGGAAAAAGTTTTCTTAATGTCCACTGTTCACATAATAACTTGACCTTCTGGTATTCTTTAAGTCTGAAGATATCTTGCAATCAATCATTGTGACAAGTGAGTGTGTTTTATGTCTTTATTAGTAAGTTGCCAAGACAGTTTGACAAAACTATAATGATCATAGGCCTAGCACTTGACCCTTGCAATTGCAATGCAAGTTGAAGCTTAGAGTGAACCTCTGCTGTTGCCACTTCACTATAGAGATGTGTATTTGACATATTCCCATAGCTTCCATAGTCAAACAAATCTAAGAAAGTTAATTGAAATTTTTCCAATGTAACAATTTGATGTCACTATGTAAGAGTAAACTCATTTCTTCAGAATAACAGACATCTACACATCCCTATGTGTATTATGAAATTTCACCATACATACAGATTTATATATACATTTGGAATGGACACAGGATTATACACAAGAATTAACTGATTTATCTTCTTTTGAAGAGACACGTGTCCTTGGTTCAGGTTGAGTTTGAAGGGTTAGTCTGTCCACAAATTATATATTATTTACCTATGATTATTATATTTGTTTAACAATTGTTCAGCTATTTGGTATTTTAAAATGTTTGTAATGTGTTCAAATGAATGAAAACACGTTAACCTTCTGAATAAGAGAGTCACAGTCTCTGTATATGCAGTTCAGCCTTAGATAAAGCTCCAAATATGCCTTCAATGCTTGTCCTGAAGCTGCATTGAATGAATTTGCATTCTGGTGGTACTGACTGGCTTTAACTGAACAGCTTTACTTTACACTTAGATAGAACAAGAATCAAAGTATTTTACTCTGTACAAAAAATGAAGTCTCTTCTAATGAAGAGGAATTACTCTTTGAGTAAAGAATAACTTTGCTGAAAATTTACATTTGGATTAATGTTAAGAACTCTAGCATTTGTGTCATTATTTACTTTATTCTGGCTGGCCTTAATAGTGGAGTGGCAAGCTCTTTCCATTGAGTTAAAATGTGAGCATTTCCATCAGGCTATTTTAGAAGGAATTATATCATTGTTGAACTAAATTATTGAGTGCTTATCTTCCCTGTTGTGTTTATATAAATGTTGTACAGACAGCACAACAGTTCGAACAACTCTTTAGTAGAGCCATGTGTCCTGAGAAATTACTTAGGCTGCCATGAAACTTCTACATGAGGAGGCAGTTCACTAATCATCCCTGAATTTGAGCAGTGACGGGCTGATGTCTTTTCAACATTGCTATATTAACTGTTCACCTTTTTAAATACTTAAAAGATTCAGTCAACGTTGAGGAAATGCTCATTTAGAAATCTAAATATTACGGGAGGTTGTAAAGCTTCTTTCTCCCTCACATATTATGGCTCATAACTGACCCAATAACTCCATTTAACAGTTGTGAGACATTATTTCTATCTTGAGACATCCTGTTTCATCTGGAAGAACTTTCAAATACAGAAAACATAGGAAATCACGAAAACCTATGTTAGTGAGACAAAAAGAAAGAGTACTGGAAATTAGCATTTATCATAGTTTAGTTATATGCAGATTATTTATCTTGGATTATGAAAGCATGTAAATTCACCTGCTGTAACTGGTTAAGCAGGAGATTTGATGATAATGGTATCAAATGAAGCTATTGTTTATCCTGTATCTTGTTGGGAGAGTTTCCTTCTTCTCCCTTGTTTTGTTTATTTAGTGCTTTTATTTAGTAAGACACAATTAATTAAATAGAGAAGAAATACTCAGAGGTCATTGTCCTAGCTATTAGCATCCTTTTACTGGGTAAGTTGACTTATCCGTTAGGGTCTTAATTTTTCCTGAGGTGAGCTGGCTGCTTTCAACAAGGAGCCAGATTTAAAAGCTAAGCATGCCCACTGGATGCAGAGCAGTTCCAGCTTGTACCCTTTAGACGTCAATAGCTTGTGACACTGAATCTGATCTTAAACTGCATGACTGTAATGCTGCTGTGGGTACTAAAAATATGACTGAGCACTTGTGCCTAATTAAGGTTTTACAAATGGCTATTTGAAGTATAAATATAGTTTAGAGTCTTTTTTTTTTTTAAAAAAAAAAAAAAAGCCTGTTTAAAATAAGTTAAATCACTGTGCAGGATGTGGTGGCTGTGGTGCATGCATCTGCAAACAGCCTTTTAGGGATGTGAGGGTTTTCACTTAAGCCAATAGAAACACTGGATTTGAAGGGACTTCAGAGATCGCCAAATCCAGTCCTCTGCCACAGCATACAATGTTACACAGCATTATTCACAGGCTGATTATGTTCACCTGTTAGATTTTCCTTCCCTAACTTCTCCTTTAGGAAGATTGTTGTAGGACCTCTTTCCTGTAATGCAAATTACAAACCTTCATTAAATCTCCATCCTTAATTTATTCATGTCCAGTTTCTACCTGTTTGTTATAACACCAACATTCCCTCTTAGACTTAACTAATCTTTTGTCCCCAGTGCATTTGCTGGAAGGAATCATCTTTCTTCTAGGCCATCATTTTTCAGTGTGGAAAAAAAAAAAGAGTCTCTTCAGTCTCCTCCCATAAGATAGCTTTATATTTGATCTCTGTAATAATCCTATTCAGCACCTGTTCAGATTTAAATTCATTTTTTTGAACTTGTATAACCAGAATTATACAAAATACTTCAGGTGAGGTCTCACTACAGGCTATGCGATGGTATAAATACTCCCCTTTCTTTATCAAAATACCTTGCCTTGCCCTTTTCATGGTCAGATTCAATTAAATGGCTTATAGTCATCCTGTGACTGACTAAAACAGGCTGCTATTTCCAACTAATGAGCTCCCAGTATATATCAGAAATTCTTGTTATTAGTCCCATGTGCCCTTTGGACTATTACCTTCAACCCAGTTCTGTTTCTGGGGTCTTTGAGATCATGCGTTTCCCTCACAGGACATTCAAATCCTTCTGTAGGATCACTCTACCTCCTGACTTGTATTCTCAACAAACTGCATTAGTGCATCTTTATTTTCATTCCAAGGTCATTAGCTAAAATATCAAATAAAATGGATCCAAAACAATAAATGTGATATTTTCCGTAGAATTTAGTCACCTTTGTGAGGTAACGATAATAATGGCTCCTAAGTGACTCAGGAGGTAATTTCTTTTTAATACAATATGCATCTCTGTGAATAAATTCTTCTTACTTTTGAGCTCCTCATTTTAAACCTATATATTCAGTACTTGAAACTTAAACCTGATTTTTCAGAAGTTTCAAGGTCACATCTGATACAGAAGCATTCTCCTCTAAGAGCATAGCAATCTGTCCAGATTTTCACCAAACACCATGTAGGTTAGATAAATGGGCCTCTGTGGATGCAGCATTTGGCAGATTAGATGCCTGTTATCTGTTCTCTCCACCCGCTAACATATTGCTAATTAGGTTTGAGAGTGAGGTGAAATGATTCATCTTAGCAGAACAGTGAGTGTCTTTAGTAAATCCTTAGTCTACTTCAGTTCCAATCCACTTGAGAGAGAAAAGGGGAAAAAAAGTAAGAATTGTTTCTGAGATTATGCATGTATTTTTACATTTGTTTCTTTCCTATCCTTATCTCTAAAAGTCCCTAGATTACCATTAAGTTGGTGAATATGAGATGCTCATGTCAATTAGTAGTATATGTAGAAAAAATTCTATATAACTGATAACCATATACGGACAATGTGAACAAAGAAGTACTTGACAGAAATTTTCTGTGTATCTGTATAAATAGAATATTGAGACTGCTAGATTGTCTTTTTGTAGTGCAGAAGATGACTGTCCAATGTGTAGAAAATACAAGTGCACAGACAACCACCCATAAATCTGACATTCCTGAACTTCCAAGCACTTGATTTTTCAACTTAATTAGGATTCTTTGAACACCAGTGGCTCTTTTTTGGTTTCCTTTTGCCCGCATATGATATTGCATTATTGAGTTCTTCCTATAGCATCTCCTTTGACAGTTCTTTTTCCCTCATTTTCTCCACAGCCGTAATTGTGATGAGTATGTCACATCTAATGATCCGTCAGTATGCCATCACCTTTCCCCCTGGGATAATCTGGCAGGTGATCTTCCCATATATGTCCTGCAGTTTATTCTAAGAATGGTTCCCAAACCACGCTCTATGTACATATTCCAAGGCTGATGTTTATAAATGCCTATACAATGCCATTTGTTGTCTGTGATACTATTCTGCTAGATGATATTGAAGAGCAATAGAGACAAAGTAATTACAATATTTGCCTGAGACACGAGTGGTTGGATTTTACAGATATTGCATTTATATTCAACTAGAACAGTGTGATTGATGTAGTGCTCCTCACTTGCATGATACAATATGTGCACTACCATTTAAAAACATTCTGTAATTGCTTTAGTCCTTTGTTGCTATATAAATGGCATATTTGTATGCATCTGTGTAAATGCCTCATAGAATTTAACAAGTTGAAGAAATGTGTGACGAAGTGAGTAACATGAATCTTTTCATAAAACAAAAAATGTACCTGTTGTAGAAATGTGTAACTTCAGATATTTATTGATGCAGAGAATAATATATTAGGTAAATGCCTCTAGGTCTGTGGCTTCACTGCTTGAGTACTATCTGAATATTAATCTGCCAGGTTGTGGTTGTCTGGTGTTGAGCAAAACAGCAATGTTCTTCCTGTCTGTAGTGGGGCTGAGCTGTATGGATCCAGCTCATGATTTTTCTCCATTCCTCTATGTGCAAGGATAGCAGGATGCAAAACATGGATCCTGTATTCTTGTGGCTTGATAAAGAGAAGGGGAAGATGACTGTGAATTTTTTTTTTGTGTGTTTGAGAAATTTGCTTGGAGATTGGGGAGGGGGAAAACAATTTGCCCATATTGTGAAACTTTGTGTCCTTGTGACAAAGAGAGATGCTTGAGAGGCTGAGAGCGATTCCTCCTAAAATCACTCTTTGCCATGGGAATTTCAGTCCTGCTATAATGAGACCACTGATGTCACAAGACGGAGTGACGGATATCCCCATGAAGCTACTTAGATTAATTTGAGGAGAGTGACACTACCAGCTGCCACCTTTTGAAGAGGCTTCTGAAGGTGCAGAAGGGGATTGGAAGTGCTTTCTCAGATCTTAGAACACAAAGGTAAAGGAAGCGATGAGGGGAATCAGGGTTAATTAAGGCAGTCTTAAGACTAGCAATTGCTTCACGGCTCTGTTAATCATGCAAGAGCTGCTGTGAGACTTGGTGGAGAAGGCAGGGGCAAGTGATGTCTTTGCCTCTCATAGAGGAACAGCCTGGTCTCCCTAGAAAAGTAGATTTCCTTAAGCAGATATATCTGCAAGGAAAGCCTTCTGAATGCTAATTTGGTAGCTGAAATGTATCTCCACTTATGGGTGGTAAGGGGGTTTTTTGGACTTAATCTCTTGGCACGTGTACAGCCCCCTGCTTGTGGTCCTGGTGGGATTCCCTAGAGCTTTGGATTAACATCGAGAAAGCTGCTGTCTTGGACTTTTTGTGGATTTGTGAAAATGGAACTGCATTAAGTGCAGTTTTCTTGTAAATGAGAGTGAAAAGCATATTTGCTCATATAAATGAAAAATAAAGTATTAATCTTGAACTCTGGGACCATGAGCCTGCTGAAGAGGCTTGTAGTGCTTGTGCTCTACTCTGACATGCTAGGGAATGTAGCCACTCAAATATGTTTAATGCAAAAGTTAGGACAGTGGGAAATCTTGTTGGATTTCTGTAATTACGTAACCGAACCAAAATATCAGTAGAAGAGAGTCTGGGAAGGCAGATACAAAGAATCTTTGAAATGAAAGTTTTCAAGTTCTTTCAGTTATCATTTGGTTTCCTTCCATCTTTCTTTCCAAAAATTAAAGTATTTTCAAAATTGTCCTAATGAAAGTGTTAAAAACAGCAACAGCAACAAAAAGAAGGCATATGTGCACAAAAGAGGAAGAAGAACTGGAGTTGTTTCCACCCCTTAAGAGGGAGAAATTCATCCAGACGCAGGAAAACCTTGCTTAGTTTCCTTTATGGCCTGAGTAGGTTTGAATCGACACTTTCCATTTCCTGTGAAAATGTCTGGGGAAATACTGTTCTGTGGCATATTCCAGGGAGGTGTACTCATGATGTTTCCCCATGGTGCTGTTTGGGTCTTTATAAATAATCTGTCATTGACTGGAGGAGGAAATGGAACTTGGGCATTTCAGGGCTGCCTTTCTTTGATTTTTAGTGCGTGTGTGTGAATTTACTTAACAAGGGAGAAGAATTCCACTTCTTTTTCTCTCACCTGTTTCAGACACCAGAAACTGTGTAATGTCAGAGGAATTTCTATTTATTCATTCTCAGGTCCATAAAGGGAGCTCAGGAAGAAGATCCCATGGAGTCAAGTTATAACCTGAATACAGATCTCACTTAATTTTTCATTACAAATTCATAGCACTTCATAAAATCACTGTCAGAGTCATTTGTCACAGAACTGTGTTGATAGTGAGAGAAAGTAGATATTCTCAAATAAATACAAAACATATAAAACATTTTATTATCCGTTTAACATATTACATTAATCTTCTGATAGCTAACATTATGTGTGAAGCTATGTCTGGAGAGAGTAGTAGCAAAGATTTTAGGAGTTGAAATAATGTTTTTTAACAACCAAAAGATGATTCAAAGAGTTAGTTGATTGTTGATTGTTGATTGTACAACTCTCAGTGACCATGTTAAATTGGCAGAGCATTAATGAGATGTAAGGTGTTGTCCCTTAATAATGTAATTTATGATGTAGAAAGCTCATTTAAATACGTAAAATAAAACCATGAAAATTGACATACATTTTACAGATGAATTCTTCTAGTGGTTTTGATAGTAAAATTAAATATCTATACATACATCACCTTACACATTGAACCAGTACAGTAACATTTAAATTATAAAATTCAGTATATATCAATTTATTACTTTTAAGGTAACAGATATTGAGAATGATTCAATACTGTTTTTCAAATGTTTTAAATAGTTTTTTTCTTCTGTTCATAGTAAAAAAAAAAGGTGGAAACTGCAGAAAGCAATCGTGGTTAAGAACAGAACTCCAAAGCCTGAAGCATCCTTAAATGCTTTTAAAAGCTCCAGATTATGCATTAGTTTCACAAGGTCTTCCTTTCTGGGCAGTTATGTGCAGCATTTTCTATTTTTTTCTTTCCTGAACAAAACCTGTTTTTAATGTGCCTTCTTCCGCCTGCTTCTAGGTGTCCACAAGGTGATGTTTAATGGACTAGAAATCTCAAAAATCTCCCTGCTATTAAAGGAATGACAAAGTCAGCAGTGGGAGGGTAGAAAATGAAAGTGCATTTCTTCGGTGTTAATTGTTGCTTTGTTCCCCTTCTACAACTTTTCTCCAATGTCAGGCTTAGTTTTGCCTGATAATTTTGTGGACAGGGTAAGAGATTTTCCAAAATGCCTGTGTTTAAGCGAATAGAGAAGCACAAAACATAGGAAGCTAGATATAAATTTAATCCTGGTGAAACAATACTGATTTCACTTGACTTCATCAGAGACTTAGTTGGCCTTTGTGGTTTTACAGAAGCCTGTTTGTTAACCACATTGTGTACGACATGCGCTCCGGCTTGTAGGCAGTTTCCTTCATCTGTTCCTGTAGCAGAGGGTGCTTAAAACAGTGCTTGAAGGACGATGTGTTTAAAAATTAATATTCAGCAGTTTTACAATGAGACACTGTGAGAGAACCAAGGTCAGGTGCAGCAGCAAAGCAGGATTTCCCGTTGCCATGTCATAAATTAAAGCATCAAATTTGCCCTTGGTTGTTTTTGTTTTTATAATGCTGTGTGACTAAAATTGCCAGTATGTTCACATGAAAATTAATTTTAAATGTTGATAATGACTTACTCCACAGTAATAGATACGCCCCAGATTCAAATAGCCTGTAACCGTCTTTAATTCCCTGAAATTCCCTGAAATGCACATGTGTTTAGGGAATTTTCTGATAGTCACAAGCCTCAACCCGTAATTTCTTGGTTATTTGAACCAGGCCATTATAGCTGTTTTACAGCATTTTTCTGGTGCTCTGTGGTTGTTTTTTAAGCTTTACTGAAATACCTAGCCATAATTCATACTGTGTGTGTTTTAAGTAACACATCAGTTGTAAAATTTATTTGTCACTTAACATATATATCTGCTCATAGAGTATTGAGTCCTAACTTGGCAAAAAATTGCCCATGTGATTTTTCAGAGGTCAGAGATCCTTCTGATTTTAATTTTAACCCAAAATCAATCAAATTACACCTTTTCATTAACTTAAATTTGAATTAAATCATCATTTTGGATCCTGCTTCATGGGCACTTTCTTGGGTCTCCAACTGTTCCCTCTGAAAAAAAAAGTACAAAAAATGCTATGGTAGGCAAAGGTGGATAATAAATCAGTGTAGTAGGAGCTAGTGATGAAGTTATATTCAGAATCACCAGGTTTACCTCATTTACCTTTTTTTTAGTGCTTATACAAATAGTTGAGTATACCTGGTGCACAAATAACCATCACAGATGTTATCCCACAAAGACTCTGTTTACTCAGGTCTTTTATCAACAACTCTTCCAAACTCTAAATACTCAGTCAGCCTTTCATGTTATTACTGCTATTATTGTTGCTTACTGTTTTGTAGCTGTGTCACTTCATCCTATAGCTGTCAAGTGGTTGTCCCAGCATAGATCAGTAGACTACAGAAAGAGGGACAAGCAGTCCTGCCTCTGGAGGTATAGTCGAGGTATATTTTTTTCCTCAGATCTGGGAAGATTAAGGCTTGTGTTTTGGATAGGAACTTTCAGATTCAAATAAAAATGGAGGAGGGAAAAGCGAGTGCAGCATATGTGTGGTTAGTGTAAGGAGCATGGAACAGTTGCAGGATTTGTTTTAGGTTTTGGAATATTTTACTGTAAAATCACTTTGCATTTAATACTTACTATGTGCTTTACTTCTACATTATTATCTGTATTTGATAATGGGAATGGTTTCTTCAAGAGGCATACCAGGCTGAAAGAAGTAAGTGGGAGATTTTGTCCAAGTGCAGAAATAGAGGCAGATCCTGCCTAAGCATCAGAAGGGGTTGGCTCTTGGAGCACAGAATCTTTTCAGGAAGCACCGACTCCCCTCTCAGTTGTTATTTGTAATAGGCTGGGTACCATAAAGCACTGCTAATGACCTATCCAGCCTTTGATCTTCAAGCTGTCAGACTGCATCTTGCCCAGACCAGCCTTCTGCAGCCTGTGTATGAAGGGAGCTCAATCCCTGCTTATTTCTGACTTCACAAAATCATTGTTACATTGCTGCTAACCTGTGTTTTACTCATAGCAAACCCAATCACTTGAAGTATGTTTATAGTGGGTTTCAATGGGTATCTTGGTTTTCAGTGGGTTTTTCCCCCTGATTGGGTCCAGCTGAAGCCCTGCACACATTTTGAGGGAAAAAAAAAAAAAACCTTCTGGAAAAGTACAGTCAAAAGATAAAAATAGCAAACAAACACATTTTATTTTATTTTTCAGAATCTTGGCAACTTGTTTGTGAATCTTTTGCTGTTGGCAACCAATTTCTTTTCCCATTAATGCAATAAGCATTAAAAATACTTCTAATTCTGAAGAGCATTGGTATCAATATTACTACTTGAAGTAAAAGCTACTTTCTACGCTCTTCCGTCAACTTCTTTATAAAGGACAAAAAGAATTCCTGGAAGATTTTTTTGCCAGTCTTTCTATTCACTCAGCTTCTAATCAAATTTTTGAATCATTGCTCTCTGTTGATCCATTTATTCAATTTTATTTTCCCACAAAAAATGATGGTTTGTACTCACATTTCCATTCTTTGTACGTTAAGATAACATCTCTGAGAGCAAGTAGTCTTGTGATTCTGATCTTTTTAAAAATCTTTTACACTAGTAAAACAAAAAAATAGCTCAATACATCAGAGATTTTTGCATACTTTTAAAATGTAAATATGTGTTTTGGTGCACGTATGCATTGTGGTTGTTATTTAAGAACTGAGAAAATACTTAAAACTTCATGAAAAAGTTGCATCATGGAAGAATAAACTGAAAATCCCAAAAAGCACATTAAAATTTTAAGTATTGCAGCTATCCTCTGCATTTCTGAAGCACTACTGCTCTTCTTTTCCGGACTATCCACAGCATATCCCACACCATTTATTTTGTGAACTATCAGCTGACTGGAAGCAGCCAGTAAGATATATTTTTAGATGATTATGTAACTTAGAAACAAGTTTTTGCCACTTCTGCCAAAAAACAACTATGCAGTTGTCTGCATAAAACCCAGAGAAGGTGGCAAAAGGTGGAGGAGGATTACAGGAGTGTGTGCATCTTCCAGACAGCACTAAGCAAAGAAATAAACACAGAAGGAGAGTGTATGATAAAGATGGACAGGTATTAATTGCCATACTGTGGTCACCCTTCTGTGTTGAAGTGTATGGGAAATCTTCTGCACATAACTTGGGTTTGATGATCATTGTAAGGCACTATGCACATATGGGAATGGACTCAGATCTCTGGCTGCAATAGCAGTCATTTGTGGCACTGTGTCCTGTTCAGTGTTAACTAAAAATAAAAAAGTGCAACGTCCTGCAGTAACAGGTGGGTCACCAAGATGCATCTGCACAGCCAGTGTGAAATGATGCAGATTTTTTTCATGGGTACAGCCGTTTATTACAGAAGCTTTGCCAAAGTTATGTATAGGTAGCATTCACATATTCCAAAGGCATCCACTCACCTTTTCCTTTGTCTACTAGAATTTATTCATGTGAAAAGAACAAAGTAAAGCATGTACCAGTGGGCTTTCAGACTCCTCTGTACATGAGCTGCAAAAATTGTTTTGTTGTGTGTAATGTTTTCTAAGGACTTGCACAAGATTTGTTTCAAAGGAGTTGTAATCAAATATGTAATTGTATATATGTCTGTTGAGAGGGTCACTTTTCCTCAAAACCAAGCATTTATTCTGGTAGTAAATGTAAGCAATAATGCTCAGGTATGCATGTGTTAAGCAATTATTTTCTGCTGCCATTTTTCATATTTCATCTTTAAAGATTTTTCCTATTATTTCTAGCTACACAATTGAGCCTTCAGGTATTTGTGGGAGGCTGCATTTTTTTGCCACTTACAGTCTGAGGAATTCAAGTTCCAAATTTTCAGTTTCATCTGACTACAGTTTATTCTTATTTGGGAAGCTTTCCATTTCTTGTATTCAGACTATGCAGGAAAGGCTGCAGGAGTCATTTGAAGGTTGGAAGAAAGGAGCAGCATAAATCAAAAGCAGAGATCTTACATCTAGAAAATGTAAAGCCCTCTTATCACAGTTATCCCTAACAAAAAAATATTTTCATTAAGAAAGCCTCTCCTTGTATGAGAGCTTCACTTTCTTAAAAAACTAAAAAATCACAAACAAACACAAACCAACACAATTTCTTTCAGCAGGTGCTCCGCTCTGCATTTTGTCACAGCTCAGATGAAGTCATCCCTTTGATCCGCAGTTTGAATTACTTCTTTCTGCCAGCCTGAGTAAGCCTGAGAAATGTAGAGCCAATCCCAATGCATTTGCTATGCCATTTGAATACTTCAGTGTTAAAAAGAAAATTTTCTTCTCATCTCTTTGTTACCCTTACTTTGGTAAGGGTGGGAATTTAATGTGGACTTTGATAGAGCTTCATTTCCTCGGAAACAACCAGCGAGGAAGGAGTCCAAAAAGTCTCAGAAATTCCAGTAGCCTAATCTAGTCCTGATCTAACTCATTATTTAGGATTTATTTTGTTGTTTTTAGTTTTCAGTGTTACTTGCATTGTCTTTGATTCCTCAAGTGTATCTTTAGCTATGAAACCCACTTTCTGTAGTGACACAATCGTAAGGGTTCATTCCAGCTGCCCTGACCACATGAGTTTAAAACCATCTGAAATCTATGTTGAAAGGTGGGATGGAGTGGCACACAATTGAGAAAACAGGAACAGGCAAGAAGACATATGGGATGGATTTTTATCTTCTTAAACTGGTTGGTTGTGTGACCCTAGAAAAGTTGGAGGGCCTTATATTGTTTTGGCTTCCCTCTGCATGGTGGTAAGGTCGTCAAAAGGCTTAGAATAAAAAAGCAAGGAAAGGATTATTTTAGGAAGAATGGCAGACACCCAGATCTTTGTTGTCCTTGCTGTTCCAGCTGTGTTTCTAGTGATTAGTCTAGCACTCGAATTTTATTTGCATGCCAACTTGATTCTATTTTGTCTTCTTAAGATATCTTTGAAGATTTTTAAGTGCTTGTTTTTTTCCATCGCATTTTATCCATCATCTATAGTATAGGACAGTTTATTTCATGCAACTCTTGTTTGTCTTGTTCAAAGGAAAATTAGATATTATTTTGTTTCAGGCAGTGACTGTTTTGACACCACTCTCTTGCAATCATTACTCAAATCACAGAGTAACACTTTCTGTATATGCACACAAGCACATTATAAAGGAAAAGATGAAAGACTACGGTTATTTTGTTACCATTGTTTTTTTTTCATTGTGGGTGTTAGTTGCTCACCCGCTGTTAAATTGACCCACTGTAAAATTGATAAAAAGATGGTGTGAAATTGCCCTAACATAGAGTCAGCTTGAGTTTCCTCTATGCCATTTGCAAATGCAATGCAAAGCTAGCTTAGTATGCAAAAATACAACTTGTTATTCTTGAATGTTTCTGAGGCAAAAGATACCTGTTAATTTTACCTCAGATATTTAAATAATAAAAAAGATGAAGTCAATTTAATATGAAGATTCATTTTAATTTTCAAATTGAACTTTGTTCAACTGAACCTTTTTTTTTCTTTTTTTTTCTTTTTTTGTATTTTTAATCTGAAAGTCTGGAATAGTTTGTTTTAATTGAGAGATCAATTACTGTGTTGAAAATGCAGTGAATGGAAACTGAAATGATCTTCTCTCACACCCTCAGCCAGATGTTAAGATCTTCACCTTTTGGTCCTCAGGGTTCAGGAATTCTGAGCATCCTCCCAAATGATGATGATGTGCTGAGGCTGAAGTAGTCACTTACATGTATGCTTAATAGGGCTGTACTGTAGCTGTCTTTAACCCTTCTGTTGGCACTCTCATCTTTACTTTTAAGTTCTTAAATAGAAAATAACGTCTTCAGAATGCTACCTTTTGTTTATAGAGAAAGATACTTCTCCAAAACCCCTATTTATGTACCGTTATTACAAAACATGGTATTACAGAAATGCTAGAAATAAAAGCTCCCTGAGTTTCTTCTTTACCATGTGACATCTCTCCATCCCTGTGCACACTTCAGTGCCCATCCTCATGCTTGCTGCAGGGGGTTCCTGCTCCACAGAGACAGCAGACCTGAGCAGCTGGTTGCTTTCCTCAGGGCAATCCCCATTTTCTCTCTATTGCTGAAATGCAAAGGAGCCGTACAAGTACAAGTTCTGCACAAGTCCATGAAATTCGAATCTCACTATCACCCCTAGGCTGGGGGAGTGCTGAACCTGATGCAAAGGTTAAGTCTGAAGCTGCTCAGCGTGTGGCTGAGTTCTTGCTGCATACCAGTGTAGTTCTGTGCACCTTGCTGAAGGGCTCCCTGCTGTAAGTGAAGCGATCCAGGATCCCAGTGCCAGTGTGCTCTGTGGCAAATCAGCTCCTCCTGCATTATAGTTCAGAACAGAATTATAGCATTAGATGAACCAGACACAAAATTTACAGAGCTAACTGGTAGAACATGAATGGGATAACTTGAAACAGCACTGCTTCATCTCACTGTACAATGTAATATGAGAGTTATTTGGCTTTCTGCTTCTGGTCTAGATCTTAGGTGGAGTCTGGCTTACCGCAGCCTAGCACGTCCACAATAAATACACGTATATTACAAAAACTTTGAGAATCCATTTAAAAAAGGCCGTTCCTAGTTACATGGGTAAGAAGCTATAGCCTGCAGGTGGCTGCAGTACAGATGTGGCTGGGCCACATCACCACCACACTACATCAGTTAATGGCACCAGAGCTTGCAGTGTGCCCTTAGCTCCTCTCTTACCTATGTCCACTGACATCTTTCAGCTCATTGAAATTGCAGTTAGAAAAACTTCTGTGTTTAATGTGTGAAAGTTGCATGGTTTGGAATCAAGGTTTTCTGCAGTCCTGTCTACTGCACTCAGAGGAGTTACCTGCAATACCTGGTTTTCTGTGTGTGTGCAATGCCAAGCCTAAGAGCATGTGGCTCAGAAGTAACATGAAGTGGGGAGCTTGGGAATAACTAAAAGGCAGGGGGGCTGCAAGTTATCTCTTGCTGTTTATCTTGTGGAGGAATTTGTACCTAGTGAAGTGGTGTGATTTGCCATGTGTTAATGTTACCGCACTTTTTCTTTAAGTTTGATACCTGTCAAAATTCTTTATTTTTACAGTTTTTGTCTGTATTTTCCTTAAGAAACCAGATCTCTTTGAAAGTGTGAGAAATACTGTTAAGTGTGTCATGAAGGGACTGCAGGGAAATCCTAAAGCAGTTACGTTTCATAGAAGAGCTTTCACATAGTACTTCTGTAAAAGCCTCTGAATCAGTGCTGTTTCAAGTACTGAAATTGAATCCTAGAAATATAACTCTCATGGGTACAATATTTTTATAAACATTAACATATAATACAAGGAGTAATAGGATTATATTTGTCTCCTGAAGTAGAAAAACATAATGCTAAAAAGGTTGGTGAAGCTGCTGAAACCAAATATATTTTGTGGTACGTGATATAAAATTAAAACATTTCTGAAAAAGTGTTTGTCAACCCTAAAAGGACATTATTTATCATTATAAGCTTTTAATCTTATTGCTGAAATGTTTTGTCTTCTAAGTGGTCTATTGCATTGATGTGACATTATAGGAACTGCTTAAATTCTTTTCTCACTTTTTTCTTAAAAATTTGAAGCTGTAATGTAGTTTATTATTTTCAGACTAAACATCTACATAGCATATTATAACCAACAAATTCAGCACTCTTTTAGTTTACAAAACCTTCTTGGCTGGCACTTGATGTGAGAATCATATTCTTTATTACTACACAGCAGAGTAATTTTAATTGCTCCCTTGAATGTTACAGTACTTCCAAGCATGAAAAAATAGCATAACAACGAAGAGAGTAACTCTGAGCTATTTCAGTCCCTTTTCCCATTTGACAGTGAAAATCATATGTTTAAAAAAAGAGAAGCTGCAGTCATGGAAAAGTAATTTTAAAAAGCTACTGCTGATGTATTGTGTAATGGAAGCAAAGGAATTCCTGTGAGGATATGATCTACTTTGTTATGCAAAAAGAGAAAAATATTAGGTAAAACATCTGAATTAGGAAATCATCCAGTAAACTTTTAAAAGCTATTCCTTAAATATAGAGTGCATCAGTTACACCAAGTAGCAGAGTATGTACAATAGAATGGGTCAAGAGTTATCAACAAAATCGTCTAAATGACAGTTAAAAAGTGCTTTGTGTACTGTTGAAGAATGGTTTAGGACAAAAGTACTCAAAAAAAAAAAGAGAAAGGTAATAGAAAAGAATAAGCAAATCCTAAACTGTTGAGGATAATTTAGAATCAAGATAGTTTAAGAATTGGGTCCATAATTTACAGGATTACATAGATGCTCTTATGTTGTCTATTAATCCTACTGGGAATAAGAACATTAAAGAAGGGCCTATCTTATCCTGATATTGATTCTTACAAAAAAAGACTGTGCTTTCGTATTCTTGTCCATTCCAGTGTCATAATTCTTGATGAAGTGAATATTCTTTTTAATACCTGGATGCTGGAGCTAAATGGTGGGTGAACTTTAAGGTAGAGATATTGAGTTCTCAGTCTGAAACAGAGACATTTCTCCAATAATTATCGTGCACCAGAGAACTTACATAGGGAAGTGAGGAATAGTTTCTCAATTCACACTGTGTCACAGAATCATTAAGGGTGGAAAAGACCTCTAAGATCATCTAGTCCTACTGTCCACATACCACCAATATTGCCCGCTAAACCACATCCCTATGTACCATGTCTACACATTTCTTGAACACCTCCAGGGACGTTGACTCCACCACCTCCCTGGGCAGCCTGTTACAGTGCTTGGCCACTCTTTTGGAGAAGCTTTTCCTAGCATCCAACCTGAAACTCCTCTGGTGCAACTTGAGGCCATTCCCTCTTGTCCTACTGCTGTTACCCAGGAGACGAGGCTGCCCCCCACCTCCCCACAACCTCCTGTCAGACAGTTGTA